>JARHVA010000771.1:3510000-4052500 GCA_037957365.1 Torreya grandis | reverse complement strand
GGCAACACAAAAAAAAGTGGGGTAAGAGCTAACATGATGGGTTTGCCTAAAATACACCAAACATTAGCCAACTAACAGCCAAAAAACCAAAAGGAAACTAAGCAAAAAAGGAAGTAAGAAACTAATCTAATTCTGAGAAAGTGACTAACTATTTGGTCACTGCACTAGTGCCTTTGTTGCTTTTGCCCCTGGTCTGGCTCCTGATGAACTGGTCCTCATCCTTGTCTAGTCTCTTCCTTTTGAGGTCTGAGTGCAGGGTCTCTTTTTAATCTTCCATGGAAGCTTGAGTGGCTTCCTCCTCTTTTCCTTTCTAGTTTGAATTACCTTTAGGGGCAAAAGCCAAGTGATCCTTACCATCATTATTTTTTGTCTAACCAAGGTAGAGGGATTCTCTAAGCCTCTTAAATTCTTCAGCTATTTCTTCATAAAGGAGTTTCTATATCATAATTTTTGTGTAAATTTTCTAAAGAGAATCCTAAATTACCTCATTAAAATCAACCCCTAAGGCTACCTTTCCTTTGGAATAAAGTGGATGAACAAAGGAATGGATTCCCAAGTTAGGTTTAGGTTTTTCATGTACATGAGCATTTGAATCACCTAAATCTTATTCCTACTATTTTTTTTTGAATCCTATCAAAGAAAAATGTTCTCCCTCTTCCTCTAAGTCCTCCTTTTCACTATTGATATCTATGGCTTCTAAGATAATCTTTGACTAGACTGGCTCCCCCTATTTAATGATTAAGAGGATGAGCCCCTGGTGGATTAAATCCACCACCAAATTCTTCTTGAAGTTTAGAATAGACACCTTTGACCATTTCCTTGACAAATTAGCACACATAAACCTTTTTTTGGTGGAGTACTATAGTTTGTGCTTTTCCTTTTTGAATAAGACATTCATGAGTTCTTCTTTGCATTTTTTGTCATTAAATGCCTTAACTTCATGACATTACATGCTTGTGGTATCACCTATCAACTCCTCAGTGATCTTAATCTTCAACCCATGCATTCTCACCTCATGATTCTTCTAACCATGAGTAAAATCCTAGGAGAGCACTATGTCACACCCCACTAGGCATTCCATGAATGGAGCTATCCTCCCTTTAACCGTTTTCTATTGAACATTCTTGTTGTTTTTAGCATTGATGCATGAAATCATCTTAAAGTGATCTTTGTCCCCTCCCATTTTCTTAGACTATAAATTTCTTTTGTAACAAGCAACAAAAGCACTTTATAGGAGGGATAAATGATAAATAGGGGAAATAAAACTTGGAATGATCATGAGATAAATTCTCAATACCTTCCACTCATGCAAGTCCTTGGTAATAGGAAATTTACATGCATGAAAATCGCCATGCATAACCCATAATCTACTCATCAAAATTTTAACCATAATGACTTCATGTGATATGTCCTTTTTTAATTTTGATAATGTGAATGATGTCATTAAATAATTTGCTCTTGTGCCAAGTGACGTATTCATTTCTAAGGACTCTAATGTTAGCCAAATAATCTATTCCCCTATTGCCTTCTATGTAGGCATGCTCAATAAGGACTCCTTTGAAGTGGCTCAACGGGTTTTTAACATTGATGATGATACCAAAGATGTTAAATGAAGGTGGAGAAATCCCTTTAAGGCATTTTATAATGTTCATCAAGTCCCCATTTATATGGATGAACTCATAGCCAAGACTAACTACCTCTTCAATACCCCATAATGTTGTGGTTGCTTCAAAGATGTGATTAGTTTGGATCACTAATGACCCCACATAGGCCACTCTGATATTCATTGAAGAGTCTCTGATCAATCCTCCTTCCCATACTAGGCCTAGATTCCCCTTTTTTGCACCATCAAAATTGAGATTAACCCACTGGGGGATGGGAGGTGAACACTTAACTTGAGACTTATCCACTCTTTTAACTTGGGAATTACTAGGGATGACTAGATTCATCTAGGTCATAATCCTAGATAATGGAGCTAAACTAGGTTGGGAAAATGAAAAATCAAAATCCAAAACACTTTTAAACGTGGATGTGGGGTGAGGTTGGCAATTCTAAAAAATGAAAGAATTCCTATCTTTCTAAATGCCCTAAAAAATATTGGGGAGGGCTACATTCCACTAAAAAGATAGTGGTGGAATCTCCTAAGGGGGATTCCATTAGGTTATTAAGTCCAAGATGAAAATAGGGGTAACCCATGAAAAGTTAAAAATGCCAAAGAAAAGTTGAAAGATGGATGAAGTGAAAGGGTAAGAGAGAAATAAGTGTTCCATGGTCTCAGCTTCTTTTTTGCAAAGTGAACATTTATTAGGAATGACTATACCTCTTTTAATCAGATTATCCATAATTAAAATATTTTTTTAGGATACCAACTAGAAGAAAACACTAATTTTGGGTATGAGGTTTTTAGGCTAGAGGTACTTTAAGTTGAATTCCTCTTCTTCCTAGTCCCAAAGGGAGGAGAAACTAGACTTTATAGAATAAAGACCACTGGGATCATGTTTTTAAATAAGAGAAACCTCCTTTGGAAAATGGATGATATGAATATGTTAGATAAAATCATTAAGATCTTGAAGCATGTGGGATTACTATTGATCCAAATTAGTTTTAGTCAGAACTTTCCAACACTTCCTCCCATTCCTTATTTCCCAATAATCCAACACCTTGTGACCATAGTTTTCCTTAAAGAAAGAGATCAGGTCTAGGTTTTGGAAAGTGGATTCTAGAGGGGCTCAAACCATGTGTCACCCTATAAGTCAACAAGGTTACCTATACCTACATTCCACTTGAGTCCTTTCTATAGTAGATCCTTGCCCACCTATAATGCTTTCTAAAAATTAGAGCCATTTTTGGGGCCATATTTTGAGAGGAAGCAATGGCCTTCCCTAGAATGAAGATGTTTAGCTCTAATGATTTTGGTCCACTAATTTTCTTCCTTGACCACCCTCTAACCTTGCTTCACTATAAGAGTTTGATTCATGGATTTAATGCTTCTTACCCCTAGATCTCCATTTGGATTAGGGTGATAGGCTTGATTCCAAAAGATAAGCAGAAACCTAAATCTATCTTTTAAGCCTTATCAAAGGAATGTTTTCTGAATGTGCTCTATTTGATCAATGATTCCACCTGGAATAGAAAAGAGTGACATAAATTATATAGGGATAATCTAAATGGAACTCTTTAGAAGTTAGACTTTTCTAGCTTGAGATAGAAGGTTCCCTTTCCACCTTGTCAGCTTTTTCTAAATCTTGTCAATGAGGGGGATCCAAAATTTGGATTTCAAAGGACCATCAAAGAGTGGGGTGACCAGCTAGGTAGATTTAAGGGTCCTTATGACACATATAGAATATTAGAAAAATTATTTTAAAGATCCAAGTAGGTGTTGATGAAAAAGAGGGAACTCTTGAAGAAGTTTACATTCTGACTAAAAACCACTTCGTAAACCTCAAGAATTTTTTTGAAGCACTGGGCTTCCAAAACTAAAGCATCCCTCATCATCATCATGTCATCAATGAATTGTTAATGAGTGATCAAATTGGTATTGGGGGTGGTAATTATTCCCTTGATGATATTTGAGGTTCTGACCTTGATAATGATTCAACTCAAAGCTTCTACCAAAATGACGAATAGGTATGGGGAAAGAGGATCCCCCTACCTTAACCCTCTCCCAAATGGAAAGAAACTCCTAGGGACACCATTGATAATAACTAAGAACACATGGTTTAAAATATAATAAGTAATTAATTTTTTGATTGGGAGATTAAAACTAGATCTGTCTGGAATTTTATCAAGGAATTACCAAGAAACCCGGTCATAGGCCTTATTCATATCAAGCTTGAGAAATATACCTTGTCTTTTTGAGTGAGACATCAAGTGAATAGTTTCATTAACCATAATTATCCCATCCAAAATATGTATACAAAACATAAAATTAACTTGATGTTCTACTATTATTTTATTGAGTAGGAGTTGAAGTTTGAGCAAAAATCCTTTGGTGTAGATTTTATAAAATATGGTGCATAAGCTAAAGGGTCTGAAGTTTGATGCCTTAGAATCTCCCAATTTTTTGGGGATGAGAACTAGGAAAGTATTATTGAAGTATTGGAGCAAGGTACTAGCCTTGAAAATTTTTGTGACCATCAGGCAAACCTCTTAACTAATGATGTCCCAAAAGACCTGGAAGAAGAATGGGGGGAAACTATCTAGTTCAGGGGCTTTGTCCCCTTCTAATGAAAAAAAATCACTTGAATATCCTCATCTAAAGGGGGGTAAGAATGGAATCATTATCTTCATAATAAATAACCCTATTGAATAGATTAGCCACTTGATCTTTGAGTCCTACATCCTAGGGGGAGAAAAGGCAAGTAAGGATTTAAAGTAATTAACCAAATGATTTGGAATGTACTCCTTTCTAATCCAGGTACCATCTTATTCTTAGACTTATATGATGAGTTTTTTGTCAGTTCTTAAAAGAAAAAATGTGAAATAATTTTGTATTTTTGTCCCCCTTTTTTAGCTATAGCTTTCTATATTTTTGCCTCCAGTATATTTCTTCCTTTACTTCAAGATTATGGTGCCTATCAAGGAGTTCCTTCTCCTTTCAAAGAAGATTAGTGGTGTAACCTACAATTAAAAATTCTAGTTCAACTTTATGGATCTCCTCCTATATGAAATTCTTTTGGATGAAAATTTTACCAAACACTTTTTTATACCAGATTTTAAGCATGTTTTTAACATGTCTCAATTTCATAGCTAGAGTGAACATGGTTGATCTTTGGATAGGAAAAATCCACCAATCATTTATGTGTCCTTCCAAGGTCTGGTTAGATAACCACATTTTTTCAAAACAAAATAGCATGGCACTATCTTTAGAGACCCTATCACTTTGAAACACTAGAGGATTATGATCAGACCCAATCTTGGGGAGAGATGAGAGAAGATAAGAGGAAGTATGGATCCAAGTTAAAGGTATTAGGAACCTATCTAGTCTTACTTGGATAAGGTTGTCTCCTAGCCTCTTATTTAACCATGTATATTGATTTCCTTTGAGTTCCACATCATAAAGGCCATCATTATCATTGAATTCATTCAAATATTTCATGTTCTCATAGTTGTAATAGTTTCCTCCTTTTTTTCCCTGGTGATAGTGGGGAATTGAAATCTCCAGTGATTACCTAGCTCATATTGTTAAAGTGATTCTTGATATTAATCAAACTATCACATAACTTCTTCCTTTTGGTTCTCATATTTGGGGCATAAACATTTATAAGAATCTAATTGTTCTTATCCCAAAGATCTGAGAAGGAGATTGAGATATGATTTTTGTGATAAGAAGGGGATCACCCTCCAAGACCATAGGATCCCAAAAAACTACTAGACCACTTGACACTCCTCTAGCACTACTACAACTAAAATATGAGTATCCCCAAATATTAGACTTGATCTTCAATAAATTTTTAGTAGACATCTTGGTTTCTTGTATCAAAAGGGTATCTAGATTGTGTTTGAAAATTAAATTTTTAGCTAGTCTTTATTTAGTAGGGTTGTTCAGACCCCCTAATATTCTAGGAGAGTAATTTCATCTCTTATTATTTGGGTAGTGTTTGAGGGTAATTTACATGCCCTTTAGCAACCTATCTATCAATTTCCCCTTGTTTAGATCTCTAGGACAAGGGTCTTCCTATTGATTGTATTTCACAACTAACATCTACTTTCTTCTTACCCTTTTTATTATGGGATTTTTCCCACTTTTCATTATATTAATCCTTGGGTAAACCAAAACTTTCACATTTGATGGCTGAGGAACATTGACCTTCTAAAAATTTGAGACATTTAGGTTCACACCCAAGAAACACTAAAGAAGACTAAACTAGGATTTCCTATAGAACTGAGCCATCATCTAGTAGAAGCAAAGAATAAGGCAAGTGATAGGAAGGGATCAGAAGAAGAGAGGTAGAAGGGATTTGATAGGGATGGGGTATCCTACTGGGGAGATAAAAGTAGCTTTAGCCAGAATGTCCTGTAGAAGGGAAATAGGACAAGGGGAAAGGTGGGGACCCAGGGAGGAAGATGGGGCTAGGAAGAATGAGGGGGGTTAATAATTTTGATAGCCAAGATGGATCTTGATTCTATAGTGATTTTTTCCCCTAGGTTGAGAGAGGCCAAAGCTAGCTTGGGAGAGGGTATAGGAGGAGAGGGGGGAGGGGGGAGGGAAGTAAGGGAGAGAGGAAAGAGGAGAGGTGGGGGAGATAAGGGAGGCTAAGGAGGTAAGGGGAGATGAGAAGGGTGAGTGGAGAATAAGTAGAGGAGAGAGGGGAGGGAAGTTTTAGGGGAAGGGGTAAAGGGAGGAACAGGGGGGACAGGGGAATAGACCTTGAGAGGAGGGGGCAGGGGGGTGGAGGGGGAGGAGGTGGGATAGGGAGAAGGGGAAAGGGAGGGGGCCCTAGGGTGACAACTTTTGAACCCATGATAGAGAGGGTGGAATAGGTAGCTTCCTGACTAGGGGACAAACTTTTGAAGGATGGCACAGGATGTCATAGGTCTTATAAATCTTTGAAGAACTTTCAAATTTGATTCTTTGGTTCTAGATGCCATATTTGGACTTGATTTTGATGGATTATATTAAGGGTTTGTTAGTAATAATGAAGAAATAAAGCTTGGCTGCAAGAAACCTCCTTCTAAACCTAGTAGCTGGGTTGATATAAATGGGTTGCCCTAGTGCCCTAGCAATTCCAAAAATAAATTTTAGTGCCTATAATTATAGGGGGAGTTTAGGAAGGCTAACACAAATTTGGATATCCTCTAAGATTGTGTTATTAAGACTGAGGCTTGCCTTCTATTTGTGAAGATAGACTACCAATTCACCCATAAACCGTCACCCACTGATAAGAGTTTTAAGGGTGTCCTTAGGATGAGTGAAATTGATCAAGAATAAATTTATGGGAATAGAAATGATGTGATTTAACATTTGGGTTTATATTTAAGATTAACCCACTTCTGGAAAGAGTCAATATTAGGGAAGAACTCATTAAATTTTTCCAAGATAAAATTCAAAAGAGATGAATTGATGTTTTCGATGATGAAATTCAAAACTTCAAGACTTACCTCTTTAATTTCCCTTGAAGGTACTAAGAAAGACTCTAAAGGGACAACATGATGATGTTCCCCCATGACTAGATCTACCCACAAGGCCTACTACTTTCTTTTGTTGGGTATGGGAGCTGGGCCTTGTGGACCCTGATTATGCTTTTTTCCTAGAGCTTATGGATTCTTCAAAAAAATTGATGCGATAGGTACCTTCCCCAATGCCATATTTTTTGTGTCTATTACTTCTAGGTCTAGAAGTTTAGGATGTAGATCCCCATCCACTCACCCATCGCTATCATTTGGAATTCCTACCTCTGTAATTTTCCTACCCATCACTATCATTCAAAATTCTAAGATATAACTAGAATATTAAATGATTGATAATTTAAAGACATAATAAAAATGATATGTAAATAGAAATGAGTGACTGAAACTAACACACTTAGAATTTATATTTAACTTATGAGACTAGAAATGGTCTTCTAGGCTAACTATATTGAAACAATAGAATCTAACTATAATATAAAAGATGAATAAACACATGGGACCCATCAATATGGATAATTGAATTCATATGATTAGATATGGTATCTTTTATAGGAATACGGTTTCTTTTTATGAATATTTAAAGTTTGAATTTATTTATTTATAACATTTTGGGCTACTTAAGAAGATATTTATGATATTGATGGAAATTTTCTTATTATGAATATGGAAATTTTGAATTTATTTATTTACAACATTTTAGGATGATTTAGAAGATATTGATGACTGTGTTCCTAATTTTGATTTTATGAATTTATGTTTATTTTCCTCTAAATTTTATACAATGTTTTAAGAATAGAAACTATTTATAAGGTTAGTGGCTTGGGCTCCCATTAGGGTTACAACTAAATATTCTAAGTGCTCATAATTAGGGTTTAATGTATTTATAGTGATTTTAAATTGATCCCAACCTAAATGAGAGGAAGGGAGCCAAATTCTCCTCTAAATAATGAAATACAAACATATACTTTTCTAAGATGTTTTGGTGTAGACTCAAGACATAATTGATGATGAGAGAAATGCAGGCTCAATGTGTAGTATCCTTGATAATTGTGCAACACATATACTAAATGTGAAACTCATTGAAGTAATTATGATATGTATTATAAAATGATAGAATATTATAAATGTTTTATGGTACATTTGTATATATAATCTTAAAAATGAAAAAAATGCATATAAGACGACCATGAAAAGTAGTGAGAACTGATAATCAAGGTACAAAAAATCAACATAGAATAAATTAACCTAAAATAGGTATGTGATTAGAATTTTTGAAATAATTATGCCAATATATATGAAAACCTTGAAATCATGAAATAATGAATATAAAAAGGGAACAATGTTAGCTCAAAGTAAGCCAATCATAAGTTTGAGACACAAGTTTTGAAGTGGGGAAACTAAATTAATGGAAAAACCCCACATATATTAAGGAGTCTTTCAAAAGAAAAATTCAAAATAAAATATTAGAAGCAAAGAGAATAGAGAATAAAAGGGAACTTCAAGTGTGGAAAACTAGAGGAAATATCTCTTTAAATAGAGATAGAAGACAGAAAAGGGAGTTACAAATAAGCCCA
This sequence comes from Torreya grandis, assembly GCA_037957365.1. NCBI lineage: Eukaryota > Viridiplantae > Streptophyta > Pinopsida > Cupressales > Taxaceae > Torreya > Torreya grandis. The sequence goes on along the minus strand of JARHVA010000771.1, from coordinate 4,043,795 downwards.
TAATGACCTTATAACATATTCTTCATGTGTGTCAAATATTTTTGTTCCCCATAAGGTGATGTAAAAGTGTGTGACAAGTGTGGAGGGAGTTACATGATACATGTAATTCCAAGATTCCATTCAAAATGAAAAAATAGGTGTGACACTTCATAAACTAAATATTTATGTGAATTAAAAATTCACATAAATATAAAACATACACACACCTAAAAATTTATGATAAAAATATTGACCCAAATAAAAGGTAATCATAACACTCCCCCTTAAACTTCATTTAAATTTTACAAACAAACAAGAAAGGGAGGAAGTATTACTAACACTCCCACTTGATGAGAACCTCCTTCAATCCCAACATTTTATAAAATATTACAAATTTGTCTTTACATAATGAATTAGTGAAAATGTCAGTAACTTGTTCTTGAGTAGGACAAGAAGAGAGAAGAATTGTATTGTCTTCAATAAGTTTGCACTGAAAGTGATGTTGAATCTCAACATTGGAACTTTCATGGAAAACTATATTATTTTCCAAGGAAATGGGACTTTGATTATCACCAAAAATCAGAGTAGGAAAAATTTTGGAATGACCTGAAGTTGAAAGAACTCTTATAATCCAAATGACTTCCTGGGAAAAATTATTATAAGATTTATATTTAGATTTTTTGGAATATAATGATATAGTGACTTATTTATTACTATTCCATGAAATTGTGTCAGAACCCAATGAGGAACAATAACCACTTGTGGATCTATGATCATTAAGATCAACAGCCTAATTGAAATCAAAATAAACTACTAAGGAAAATGTTATATTTGAGATATAATTTATTCCAAGAGTTAAAGTACATTTAATATAGAAAATAATTTGTTTAGAAATTATAAATTAGTAGTTTGAGGATTTGACATGAAATGAGAAACTAATCGAACAAAAAAATTAATGTCAAGATGATTATATGTAAGATAATTAAAACTTTCAATTAATTACCTATATAAATAAAGATAAATAGTTTCAGTTTCCATGTCATTAAGAGATTCTACACCAAGTTCACAAAGTGTAGTAATGGGTTTGCAATCCAAAATATTAAACCTAGATAAAAATTCACCTGCATATTTAAATTGAGAAATGAAAATCCTATATTTTTCTTTCCAAGATTGAATGCCTATAAAATAATGTAAAAATACCTAGATTTATCATTTTAAATGTATTCTTTGAAACATTTTTGGTGTAATAAACCAATGAAAAATTACTAGCAGCTATGATCAAGTCATCAATATATAAAATATGATAACCATTCCATTTTGACAAATAAATTAGGATCATTGGAGTTATAAGTAAAAACTTGAGTGATGAAAAACAAATACAATTTAGACTACCATTCTCTAAGTTAATTTTTCAAACAATAAATAAATTTGTTTAATTTTCAAACAAGATTATCATCACCTTGTTTAATAAAACCAAGAGGTTGAGACATACAAATTAATCATGCAAATCACCATTCAAAAAATCACTCTTAACATCCATTTGATAAACAATCTAATCTATATGAGTAGCTAGAGATAAGATAACTTTAATTGTGGGCATCTTAGCTATAAGATAAAAAGTTTCAATATAATAAATTTCTCAAATTTTAGAAAAACCTCTAGAAATTAATCTATATTTGTATTTTTCTACTTGATTATTAGAACTGAACTTATTTTTGAAAAAACGTTTACAACATACCAAATTGTGACTTTTAGGAAGAGGGACTATAAGTGTAATTAGATATCAAAGAATTGAATTCATCATGAATTAATTTTTATGAATGAGGGTGAAATTGTGCTTGTTTAAATGTTTTGGGATCATATTTTTCATAATTTTATACATGAAATCATAGTTTTAAAATTGTTGTCTACTTCTACAAGTACCATTAAGATCTATATCAACAACAAATTATGTTATAGTTGTCTTTGATAGCTTAGGCATATATTTAGGTAGAGAAAGACTAGAATATGGAGTAGGAATACTAAGTGTAACATCATCACTATGCACAAAAACAATTTGATAATTACTTGAATCAAAATGAAAAGAAGAAAAAGTAATATCAAGAGAATATGAAGTAGAAACATAATCAAGCACACCATATTTAGCCATTCTAACATCTCTTTTAATCTTGATTTTTTTATTTTGAGGATAATAAAATATATAAGACTTATTTTTTCATCATAACCAATAAATATAAAAAATTTAGATTTTGAATCTAACTTCTTATGTTTGTCTTTAGAAATATGAACAAATGAATCACAACCAAAAGCTCACAAATGTTAGTAATTAGGGTTTTGACCACTCCAAGCATCTTTGGGACTAATTTTTAAGCTAAATTTAGTGGGAGTCATATTAATGAGATAAAAAACACAATACATAGCTTCAACCCAAAATTTATAATGCATAATTTTAGTTTACAACATCCACTTGGCCATTTTAGTGTTAGTCATATGTTTACATTCAACAACACCATTTTTCTCAAGTATGTAAGAAACACTCTTTTCATGTTTAATACCAAGTTTCTTGAAATATGAAAAAAAAAATTATTAACATATTTAGTACCATTATTATTTCACATGATACATAAATAAAACTATATTATCATTCAACAAAGATATGAATTCTAATGAAAGTATATAAAACCCAATCTTTAGTTTTCAAGAAATAAATCCAAACTTGCCTAGTGCAATCATCAACAAAAGTTAAAAAATATTTTACACCATTAATAGATGGATTTTACATATCCCTAAAAATATCATTATGAACTAAATGGAATTTTTCATTGGCACACCAAAATTTGTTTTTAGGTAGAAATTCTCTATGTATTTTACCAAGCATGCATCCACTATCAAAAAAATTAGTAGGATGAATTTCAAGAAAATCATGCATCATATTGAGTTTATGAATAAGTGAAATGCTTCGATAATTAATATGTCCTAATATTTCATTTAGAAATATATCATAAATATAATTAATCAAATCATGGGTATAAGATCAATAAGATATTTCAATAATCTTAAACTAGTTATCATTATCTATAAAGGTGGTAGTAAAAACTTTAATAGTTTTATTGGTTGATTTAACATAACAAGTATTAACATAATACACTTAAAAATGTGCATATGAGAGTGATAAGAACACCAATAATGATGTCCAAATTATTTCTTTCCAAAGAACCAAAAACACTTAACAACAAAAAGAATAATCCATTTATAAGTTTATATTGTAAAAAATGCAAAGAGTTTGAACTATAAGGATTATAAGATATAATGTTTTAAAATAAGTATTTAAAATCTTGATTTTTTAAAAGAAGGATTTAATATTTATTTTTTATGTTGATGCATAAAAAATTATTATAAAAGGAAATTAATCAAAAAAACCTTTTTTTTGAATTCCAATTATAAGAATAAAAAGTTTAGAGTTTTTTAGATTGTTAAAGAATAAGAAGTCAAAATTTTATTTATTTATTTTTAAAACTTACTAATGAATATCAAATAAATAATTATAAAGTGAATATTTTTAATTATTGTAATGATCTAAAATAAATTTTTGTCACTTTTATTTTCACCCTTTGAGGATGACAAAGCTCTCATCATCCAAGTCGCACAATGGAATCACCTCTAGGCTTGTGGGTAGCTTAAAGAATGAGATGAGTCTCTAGATAGGGCTAGCTCCCTTGATGTACCACTTAGGATTGTAACCGATAATAAATTTGGGGGTGAAAAGGGAGAAGCATAAATTAAATAAAACTAATATAAGGGAGGTAATACACCAAATTGACTGATGACATCCAACCATGTGCATATTACACTTGAAATCAAAAGACAAAGTAAAAATACACTCTCCAATTTATGTCTTCTTGCATTAATGTTACATTATAGGCTTATGGATGAATGTGAAAATATATGAGTAATATACAAGAGGCCTTTAGTGGTACTAATGAAGAGAATAACTCACTTAAACTTTGAAATTTTTTGGAACAAATCTCATGCCCTACAAGAAGCTACAAATAGGTGAGAGAGTGTAATAACTTGCTAAGGAATCCATAGTATTCACTAAGAAAATTCAACATTAAATTAAAGAACACTGTGAATAGTCATGTAATAGGTAAAACTTAGTCATTTTATTGATCATAATTTATAAAAATAAGCATGTCTTCACCATACTCAGGTGGAGCCTCCAATACAATGCCAAAATGGCTAGTTATTATATATCATGAGAAAGAGAGAAGAAGATAAGTTCAAGGGTCACAAAGACACTTTTCAAGCTAAGAGAATAAGTTACTTGTAAATTTGATAATTATATGGGATGAAACATGTAATTTTTGGAATTCCAAGTGTACATACAAGGCATAAACTTCATGAAAAGTGGCAAGAAAACTCCCCAACTTGCTCATAAAAATTGTCTTCATGATTAAAGATGTTTGAACATCATATAACTAATGAGGATAAGTATAAATTATTTTAATGAAGTTTAATTATGTCATACATGCCTCTCCATGTATTTTTTTGATGTTTTGTCATCTATAAACTCTTAGAAGGAAGTAATCATCCTCTATTGTCCAGAAATTTACTCTTCTATGCACCCTGCACACTTGGCTCCCAATTTAGATTCAATTTTCCATGAAAATACATAAAATATAGTGGATGAAATTTTTTAAGTCCCTCCATGGACCTATAATAATTAGACACACCTTAAAATGAGCTCACTTTAAGTTTTCCATCTTCTTCACTAGATTGTCCAATATGCTATATTAGACTAGTTGAGTTGAAACACCTAGTTGTGGTACTTATAATTTTATTTAGGTCATGAAATTAATATTTTGAGTTATATTATTTCTTATTATTTCATCCAAATTTGTTTTCCATCTCTTTAATCCTTCTATAAACTAAAAAATATAAAAAATGGTAAAAAAGAACATGTTTTACACCCCATCCATACAAGTCCATACGACTAGATGGCATGTAAAGTATCTTGAGTGAGTAATTTTCAAATTACACTATTATTAATATTCCAAATATGACATTTTATTATCTTTCCAAGCTCACTTTCTCTATTGGGTCCTAGCTGAGGGTTTGTAAGGGTTTTAGACCAGCTTTGGGTCTTAAGCTTCTTTTGTAAATATTTCATTTTTAAGTCTCAGATAAATGTCACAATATTGATATTATGGGATCATATTAAGATCTCAAGATGCTTTGGAATCCCATGTAAAACCTACCAAAATATATGAGCATCACAACTTGACATATTGCTTTCTTTTCCTCTTCTACAGCATGTTTGGATGAGTTATAAGCTCAAAATGACCTTATTTGGCCTTCCTTTAAATATTAAAGTTTTTACATATATTATATTCCCATAAAATAATTTTTAGATTATTTGGGATGCATATTTCATGATATAATGGTAAATACCCTTCCATTTGGTCTTGGACTAAGCCTTATTCCATAAGCTTTCCTGTAACTTCTATGTCTTGGATCATTCTATTTTCTTTCCTTGCATCACACATGACTCTACACATATTATATGAAACTATAAACATGATACCATCATTTTTAAATTCCAATTAGTTCCAAAAATGAAATTGATTCCTTATTTGAGCCTTTAAGTATAACTATGCCTACTAGGGTTGACTGCAACCTTAAATGTCTAGACCACCCTATTTGGTTTCACCACCTAATGCTTAGTTTCCCATGTTTTTATATGTGTATTAAAACTTCTCCAACATTCACACAAGGTAATCCAAGCTTTTGGCTTCAAATTTCATCATTTTCTCTCAAATCTACCAGGGTTTACACAAGGGAAAGTACCCCCTATCTGAGATAAAATAAGGGGTAATTTCCCTATTTTATCAAACCACTTGAATGTTTAAGGAGATTCCTCAAATCATATATGTGATATTTTCCAATTTTTATCCCTTTTTAAGGTCTCTAGACCCTCCAACCTCCTCAATCTCTCAAAAATACTTGTCAAGGAAAATTGTCTATAGTGTAATTTGTATAGACTGTGTATGAGCTTGAAAGTGCCTTCCCCTATGATTGGTTTGTGTTGGTGAGAGTGTTTTGAGGTTATATTTACCGTGGTTAATGTTATTTTAATTTAATTATGCTTATATAATATTTCACACAATCCTCTATACACTTGAACTCATAAGACTATGTCTTGCATGACTAATTGTATATCTTACTTATCCCTCTCAAAAATGACTCATGTTTTTGTATTTTGTAGTCTTTTAATCCCAAAAACATTCTTATAACTCCCTCTTGAGATTTATCATGGTGACCTAGTAGTGACCTAGGTCCACATGCTTTAAGTCTATGTCCTATTCATGTCAAGAATGTTATTTATCTGCTCACTATTGTTTGCTAAGTTGTAAGTGTCCTTAAGGCTCAAAGGGAATTATGCAAGTTATTTCACATTATTAGGGGCTTTTGGAGGTTTTCATGTCCATGATATATTATTTTAAATATTCATCATTATCACTCTGACCCCTCAATCTCCCTCCATACTCATGAATTCACTAAACTAGGTTTCTTATCTTTACTTGTGAACTCCTACGTATTGGACCCCTAGTTGTAGGTGTTCATAAATATAATTAGGCCTTGAAGTATGATCATTATTCCTTTGAATTTTTAAAAACCTATTATATATGGTTTATACTCATTATCTTCACCCTTGGTGGCTTTGAAACCTTACTTAGGCACATTTATATTTTATTATCTACCTACAGTCACATATAGGTGACTATAAAGGGTCTTGTAGGCAATTTTTAACATTAAAAACAATGCCACATACCACTTGGAACCTTTGAGGACTCTTTAGAGTCATTTTACACTTTTTTGAGTTTTATTAACTCCTTCCCTTTGCATACCAGTACCTAAACACAACTTATGTATGTTCATTGCCTAATGGCTAAGGCAAATGGTCCTTAAACTCTATTGTAGGTGTGTGTTTCCTACCTATATACGAACTGAGGGTATGCTTGGGAAGTCACAAAAATAAGTACCATTATTTTAGGTTACTTATATATTCATGAATATTATCCTCATCATTTATAAATACTCTATTGTGATAGAAAAGTCAAGTCACAACTTTTAAAAGGCAAAGGCCTCATTTGGATTCACAGTCTTGTAGACAACAATGAATGAAAATAGTGTTTTATTGGCAACTTTGAGATCTCAAATGACCATATTTCACCTGCCAAATTCCTCCCAAATTTTTCATAGTGCTTCTTCATGCTATAGGGTACAAAGAAAGGTCATTGGTATGAATTAATAGTCTTGGGAGGCATGTCATAAGAGGTTTTCAAAAAAAACCTCGACCTCTATTTGCCCTTTTTAGGGGCACTATCTCAAATTCAGTCAACCTCCTTTTGAAGTCAATCTCAACTTAATTTAGCCATATATTTCTTTGAAAAGGTCTATTAGGATTCATTCAACATATGGGGACCTATAAAGGGAATTTTATTCCTTGTTTCAACATCACACAAGGACTCCTTAACTCTTTGTATTAGGCCACCTATAGGGGGTTACTTTCCACATAGGCAGTAGGTCTGAATTCAGGTAATGAGCATGTTTTATGACCTCTCATGATCTTAAAATCTCCTCAAAACTTGCCAATGGACTACTTAAATTTTCAAGAACATTTTATATCTTCTTTCCAACATGAAAATCCCCATGATGATACATGTGGATGCCCATTAATAGTTGATTATGTGCACACATGGTATATGACTACAAGCTTATGAAAATATGATTTTAGAGAAATTAAATTGAGAGTAAATTAAATAAAAATAATATTATAAAAATAATAAATAAATCATCACAACTTCTTATATCCATTTCCAAAGCATAAAACTCTTTAAATGAAGAAAAATTGCCTATTGCACCTAGAAGAGACCAGTCTACAAATTTGAGGTTATTAGCCCATAAAATCAACTCTAAATGTGAAAAAAATAATGTAATAAATTATATTATAGATTCAAAATCATTTGTAACTAATATTATCACCTAAAATTTATGTACTTTCTTAAACAAAATCAAAACCTGAAGAGTGCATAGATTGATAGACAGATTTGCATAGTTAACTTCAAATGAAAGGTTCATAAATCATAGTTTATCATTATAAAAATTATTTATATTAAATTTAAGGTCTATATGTTTAAAAAAACCTCCCAAAATCATTCATCTTAAAACTCTTTCTACTAGTTGTACCAAGTACAAACCTACAAGTCACTTTTGCATGTCTAGAAAGGCAAGAAAAGGGTAGAATGGTTTTGGGAAAAAATGGAAATTTAAAAGAAAAAAAAATTAATTTAGATTTTTTAATCTTAATATTCACATTTAAACCTTTTCCAAGTGGAAAACTTCCCAAAGAGGCCATACAAGTTCCAATCTCTCATTTTTACTTAAGAAAATTGACTTTTCTCTAAACAACCTACCATATTTTTAGTAATATAAGTTATCTAAGACTTATAATTACACATGGTACATTATATAATGTTTTTACATTTTCACATTTCCCAATAAACCCATACAAATCATTAAATGCACTATTTTGACCCCTCAAATGACCCAAAAATGATATAAAGACAAAAACTAATTGACAAAAGCTAATTTAACATTAGTTGACATAAATTAACTTATAAAGCACCTCATTAAAATATATTACACCCTATATAAATATATAAATTCAATTTTGTACCTATAGGTGCCCTAATTTGAATAAAAAGTCAAGTTTGGTCAACAAATTGGTGACTCATAGGGGTAGTATGCATGTTATACTAACTAGACCAATAACCTTATTATTCCATTGGGATTATGGAGTAATGTAAGGCTGATAAAAAATAAATAAATATTGGCCATTGACCAAAAACCCTTTGATCAATAGAAGACACTAATGACTACCTCAACCACACAAAGCAAAGGACACGTAACACAAGGAAAGCAAACACACATACACGAGTTCTAAGAACTTAAGGGAATCAAAATATATATATTATATACAACTAAAAATCATTCATACGTCTATTTATATGATCAAATGGAAATTTTATTGAGTCTCCTTTTGCATGAGATAGATGAGGGTTCTAAGCATGTTGCTCTTTAGATTGAGCACTTGATGGACCAAACCTATTCCTCGACACTTCATTTGACTTGTTTTCAAGTAAATAATATTAAAATATGTATCTAATGTAGACATATTCCTATTTAACTTATTTAAATACTTCATGTTTCTACCCACTCTCTTTCTCATGCTCAACCTTCAATCTCTTTGTAAGCATGGTCTTAAAAGGAATTATTTCTTGTTCTTTAAAAGATTGAGGCTAAAGAGATTTGTCTTGACCTCTATAGGATGATGTGGATTTTTTTATTTCTCACTTATGACATGTTTTAAAATTTAATCTTGTTCATCTATGACATTTTGAACAATGTCATCTTTGTTACCATCACTTGTAATTAGCCCTAAAAGAGTTTTAGACCCCTTGAGAGATTCAAAATCTTTACAAATGTCTTCAAACCTCTACCATAAGTCATCATCATCACTTTGGTTATAATTTTTAAGGGGAAAAATAAGAGATACTCCTTCAACTTATTCTTTAGATTCCAAAAGGACCTCTTTCAAGATTTCTTCTTTCAACTCTCTCTCCTCTAACTAATTGGAAAAGGATGAATTTGATATCTTTGATTTAGATCATGAGTAGGGGTCATATATGGCTGATAGAAAACTTGGGGAAGTGGATATGAAGGCTGATAGGTATGGTTAGGTTGAATTTCATTAACTCCTAGTCTATCCTCTAAGGAAAAAACTAGACCACTCACATCAAGCATCTCACTTGTGAGCCTTTACCAATTGGCTCTCTCAATACGTACCCACTCTCTTTTGACCAACCCTAATGCTTATCTCACATTATTAATTACATGATTAGGAAACTCTATACCACATCCCATTTGAGTATCAATATCCAACATATATCTCTCATATCCCAAGAGTGTCTTATTTAAGGTGGAAACAGGTTGGCTTGAGAAGTGGCTAGGTTGACTAGAAGGAGAAAAACATTGAGAAGGCTAGTTATAGGAATGATATAATTCATTCATGGGATGATAAGGATCATGTTGGATTTTATGAAATTCATATTGAGGTTGATAAGGATTATGACAAGATTGACCAAGGACAAGCTTGAAATGTCTCACCAACTTGTAGAGAACAAAACTCAACATCAAAATCAGCCATGAAACCTCATTAAAGCAAGAAAATAAAGGAAACATGTTACCAGTATAACCTAGGATAATTTAATAGATGATATATCTTTTGAGTCACCATTGATGCTTTGATATATTCCTTCAAAGGTTGATTGTTGAGAGACAACACCAAAAATCTCTCAATCTCTTGGAACAAGAGTCTGATTGGGTGTGCCAAAAAATATTTTCACATGGATTTTCACACTTTTAGGAGATTAAAAATCTCTCATCATCCATTTAGTACAATTTAATCACCACTAGGATTGTGGGAAACCTAAATAATGAGATGAATCTCTAGATAGGGCTAGCTCCCTTGATGTACCACTTAGGATTGTAACTACTACTAACTTTGGGAGGTGAAAAGGGAGAAGGATAACTTAAATAAAACTAATATAAGGGAGGTGATACACCAAATTTACTGATGGCATCCAACCATATGCATATTACACTTGAAATTAAAGGAAAAACTAAACATACACTCTCTAATATATGTCTTCTTGCATCAATGTTACATTATGGGGTTATGGATGAATGTGAAAATATAGGAAGACTACACAAGAGGCCTTTATTGCACTAATTAAGAGACTAACTCACTTAAACTTTGACATTTACTAGAACACATCACATGCCCTATAATAAGAAGTTGCAAATAGGTGAGAGAATGTGACAACTTGCTAAGGAATCCATAGTCTTCACTAATAAAATTAAACATTCAAGTAAAGAAAAATATGAAAAGTCATGGAAGAGGTAAAACTTAATCATTTTATTGATCAAAATATATACAAATGAGCAGGGCTTTTCCATACTCATGTGGAACCTCCAATACAATGCCAAAATGGCTAGTTCTTATAGAACTTGAGAGAGAAAGAGAGAAGAAGAGAAGTCCAAGGGTCACAAGGACACTTTTAAAGCTAAGAGAAGTAGTTAATTATGAATTTTAGAAGGATATGGGATGAACCATGCAATTTTTGGAAGTTCAAGTGTCCATATAACTCATAAAATTTATGAAAAGTGGCAAGAAAACTCCTCAACTTGCTCATAAAAACTACCTTCTTGATTGGAGCTATTTAAACATCCTATAACTAATGAGGACAATTATAATTGATTATAATGAAGGTTGAGGACATAATACATGCCTCTCTATGTATTGATTGCATGCCTGGTCATCTAGAAACTCTTGAAAGGAAGTAATCATCCTCTAATATCTAGAAAACTGCTCTTCTATGCACTCTGCACACTTGGCTCCCAATTTGGCTTTAGTTTTCCATGAAAATCCATAAAAGGTAGTTTATGACATGTTCCAAGGCCATACATGGCCCAATACAAATTAGACACACCTTAAAATGAGCTCATTTGAAGTTTTCCATCTTCTTCACTAGCTTGTCCAATATGCCAAATTGACTAGCTGAGTTGAAACACCTAGTTGGGGTACTCAGAATTTGATTCAAGGCATGAAATGAATATGAAGAGTTATCTTAAGTCTTAATATTTCACCTAAATTTCGTTTCATCTCTTGCTCCTTCTAGAACCTACAAAACATAAAAAATGGTCAAAAAGAGCATGTTTTGCACCCCATTTGTGCAAGTCCATATAGCTAGTTGGCATGTGGAGTAGATTTAGGGAGTCCTTTTCAACTTCCGATAGGTTTCATGGTCCAAATATGCCATTTTATTATCTTTCCAAGCTCACTTTCTTCATTAGGTCTTAGTTGAGGGTTTGTAAGGGTTTTAGACCTATTTTAGGTCTTAAGATTCGTTCATAAAGATTTCATGTTCAAGTCTCAAAAAAAAATCACAAAATTGATCTCAGGGGACCCTATTAACATCTCCAAATTACTTTGACTCCCTTGAAAAACCTACCATAGGATATGAGTATCACAACTTAACCTATCACTCTCTTTTCCTCTTTTCCTGCATATTTGGATGAGTTTTGAGCTCAAAATTTACCTTATTTGGCATTATTTGCAATATGCAAGTTTTTACATCTCTAATATTCCCCTCAAATCATTTACAAATGTTTTTTATGCATATTTCATGATATAATGGTAAATACCCTTCCATTTAGTTTTGGCCTAAGCCTTGTTCCATAGGCTTGCATATAACTTCTATGTCTTGGATCATTCTATTTGATTTCCTTACATACCACATGCCTCTACACATCCGATATGACACTATAAACATGATCCCATCATTTTTAAATTTTAATTAGGTCCAAAAATTAAAGTGGCTTCTTATTTGAGCCTATAGGTATAACTATGCTTACTAGGGTTGATTACAATCTTAGATGTCTAAACCACACTGTTTGGTTTCACCACCTCATGTTTGGTTTTCCATGTTTCTATATGTTTATTTTAAATTATCCAACATTCAAAAAAGGTCCTCCAATCTTCTAGATTCAACTTTCATCATTTTATCTCAAATCTACCAAGGTTTGCACAAGGGAAAGTACCCCCTATCTAAGACAAAATAAAGGGTAATTTCCCTATTTTATGAAACCACTTGAATGGTTGAGGAGATTCCTCAACTCATATATGTCCTATGTACCAATTTTTATCCCTTGTTAAGGTCTCTAGACCCTCCAACCTCTTCAATCTCTTAAAAATACTTGTCAAGGAAAACTATCTAAAAGGTTCTTTGTATAGACTATGTATACGCTTGAAAGTTCCTTCCCCTATGCTTGGTTTGTGTTGGTGAGAGTGTTTTTAGGTGATATTGACCATGGTTGATATGATTCCAATTTATATTTGCTTCTCCAACCTTTCACACACTCTTTTATACACTTGAACTCACAAGATTGTGTTTTGCATGATTGACTATGTATCTTGCTTATCCCTCTCAAGAATGACTCTTATTTGTGCATTTTGTAGTCTTTGAATCCTAAAAACATGCTTATAACTCCCTCTTGATATTTCTCATTGTGACTTAGGTCCACTTTCTCTAAGTCTATGTCATATTCATGTCAAGAATGTTAATTCTCTGTTCACTATTATTTGCTCAGATGTAGGTGTCCTTAAGGCTCAAAGGGTATTATGCAAGTTATTTCACATTATTAGGGGATTTTAGAGGTTCAATGTCCATTTTATATTGGTTCCAATATTCTTCCTTATCACTCTGACCCCTCAAGCAACCTTCATACTAAAAAATTCATGAAACTGAGTTTCTTATCTTTAACTATGAACTCTTACCTATTGGACCCATAGTTTTAGGTGTTCATGAATATACTTAGACCTTGAAGTATGATTATGACTCCTTTGAATTTGTAAAAACATATTATATATGGTTTATACTCATTTAATTCACCCTTGGTGGATTTAAAACCTTAATTAGGCTCATTTTCATTTCACTATCTACCTATAGTCACCTATAGGTGATTGTAGGGGGTCTTGTAGGTGATTTTTAGCATAAAAAATAATGCCACATACCACTTAGAACCTCTAAGGACTCCTTACATTCATTTTACACTTGTTTGAGTTTGATTAACTCCTTACCTTTTCATACCAATACCTAAACATAACTTATGTATGTTCACTTCCTGATGGTTGAGGCAAATTGTCCTTAAACTCTATTATAGTTGTGTGTTCCCTGCCTGTATATGGACTGAGGGTATGCTTTGGAAGTAACAACACCAAGTACCATTATTTTAGGTGACTTATTTACTCATTAATGTTATCCTCATAATCTATAAACACTCTATTGTGATAACAAAGTCAAGTCATAACTTTTGAAAGGCAAAGGCCTCATTTAGACTCATAGTCCTATACACAACATTGAAGGAAAATAGTATTTTATTGGCAACTTTGAGATGTCAAATGGCCATCTTTCACCTATCAACTTCCTCAAAAATTCTACATAGTAATTTTTCATGCTATAGGGTAGAATTCAAGGGTATTGGGATGAATGAAAAGTCTTAGGAGGCATGTCATAATAGGTTTGTAGAAAACCCCTGGACCTTTATTTTCCCTTTTTAAGGACTGTGTCTCAAATTCAGTCAACCTCCTTTTGAAGTAAATCTCAACTTAATTTAGCCATATATTACTTGAAAAAGGTATTTTAGGCTCCCTTCAACATATGAGGACCTTAAAAGGGAATTTCATTTCGTATTTCAACATCAAACAAGGACTCCTTAACTCTCTGTATCAAGCCACTTGTAGGTGGTTATTTTCCATATAAGTAGTAGGTCTAAATTTGGGCAATGAGCATATTTTATGAACTATCATGATCTTAAAATCTCCTAAACACTTGAAAATGGACTCTTTCAATTGTCAATGGTGTTGCATAGATTCTTTCCAACATGAAAATCCCCATGATGATACTTGTAGATGACCATTAATGGTTGATTGTGTGCATGTATGGTATATAACTACAAGGTTATGGAAATATGATTTGGAAAAATTAAATTGAGAGGAAATGAAATCAAAATAATATTGGAAACATAATAAATAAATCATCACAATCTCTTGGAGCCACTACTAAAGCACAAAACTCTACAAATGAAGGAAAATTGTTTGTTGCACCCAAAAAAGACCAATCTAAAAATTTGAGGTTATTGGCCCATCAAAACAACTCCAAATGTGAAAAAAATCATGGAATACGTTATAGAGGATATTAAAAATCTTATGTAACCAATATCAGTAGCTAAAATTCATGGACTTTCCCAAATAAGACCAAAATGTGAAGGGTGCACAAATTGATAGGTAGATTTGCATAATCAACTTCAAATGAATGATTCATAAATAAAAGTTTATAATTATCAAAATTATTAATATTAAAATTAATGTATCTAAATTTAAAACAACCTCCCAAAATCATTCTACTTGAAACTCTTTCTACTGGTCTTACCAAGTACAAACCTACAAGTCACTTCTGCATGTCTAAAAAGGCAACAAAAGGGTAGAATAGGTTTGGGACAAAAATGGTACTTCCAAATAAAAAAACATGTGACTAAGATTTAGGAAGCTAAAGAGCACATTTCAACCTTTTCCAAGTAGTACACTTACTAAGGAGGTCATACAAGTGTCAATCTCTCCTTTTTCCTTAAGAAAACTAATTTTTATCTGAACAACCAACCATATTTTAAGTAATGTAGGTTATATAAGACTTATAATGACACACGAGACATGAAATCATGTTTTTATATTTTCACATTTCCCAAGAAACTCATATAAAACATTAAATGCACTATTTTGACCCCTCAAATGACCCAAACATTATATAAGGACACAAACACTAATTAACCAAAGATAATAT
Organism: Torreya grandis; assembly: GCA_037957365.1. Lineage (NCBI taxonomy): Eukaryota > Viridiplantae > Streptophyta > Pinopsida > Cupressales > Taxaceae > Torreya > Torreya grandis. Next base: position 4,028,292 of record JARHVA010000771.1, on the reverse strand, counting down.
AACATTATTTGAAAAAAATTAACCTATAAAACACCTCATGACAAGATATTACACCCTGTATAAATCTATAAAGTCAAGTTTTTACCTATAGGTGCCCTAATTTGACTAAAAAGTCAAATTTGGTCAACAAAAATATGATTAAAATTAATTTTATGTTAATAAGATGTGTTTTGAATTAATTCAAAATAGTTGTAAATTGAGTTCAATGAATAACTCAATATATAAAGAGAAATACACATTAGAAGATCATGGAAGCACTTGAAAATAGGAAAGATGCTTACAAAGAACAAGAAAGTGCCTAAAGTTTAAAAAATATTAGGAAATCACCTTAGTTTATGTGGAATGTTATCAAAGAATATGATTGAAGAGACAAGGAAAAATTAAATAAAACAATTAAGAATAAATATGTAATTTCAATGCCTTAAATTAGGTGAAATACACTACACAGAGTAAAAGAGCTTAATACATAAATAATAGTATAGAGAAATTACTTAAAGTTAGAAATAAAATTAAATAACAATGCATGGTAATAGAGATGAAAAACATATGGTTGGGAAAAACATTTGAGGAAAGTAGGGATGACAGAGATGTAAAAATTACATCTAGGATTAAATGTTTAGGCATCTAAAACTATTAAAGAAAGCCAGGACACATTGAAAATCGAAAAGACCAACAAGCTCAAAACACAAATAACATAATAATAAGAAATAAGGCATTAAACTGATTAGGAAACAAGTAACAAAAAAAAAATTGATAAAATAAATTAGGTGGAAGACAAATGCCTTGGGGTAGAAAACATAACTAATTACAAAAATATGAACTAAAATAAGTACAACAAATATTAAATTTGAGATTGATATATGATAAATTACATATACCATGTAAAGGAGTAAAATGGGAGATTAATCCAAATGAAATAATCATTATAATAATTAAATTAAAAAATGACCATAAGAAATATAAATACAATAATAAATTATTTTTTTAGATTTGATCTTTTACCTAAAAAAATCAAAGCTATTATAGTAAGAGAAAAAAGTCATTTAAGGATAAAACTGTTATCACTCAGAAGTGTACCCTTGTAAGAATGTACTTTTTTCTCACTCTTATTGATGCAATGGAAACTCTCCAAGGTGTGGGTGACCTTATAATAGATAATATATATATATTAAGGTATGGTTGCCTTTGGTACACTCACCCACTTGTCTCTAGACTCTCTAATTTAGTGATTTCTTGACAAAGAAAAGGGTAAAAGGAGCATTGCTAATGATGAAAATGGAAATGAAAACTAAAAATTAGGGTGATGCACCAATGTTAAGGTCAATTATTCCTATAATTGACATAATTTTTAATCTAAATAACATACACACATTCACTTTATTACCATATAATGACTCTTACATCAGTATCACACATAAAGGTCTTTACAAACACAGACTATCTTAGAAGGAATGAATAATGGTCGAATTCACTACTAGATTAGGTAGAAATCAGATTTAAACACTCTATATGATATAAAATAATTCTTATTTTCTACATAAAGGTTAAAATTCAGATATAAACATAGGAAAATTAGTCATTCACTAAGTTACATCAATGAATATTAAGCACACACTTCATGAACAACTTGAAAATAGAGGAAAATTGATTCTTTATTGCTTTAAAGGTGATTTAATAAAACAATTTTGCATAGTTTATGTAATAAAAAATCATAATATCATCTTAACCTTTTCAAAATATAACATACATATAGAAAAATAAGAAAGGAGAGAGGAGACAAAGCAGTCTTCAACTAGGAGATGAGTCCCTTATCTCACCCAACTTCACTCTTACTTTAAATTGAACCTAATTGAGACTTTAAACTTCTAAACAACTTCACCAAATTCCAATGTATTAATTTTTTAGTTTAAAAATTAATTCAACTTTCTCTCCTTATAATATGGTGTAGAATTTAGAGAGCAAAGCTTGTTTGAATTGTTGAAAAGTCAAAGGTCAAATGCATGATTTTAATTGTCTTTAGTTAACTCCTTTTGAATAGCTTGTATTGAACTCATTTTAATATTCAGTTAACTCTTGATCTTTCATGCATATTATATTTTGAATTTATTTACCTTTATTTCATCTTGAAGTTGACTTATCTTGACTTATAACGTAGAGTTTGACTTCAGTTGTCTTCACTTGCATCTTGCATGCATGTTTGACTTCTTGACTTTTCTAAATTTACCCAAAAGGGGTGTAGTAAGAGAGAAACATATTGAATATTTATGAAAACTAATTAAAAACTTTATTTTATCTTTAAAAAAATTAATTAACGCTTTCTTGATCTGTAAATAGCTAACATGCACATGTGTTTGACTATATAAGCTTCTTAAAAGCATAATGCATTATAAATTGTCTTCTTCCCCAAGGGTGGCACAGTAGGAGAGAGATTGTATTTTTTATTTTTTTAAATATCCATGAAATATTCTTTATAATTATGTATTTTATGATGATAATAATAGTTCTCCGTGTTGGTTCTTCTTGGGCATGCTTATCTTCTACACTTGACAAGCTTCTTGAATGCACTGTGAGAACTTGAAACTTGATGAATTTTCATTATTTGATCATAAAATTAATATAAATATAATTTTAAAATTATATCCATGGTTTAATATACCTTTTAAAATATATATCCAAACTCTATTTACAATTTCAAAAAATGCTCTTTTGTGCTCTCTTGTGTTCTTTAGGCCTAAAAAAACCATGATTTGGATTAGGGGGTCTAAAATGAGTGCCATGAATTACCAAACACTATTAATATTATAATTTTATAGGTATAAATTTTAAATACCTTAATTTTTTTTTAAAACTCTACCAAACTCCTAAACAAAAATTCAAAAAAAAAAATTGCATGCTTGATGCCCTGAGGGTGAGCTAGAGATATTTTTCAATGAACTAATCATATTTTTAATTATTTTTCATTGTATGATAATTTATTTATGTTAATTTTAAACACTCTTAAATCATTTTTCCCCTTAGAATGACCTGAAACACTCATTTCTAACTCTATTTGTGAGTAAAATAGTGAAAAACCTTGGTTTCTTTCATGATTAGACATGTATTTTAGAAATTTATATCTCCTCAGGTACATTAATAACATAAAACCACTTTTAAACATTAAATAACATAAAATAATATCTCCATGCCAAATTTCAATATATTTTATTTAATAAAACTCAAAATATACACTTTTTGGTATTTCCTAGTTTATACAATTTCATTTCTGAATGACTGTAGGTTTGAGTTTTGATATTTTATTCAGTTTTATTAGGTATAGATAACTAATTATTTTTTAATTATTAATTTTAATAAAAATATATAATCATTACAACCATTTTATATTTCTCAACCAATCTCTTAAACCTCTCAAAAAGTGTCTTTTTTGATTGTCTATCTTACTTGCTTGAAACCCTAGAACCTATGCCTTTGTATTTATCATTTTTTTGCGTTAAATTTTTGATTTATTAAGGTTTAATAATTTAATTTATTACCGATAATATCTCACATAAATTTTTATTTTCAAAAAATAACTCAAAAATGCAAACATAGTTCCTAAAACTGAGCCATTGAGGTTTAAGAAGGGTTTTAGAGCACCTTTTCTTCTTAATGATTGTTCATAAATTTAATCACTTTTAACCTAAAATAAATTCATGTAATATTTATGTAATATGGTCCCAAATATTATCCTAATACCTTTATAAAAAATTGTTTTTCTCCTTCATATACCGAGCATTTTTAAATTGCCTTCACTAGCGTACAACTAGCTAGTTAGAGGAATAGAAGAAACCTCTATCAAAATTTGGATTTGTGAGTTGTTCATAAGCATAGTTTTGACATAATTAGTTTTTTATGATTTTTTTAATAAAATATTTTGTCCTAAACTATTTAATTAAACCTTATTGAAAACATACATATAATTAACTTTGACCAATGGTGGAAAAATTATCAACATTCTTGGTAATTTTGTTGAGATGTTTACCTATTAAACACTAAGACTAGTAGCCTCCATTTGTATATGAAGTTATTAAATTATAAATAAATATGAAACTCAAAATTCCTTCAATCAACTATAACACTTTTGTATAATCACTTATTGAATTTAAAACTAGAACAACTACCAACTAAAAAAATGTGTCAAATAACTCTTAGAAGAAAGTAAAAACTAAAAAAAACTACCAGAACATGTGCATAATATCACTTGGATTAAAATTAAATATAACACTAATATGTAAAATCACTTAGATCGAATTAAAAACCTCTTAGGTCCTTTCCATGTGGTTGATGAAGATGACTAACAAGTTATTGTTTAAGTGCTATTCTATTTAGATCATCTCTTTTTCTACTTGTCAACCTATTTAAATTATTTCAAAGTAAATAAACTAGATAAAATATATATCCAATATAAAAAAACTCATTATGTGATTCAATACTCACTTTAAGTTTCTATTTAACATTAATAAAACTTTCCAATGTAACCACATTCTAATTCATAGGAATAGCTACAATTTCAGCCTTGAGTGGCTCACTAGGATAATGTTCTTGGCTTTCTATTACATCTTTAGATATTCCATCTTAATTTTAAACTATTAAAAGTTATTCAAGATATTCATCAAAAAATTATTGATCTTTACTTGTAGATTCTTGAGGTTCACTAAGAATCATTACATCTTATTTTGTATCTGTACTTAGCTCATGTCTAGGCCTGTTACCTTGTGAAACCAATATTTTAATCTCACTATTTGTTACCATATCTTCTAAAACATTTTCATTATAGACTTATTTAATATTACTTATAGATATAATTTGATTTTTCTCTTTAAAGGATGCAACATGATCTTCTATGTCAAATAAAAACTCATTTAACTAACACAACTCTTAATCATTCTCTTTTGATAAATTTTCTTCACCTGCATGTTCATATTTTGTCTTCGATATAATAATTTCTCATTTAAAAAATGAGATGGTGGGAGGTAAAAAGGTTCCATTTGATGGCATAGGAATATAGATCATTATTGGTTCCTCTTGAATGGACTTTGGGATTAAAGAGGCATTAATAAGTCTTTGATATTTATAAGTAATAGTTTCATTTGATATTTATTTGAAATAATGGAAATAAACTTGTGTTATTGATTCATGCTTCAATGCTTCATACTTTTCTTTCCAATCAACAATCAACCTATAACATTCTGATATGTTTTAATCTTCATGGACAAATTCAATTTGAGATATGGGTGGAGGAATCAAGAAAATTGAAAAAAAAATGGTTTATCTTCTATAAAATTCTCCTTTTATTTATTTTAGATTGGTATAGGAGGAAGATATTTATCAAAATTAGGTATGACATAATCAAGGGTCTAGGTCCAAGAAGGTTTCGAATATGGAATGGTCGTAGGCTCTTGGATAAGAGTGATTAAAGATTACATATGTATATGATCTTTCATAGGATTAGGATTCCTAAAACTGGGAATTTTGAAGCAAGTAGACTCTCTTGAAAGTTCAAGGGATTCTAGTTCTTGTTTTTAACATGTAATTTTGGACTCATTTCTTCATACTATCATGGACATCTATTGTATTGGTTATATTGTAACCTAATTATATCTATTCAATGATACTATTTCTTGATAATGTATATAGGTATGATATACAATATCTTCTTGATGCCTATTGTATTCATCTTACCTATCAATCTCCATAAATTACCTCTCAAAGTCAACTCTTATCTCTTGCACACTTTTTTTAGGCTAATCAGAAACAACATGATTTTACCTAGGCTAATTAGAAATATGATTAGGGGTGGGAGGGTTTTAAATTTTATGATAATATTTATATCTTGATGTTTCAATTCCACTTGAGGTGAATCTATAAATATTCTCATCTTGATATGAAGGTACAAAAGTTGCATTTTCACAAAATGGAGGATTGAAATACATACCAATTAATGTTTTACTCATCAAACTACTACACAAATTGTATATAAATTGGAGTTATCAGATGATAAGTAATTTAATAATTTATTTAATACAAATTTATAAAAATATCACAAATATTTAGTAATTTTATATTCTATTGTCCTACCAGACATGCTAGAAACTATTATCACTCAGAAGTACACCCTTGCAAGAATGTGTGCTTTATTCTCACTCTTGTTGATACAATTAAAAATATCCAAGGTTTTTGTGACATTATAATTGATATAATATAAATATTAAGGGTTATTTATGTTTGATACACTCACTCACTTCTCTCTAGACTCTCTAATTCAGTGATTTCTTGACAAGGAAAAGGGTAAAAGGACTAATGTTAAAGCTGAAAATGCAAATAAAAACTAAAAATTAGGGTGATGTACCAATGTTAAGGTTAATTATGTATATATTTTACAAAAATTTTAATTTAAATAAATTACACACATTCACTTCATTATCATACAATTACTCTTGCATCAATATTTCACATAAAAGTCTTGACAAACACACACTAGTTTGGAAGTTATGAACAATGCTTGAATTCACTTCTAGATTAAGTAGAAATCAGACTTAGACACTCTATATGACTTTAAAAAAAATTATTTTATAAATAAATATGAATAATTTAGACATAAAAATTATTATGAAAATTATTCATTCACTGAATTACATCATTCAATATTAAGCACACACTTCATGAACAACTTGAAAATGAAGGAAAAATCAATTCTTTATTGCTTCAAAGGTGATGTAGTATAAAAATTTGGTATATTTTATGTAATAAAAAATCATAATATCCTATTAATCTTCTCAAAATATAAAATACATATATAAAATAAATAAAGGAAAGAGGAGACAAAGCAATGTTCAACTAGGAGATGAGTCCCTTATTTAGTCCAACTTCACTCCTACTTCAAACTGAACCTATCTAAAACTTCAAAATTTCAAATAAATTCCCCAATTTCCAACACATTAATATTTTATTTTAAAAATTAATTCAAATTTTATTCCTTATAATATGATCTAGAAGTTAGAGATTGAATCTTGTTTGAATTGTTGAAAAGTCAAAGGTCAAATGCATGCTTTTGATTGTCTTCAATTAACTCCTTTTGAATAGCTTGTATTGAAATCCTTTTGATATTTATTTAAATTATATTGATATCAAATTAATCTTATATTTTTAATTTATTTATCTTTATTGTATTTTTGAGTTTGACTTGACTTATCTTGACTTGTAACTTTCGGTTTGAATTTAGTTGTTCTCACTTGTATTTTGCATCCATGTTTGACTTCTTGAATTTTTTAAATTTAACCAAAAGGGATGTAATAGGAGATAAACCTACTTAATTTTTATGTAAAATAATTCTAACATTTAATTAATTTTTAAAATAAAAAATTAACACTTTTTTGATCCCTAGATAGCTAACATACACATGTGTTTGACTAGACAAGCTTTTTAAAAGCACATCATTGACTTAGCTTGTAAATTATCTTGTTCCCCAAGGGTGACATAGTATGAGAGAGATTAGATGTTTTATTTTTTTAATTATACATGAAATATTATTTTTAATTATGTATTTTATGATGAAAATAACAACTATCCATACTGGTTCTTCTTGGATATGTCTATCTTCTATAACTTGACAAGCTTCTTGAATGCATTATGAGAACCTAGAACTTGATATATTTATATTATTTTATATTTAAATGAGTAAAAATATGATTTTAAAATAATCATCATGTTTCCATATGACATCAAACAAATTTTCTTCTTAAAACTTGTCATGTCCCCTTTTTCCTGGACATTGACAGTCTTGATGATTAGTCTATTATACGACCTTCGTAGGCTAATAGGATGGATAGAGGGTCATAATGGAGCTTGGATTGACTTTGATTCACAGGATTTCTACATTTGGTTTTCATTCGGGCTCTTTCAGACACAATTAGCCTGAGCTCCTACTTTTTAGGGATATTTGATATGCAGTGGAGCACCTTTATTTTGGTATGGTCATATGCGGAATCACTCCCCGATTCACCTGCTTCGATCGGTTTGAGGATCCGACGTATATTGAGGGAGATATTAATATTTGATTGATTTAATCAAATATTAATTATTTGGTCTCATTAATAATTAATTATTAATTATTTGCTCTAATTTTAATTAGAAACCCTAATTCTAATTTAAGAAACCCTAATTAGGGCAAGCATATCTTTTGAGGGTATAAGGGTTTCTCATGGAGGCCATTGTTGATGATGCATAGATTATTGATAATTGAAAATTGAAGAAATTCTTCTGTGAAGACTGAGCCAAGGGTTCCAGGATTCCATTGCAGTGGAGAACGTTCCCTCTTCATTGTGTGTGATTTAGAGGCTGTGAGATATCAGCTGATTTATTGCCAAATTGAGAGATAGCTTCATCCAGAAGTTATCACAGAGATACAGATCTGAGAGATAGCTTCATCCAGAAGTTATCACAGAATTCCAGGGTTGAGAGATAACTTCACACAGAAGTTTATCACAGAGCTTTCCAGGTATTTTCTTTATTTAGTTTTTGATCCAATAAGTTATACAGAGATAGATCTTGTGTTAGAATCTATATTCGTGAGATCAGGCTGTTCAGCAATCAGGGGTTAAGAAGAGACAGGTTGGCGGCCGTACCACATCCGTACAAATCCGTTCAGAGCTGTTCAGGCACCGACATCGGTAGATATAGGGCTTCCAGTGACCGACATCGGTCGACTGAAGACCGACGTCGGCAGAAAGCCAACTGACAGAGACCGACGTCGGCGAGGGATAGACCGACGACGGTGTCTGTGTGTCGACACAGAAAGGCCGAGACTCTTCCGGATGCAGTTTTCACTTCCAGTTTGATAAGTCAGGGTTCTTAAGATCAGATTTTAATATTCTTTATTGTGTATAACAGAGACTCAATTGTGTAATTGTCCAGAAGAACAAGTAATGAGATATTGATTTGCTATTAAGAGATTATACTGTGATTTGTTTATGCTTATTTGAATATAGTCTACAAGTTTGTATTGTGATCAGAGTTTTATGAGTTTATATATTCCCTATTTGAAGGGGATATTACAGTGGTATCAGAGCTTTGGTCTTTGGTATCAGAGCTTTCGAGTTTATATATATCCCTACTGGTTGGGGACATCACAGTGGTATCAGAGCTTTGGTCTTTGGTATCAGAGTTTTTGTGCAGATAAGAGAGCCCCTAAGTAAGGGACATTACAGTGGTATCAGAGCCAAATTCCTGCCATCCTGTTGGGCACATCAGAGCTAATGTCTTGCCATCCTGTTGGGTAGTTTGGGTAGATTGAATCAGCGAAGGATCATGATGCCTTCATATACTCAAAAACAGTGGGACAATGATATGAAGAAGCTGGAACATAGTTTGAAGCAGTTGGATGAAACCCAGAAGAGGATGAATGAAATTCTTTCATATCCTACATCCAAAAACAAACCCGCACGGTATATGACAGCGAAGGAGGAGTGGGAGTTAGTACCACCTCGAATTCAGAAGTTGTTGCCTTTTGATCGCTTTGTTAAGCATAGGAGAGAGCACTACAGATCACTTCGATGAAAGAGTAGCATGTCCCATGATTATTATGATTATGAGATAGGAGATAGTGAAGATGAGGATGAGTTTGATGCTTGCACTCAGAGTGTACAGGGGTGCTCAGATGTTAGTGCACTGAGGGTTGATGATCTCTCAGTTATGACAAAGATTGTAGAAGAGTCCCAGGATCCGATTATTGCAAATGATACTCAGGAGATTGCAGTGGACAGTTTTGAGGACTTAGTTTCACCGGTTGTTTCTTTCCATATGGAAGAATTAGACAGTGATGCTACAGTTGTTGATACTCCATCTGTTGATATGAGCTTTGGCATTGATTTACAAAGTATGGATGATCATTTGTATATTGAGGTGGTTGGTGATGAGTACATTCCTGCAATTGTTGCTGAGGAGCACGTTGATGAGGCTGATACGCGTATTCAGGATTTGGGAGTACCTGATCCTGATGAGCGGGAGATACCAGTGGAGTCGAGTCTCCAAATTGATTATTCTCACATAGATGACAGTGTGGTACAGTTGGTTGTGCCACCTTTACAGAGAGATCAGTTGGGGTGTGTGGGGGAGTATGTTGATGCTTCCACATATAATTTCTAATGCACTGAACCATTCATGGAGTATTTATTGGATAGTGCAGGTGTTCGTCTGGACTCACATAAGATGACAGAAGGTGTTCTGATTTGAGGTTCTAGTGCTATTAGCAGATTGGGTGAGGGGATTTTACGAACCCTTTCTACTATGTTACCTTACAGGGATGTTGAGGTATTGTTTGTTGGGCCGAGATTGGAGCCATCCATTGAGTCCCAGTTTGGCAATAGTGTGCCAGTAGCAGAGTTTGGGGGTTCTTACCAGCATCATACGGTGAGGTATGCTCCTTATTTTTCTTTGCATTTAGAGATTAGTTTTGGTGTCAGTGACTCAGGGACCCATGATTGTCATATCCACGGTCCAGTTGGGTGTGGGTATCAGTTAGACAGGGACTTGAATTTTGACAAAGTGGATGTTTTAGTTGGCTTGAGTTCCACAGTGTGGTTTCTTCTACCGGCATCTACAGTTGGTCTTCAGATAGTTGTTTGGGTGTCGAGTGCAGTTTATCAGTTGCTGATTTTGATACTGTTGATGCTATTGCTGTTGATGATTTATTCACATAGGTTGATTGGTGACATGATGAATGTTACACAATTGTTTCCTTGGGATCCAGGTGGATCGAGTAGTTCATTGTTCCGAGATTGCTTGGGGACAAGCAATTTTCGGAGGGGCGGATTGTCATGTCCCCTTTTTCCTGGACATTGACAGTCTTGATAATTAGTCTATTATACGACCTTCGTAGGCTAATAGGATGGATAGAGGGTCATAATGGAGCTTGGATTGACTTTGATTCACAGGATTTCTACATTTGGTTTTCATTCGGGCTCTTTCGGACACAATTGGCCTGAGCTCCTACTTTTTAGGGATATTTGATATGCAGTGGAGCACCTTTATTTTGGTATGGTCATATGCGGAATCACTCCCTGATTCACCTGCTTCGATCGGTTTGAGGATCCGACGTATATTGAGGGAGATATTAATATTTGATTGATTTAATCAAATATTAATTATTTGGTCTCATTAATAATTAATTATTAATTATTTGCTCTAATTTTAATTAGAAACCCTAATTCTAATTTAAGAAACCCTAATTAGGGCAAGCATATCTTTTGAGGGTATAAGGGTTTCTCATGGAGGCCATTGTTGATGATGCATAGATTATTGATAATTGAAAATTGAAGAAATTCTTCTGTGAAGACTGAGCCAAGGGTTCCAGGATTCCATTGCAGTGGAGAACGTTCCCTCTTCATTGTGTGTGATTTAGAGGCTGTGAGATATCAGCTGATTTATTGCCAAATTGAGAGATAGCTTCATCCAGAAGTTATCATAGAGATACAGATCTGAGAGATAGCTTCATCCAGAAGTTATCACAGAATTCCAGGGTTGAGAGATAACTTCACACAGAAGTTTATCACAGAGCTTTCCAGGTATTTTCTTTATTTAGTTTTTGATCCAATAAGTTATACAGAGATAGATCTTGTGTTAGAATCTATATTCGTGAGATCAGGCTGTTCAGCAATCAGGGGTTAAGAAGAGACAGGTTGGCGGCCGTACCACATCCGTACAAATCCGTTCAGAGCTGTTCAGGCACCAACATCGGCAGATATAGGGCTTCCAGTGACCGACATCGGTCGACTGAAGACCGACGTTGGCAGAAAGCCGACTGACAGAGACCGACGTCGGCGAGGGATAGACCGACGATGGTGTCTGTGTGTCGACACAGAAAGGCCGAGACTCTTCCGGATGCAGTTTTCACTTCCAGTTTGATAAGTCAGGGTTCTTAAGATCAGATTTTAATATTCTTTATTGTGTATAACAGAGACTCAATTGTGTAATTGTCCAGAAGAACAAGTAATGAGATATTGATTTGTTATTAAGAGATTATACTGTGATTTGTTTATGCTTATTTGAATATAGTCTGCAAGTTTGTATTGTGATCAGAGTTTTATGAGTTTATATATTCCCTATTTGAAGGGGATATTACAGTGGTATCAGAGCTTTGGTCTTTGGTATCAGAGCTTTCGAGTTTATATATATCCCTACTGGTTGGGGACATCACAGTGGTATCAGAGCTTTGGTCTTTGGTATCAGAGTTTTTTTGCAGATAAGAGAGCCCCTAAGTAAGGGACATTACAAAACTCCATGTACAACTTCAAAAAATGCTCTTTTGTGCTCTGTAGGCCTCAAGAAACCCTGATTTAGATTAGGAGGTATAAAAAGAGTTATATGCATTACCATAAATTAATATTATGATAATTATATATTTATAAATGTTTCATACCTGTAAAAAATTTAAAATCTTCAAAACTTTTTACTAAACTCCCAAACAAAAATTCGCAAAAAAGTGTCTACTTGCTGCCATGAGGGTGACCTAGAGATTTTTTTCAATGAGATAAACCTATTTTTAATTATTTTTTATTGAATTTGAATTTATTAATACCTTTAAATTAATTATAAACACTTTAAAATCATTTTTCCCCCTTGGAAGGACCTGAAACACTCATTTCTAACTCCATTTGTGAGCAAAATAGTGAAAACCTTGGTTTTCTTCATGATCATACTTGTATTTTGGAATTTTATATTTTTTCAGGTATATTATAGAGATAAAAATACTTTTAAACATTAAATTACATAAAAATATATCTTCATGTCAAATTTCAAGATATTTCATTTAATAAAACTCAAAATTTACACTTTTTGATGTTTCTTAGCTTGTATAATTTAATTTATGAATACCTGTAGGTCTAAGTTTTACCAGTTTATTAAGTTTTATGATTCATAAATACCTAATTATGTTTTAATTATTAATTTTAATAACCCTTATCATCATTAAAACCATTATATGTGTTCAACTAATCTTTTAAAACTCTCAAACAATGTCTTTTCTGACTATCTTTCTTACTTACTTGAAACCCTGGACCCTGTGCCTTTACCTTTATCTATTTTTTTCCTTAAAATTTTGATTTATTAAATTTTATTAAGGTCATTTATTCCCCATAATATCTTATACATTTTTTATTTTTCAACAAAGAACTCAAAATATAAACATACTGCCTAAAACTAAGTTATTGGGGTTTAAGAAGGGCTTTAGAGCACCTTTTCTTCTTAACGATTGTTCATAAAGTTAAGAAATTGTAACCTAAAACCAATTAATGTAATATTTATTTAATATAGGATAAAATATTTTTATAATACCATTCTAACCAACTCTTTTTTTCCTTCATGTACCGAATATTTGAAAATTCTCGTAACTAACTAGTTAGAGGAATAGAAGAAACCTCTATAAAACATTAGACTTGTGGGTTGTTCCTAAGCATATTTTTGGAATATTAAATTTTGTATTATGTTTTTTATAACCTATAAATTTCTTAATATATTAATTAAACCTTATTTAAAATCTCCACATAAACAACTTTGACCAATGGTGGTAAAATTATCAACAAAAACTAATTGAAGAAAACTAGAATCAGCTTTGAAACCTCTTAGTAAGTAAAATTAAACTCTGGATGAGAATGTAAATATTCTAAAAAAATTTAATAATATTTATAATATGGATTAAAAAATTGATAAATCTAATAAAATATTTTTCAAGGGATGAAGTCCCTTACAAAAAAATGTCAAAAAACTTATATTATCCACTGAAGTGTCAGCAATCACTCAACATTCAATATTAAAAGCAAAACATAATTTGTTACCATATATTAATTATGCCATGATATATGAAAAATAAAATTTAAATCATGAAAAAATTAATGCTAAAAAGGGTAACAATGTTACCTCAAAATAAACTAATCACAAATTTGAGACACAAGTTTTGAAGTGGGGAAACTGAATTAATAGAGAAAACCCCACGTGTATAATGAAGGCTTGCCAAAAAATATTCTAATAATACAATCTTAGAATCAAATAGAATATATAAGAGTGATATTCAAGTGTATAAGAGAGGATGAGAGAGATCTTTAAATATATCCAAAGGAAGGAATATTGACTTATAAAGAATCTCATCATGACCTTACACCACCTTATTAGTGTGTGCCAAATGTTATTATTACCCATAAGGTTAAGTAAAAGTTTGTGGAAAGTGTGGAGAGAGTTACATATTATATGTAACACAAATATTCTCTAAAAAGTATAAAAGAGGTGTGACACCTCATAAAATTTGGATTTATGTGAATTAAAAAGTCACATAATTACAAAACCTACACACACTTTAAAACATAAGATAAAAATATGAACTCAAATAAAGGTTAATCCTAGAAATTTATTAAACCATTAATATGGAAAAATATATTTTTGTGACCCAAAAATATGGTTAGGTTGTGTAAAAGGCTCAAAATAGAGATCAAACTAGCTACAGGATGATTGAATGGATCTTGATGCAAAAGACTTAGAGATATAAAGTGTTTATAAAAAAATATGGGTAATATAAGAATATTAAGGGTACAACATGGATTTATCATTTATAAAAAGTGAAAAATATATACAAATAGGCCAAGGGTATCAAAATATGACAAATATACAATAGAAAAGGGTCTTGTGAGAATATTAAGTGTCTACACAATATAGCAATGAAAATAGATTTGAAATGTGAAAAATGTATAGAACTATTATTTTTGAGTTTACAAAAATGTATTTTTAGAGAAATATGTAGGTTATGACTTACATTGAAATATCAAAGGCTAAAAGCGATTAAAAATTGGTCTAGAAGCATTACTAAAGTAGTTTCAAAAATTTGGTATAAATAGAAGACCTATAAAATGGCCAAAATTGAGTGTTTTGATTTTGGTAATGAAAATAATGAAAATGTTTATTTTATTAAGCTAAGTTTTTATTTTAGTCATTAGTTTATATTTTAAGCATATGGTGTAAAATTATGATGAAACATTGTTAGCACATTCATTTGCATCTTCTAATTAGAAACTTCCCTCAAACATTTAGATGGATGTGTAGATCTTATAATATTACTTATCATTTTTCGCAAAACCTAAGTGACTCAAAGAGACCTTGAAATAGAATTAAAAATAGGGTTAATTGATATTTTTTCTTAGACAAATTGGAAATTTAAAACAAATATTATATAAAATAGATTGATACAATATGAATATCCATACTCTTATCCTTAAGTATGCGATGTAATAAACTAGTAGATATAACATATTTTTTAACTACCTAAATTAAAATTTTGGTACAAGGGTGTTTCCCTAACAATAAAATTATACTTTTAAACTTCAATATATGGATTCTCATTAAAATAAAAGTTATACCTCCATATGAATGTTTATCTTAAATGCATCAACGTAGTCATGTAATAATAATTTTTTAAGTTCATATTAAGACCTCAATTGCATGAAATTTTACATATAATAGTCATAAAAGGTCAAATGAATATGCACACATATCAAAAAAAATAGAAATAAGGACCAAGGGGCCCATAAAATCCAATTGACCAAAATGGAATGGCTCAATCTTGATCATGACCAAGATAAAATAGTTCAATTTTGGTTAAGAACAAAAATTGACACAAAATATTGATGAATAAGAAAAAAAGAAATATACTCTTAAAAATATAAAGATAGACAAAATAGGAAGAATGGAGTAAGGAAACATAGCCACATGTAGAGGAATACAAAGTCATAAATAGAAACAAAGATGTCATAAGTGTATTATAATAAAATCACTAATAAGATTCTAATTTGAAATAATGACTGAAAATCACATAAATAAAATAATACCATCATTATTAAGTATCCCTATGGCAAAATTATTTGTCTACATAATTCCCTACTTTTATGTGTTTTCATGTGTATATATAAACAATTTTAATCTTGCTTATTCCTCTTGTAGCTTTTAGAGTTATATTTTTATCTTTGCAAGTGCTATCCTTAATTTATCAATTTCCTTTTGTGTTTTATGTAAATCTTTTTGGTCCAATCATAAATTTTTTTGTTATATTTTCTTGTTGTCATTACTTGCTTGTCTAATTTCATATGTGTATTTTTCTTCCCAAGGGATGACTTGTGAAGGAGGAATGATATATGGAACAACTAAATTTTATTGAGATGTCTTGATTTAACAATATCTAAAAGGATTGGCATTCATAGGAAATTCATTTTACTACCATTCATTCATAAATTTAAGACATGTGTAATGTATATGGTACTACTGACATCATGTGTTAAAGGTCACCCCAATATTAAATTATAATGTCAATGATTTGGCATAACATGAAATAAATTAGACATTATTTTAGGTTCCATTGTTACATCTACAAATATCATTCCAAGTCCTTTTCATGAAGATTAATTTGAAAGTTTTATCTATTTTTTGGATAATTTTAATATTACTACCCAGTTTTGTAAGAAAGAACTACTGAAAATGTTCATTCCTAAACTAGTATCAATTAATACCCATTTGATTAATTTAACTTAATAAATAGAGTAATATTTTATATGATAATATGTTTTTTTTAAATTATTATTCCTTGAAAGTGATAACCTTTTTAGTTTCCTTAAATGTGTTCTTTTTAGAATCAAAAGTGGTAGGTTATGTGTCACTATAAATAATATTATCTCACAATGCATCATATAAAATATCCTTATAGATTGATGAACTCTTCAGTAACTCCAAATTAGAAAATTTGGTATTGTTATTTTATAATTGATAAATGGTATCATACCCTTTAGGTTTATTTTCTTACCTTATGGGAGGCAGAGGGGGTTGAGGAAGAACATGTTAACTTCCTCAATGATGTGTTGGCCTACCTCTTCCAGTGTCAACAATAAGAACCATAGAATCTACTATTAGTCATGGTAAAATAATTGAAGTGGGATATTACATTTTAAAACCTTGAGGTCTATGAGGAGGATCAATGAAATGAGTCATAGAGGACCTTTATCATCTATTAGTTACTAGTAAAATCTCTGATTAAATGTTGAAATAATAAGAATTGAGTAATAATGGAGGTTTTTTAATTAGTTGTTTTATTCTTATTGGTGGTTCATTTTATTCCATGATTTTTAGTGATGTTCCTTATTAAGGAAAGACAACATGTAATTAAAAATAATAAATATTTTAGTACAAATCATCAATTATAGCCATATATTCTTACAAATTGAGAAGTAACAAAAGCTAAAATTTAGGTCATAAAAAGAGGAAACTTTTTTTGCATGAAGACTAGTAAACTCATCTAAAATCCAAGGTCAATAAAAATTTATTTTAGTGTCATATATCAAATCCCAGGTTAAAATAAAGTGCTCTTGGTGTCAAATATTGAATCCAAGGTTGAAATTAAATAAAAATAGTGTCAAATATTAATTCTAATTTCAAAGAAATTTTTTTTAGTGTTAGATGTTCATGATTTTATCTAAACCCTAAGAAAAAAAATTAAGTAATGATTTAATAAATATATGGGTTCACTAACATGTTTTATCATAATTTTTAATTAATTGGGATATTAACTTTAATTAAGATAAAATGAATTGAAGGCTAGCAAATTTTGTAAATTTCTTAGAACTAATAAAATGAAGATAGAATATTCAATTACACAAAGCTCAAATGAATGAATGAAGCTAACTATGAAAATAAAAAGAAGAATTATCTGATTATTATCCATTAGGTTGACTGTGTGTGACTAAAAATGGTTATAAATGATCAAATCAGACCTGAATATGCACATGCCGTAAAAGCAAATATTTTCACTATTTTGGGTTAGGATCGATAGTAGCTCTTGAATCCTATGGGTTAATCTTTACATTTGTGTAAAAATAGTAAAATGATGGCACATTCACTTTTTCATGCTTTAAATATTATTGTGTTCAAATTTTTGACCTTTCATCTCAAAGTAATATAAGATCATGAAAATAATTCCTTACACTTATTGGAAGTAACTATTAATAGGGGAGGTGAATTAGTAGAATAATAATTCTTTAATTTTCAATCCACTTAAAATTCATTCATTATAATTCATTAATCATCACAACAAAGCATGAGCAACTAGACTATCATCAAAGCAAAGAGATCACATACAAATCAAGTATGAACACAACCATGACACATCATCTATGTGGGAAACCCTCAAGGGAATAAAACCCACTAAAGCCTAAAATATGTACTAAAATCCTTTAATGACAAGATAAAAATTTAAAATAGAACCAACTGATCAAGGAACACCCACCCCTTAATTTAGTTAGCCACCCACTTGAACTTTAGGTAGCTCCAACTAGCAAGGAGGCTACAACCCTCTAAGAAACCAAGCACCAACTCAGCTACCTCTAATATTTGATCATCTTAAAAACTTTTTTATTGATATTAAATTAATGATGAGCTATTTTTCTGACACTCTTCACCCTTCACTCTTACTCAAATAGCCTCTAGGATTCACATGCTCAATTATCCTCTTCTAGGCTCATTAGGTTTAATGACCTATATGTCCACATGTATCAACTTGATCAAACAAGCATGACTAGTCCTATTCACTCTTTTATGTTCCTAAATTAATTTTGCCTTCTCTTTCAAATTTTCTCTCCTTCTCTTTACTCTACACTTGCCCCACACACAAATATGCCAATTAGTCCTTATACTTATACCACTCTCTTGGTCTAAGCCATCTTGGCTAGAAAAGATGGTTAAAACACTTGTATTACACTAAAAATAGATCCATACATATGTTACATGTGAGAAACACACACTTCATATATCATCCATTACCTCATTATCCCAAAACATCCATTAGGCCTTAATGAGACCTAAAGACCTAAAGCAATTTAGGCCTACATAAGCACACGCTACCACTTTAACTTATTAACCCATATTTACCTTCAATAAATTATTAAAATAGTTCATAACTACCAAAAATAGACCCTTTATCACTCCCATAAATTTCCATATCACTTGGAACTTAAACTCACACCTTGAACCTAGCAATTAGGTCTCCTCGCTCTTTAGGCCTTCATACATAGAAAATATTATCTCAAGAAAATTGCAGAAAAAAGATGATTTTTTCAAAAAAAAACCTTAAAAAATTTAATTAATAGTTATTTAATGACCTAAAAAACATCACTAAATTAAATTTCCAACATCACATAAGCCAACAGACCTCAAACCACTTCTCTCAAAATGACCACTCAACCTGGTCACACAATATCAAAATAAAGTCAAATAATTTCGACTCTCCAAACCTAAATATGGGAAAAATAAGACCCCTAATACCTTATCATGAAACCTTGACACTTATATAACATTTATATACTCAATTTTTTCTTCAAATCTTGATATAACACCTTCAACTTCCCCATGCAAGATGGTCACTCAAAATGTTAGTGCATCCAAAAACACAGTCAAGAATGTTTAGGCCAAAGTCACACTTTTTACAAAACACTATGATAAAAAAACATATTTAAAAACACCTAATAAACTCAGGTTAATCATACATCTCATTATGGTCTTCAACTCAACATTTTCAACCTCAAAACCTTCTTTTTAGGAAGCTCACTCAGAGCCACACAACACTGCCAATAACCAATCAACAAACTTTGAATTTATACAATAGTATGGGCACAACCATGATATCAAAATACATAAATGTGGTCCTAAAAAATCATTATCACACCTTAAAATACTAATATCATATTTTTCAATGATAATTTTACTCCTGCAAACCATTATCATTATCTTGGGTTCCATTATCTTGTCTTACATAAACCAGTCACTTTGTGAGCTCCTTATAGCTAGTTTATGAACATCAAAAAAAAAATTTAAAAATTAAAATAATTCATGGGTATTAAAAAATACCCCAATATAGTGGATCCAAGCCTAATCACTTGAAAAACTTCCCTAAGCACATATTCATTGTAATTGGCTTTTGTCATTGTTTCCACTATTTGGTAGAATAGCGATAAGACAACTTTATGGACCAAGATGATTAACACAAATAAAATATATTGAAAAAAAATTATATGGTCCTAAATTAAATTCTTGACCTTCAATATCCAATGAATTTCATGTGTTGACTTAGTCAACCCTTCTTGTAGCACTAAAATCTTCAGAAACAAGCTCTTTTCTATACCTTATGCTTATTGTCCTGACACACCAATACCACCTAAAGATGATTGGATGAGTCATATACACATTAAAATAATAATAAAAATTCAACCAATCCATTTTATATCCTTTCTATCAAGTTATTTCTAATCACTCTACTATGAGGGTCTATAAGAGGGTTTTGACTAGTTTACATTCTTAATGAATGTTCATAAAGTTATGTACCTAAAATAACTAAAAAATGCTTATGAATAATTAATATAAACATGTGACACCTATAAAAAAATTATTATTTCACCATTAAAACTCTACATGTGCTAATGAGCATCACATACTTCTTCTCAAGCTTAGAAACCTCCAACTTACATGCACAAAATACTTTCTAATGTACTTTCTTGATTTTTATTCATCCTTAAGACCTAAAAATTTGTATACACATTTGACCCAACATATAACACCTAATTAAATGATTACATAATTTCTATTACCTTTTAATCTCAACTTAACTCTTCATTTGGCCCTCACTAGGTTACTATGCACATTAGTTCTAGGACTGCAAATCAAACTTGGATATAGAAAACACTCGGATCCTTCTTGTACTGATATCACCACCTTAGTAACATGTCATACATATTAATTCCAAGATAAATATCTTCCAAACTCATTCTCCCTATCCATATCATTCTCAACATACTAGGCTACCAAGCCTATGCCACCATATAAGGCTATCAAGCTTATGCCAACACATTATTCACATACTTGTCTTCTCCTTGACCTTGCCTAGCATTCTTTGAAATCAATTACACTGATCATACTATATTATCACCACTTTTTCCTTACTTTTTACATCATTTCACACATGACATCATCCTTTGACATCAATGATAACACACTTACCAATAATCTCTCCCTTTTTCATTGATGGTATCTTCTTCTTATCTTTATTCCCATTTCCCATTAATGACAAAGTGGAATAAATAGCAACCAAGCTCCCATTAACATCATTTATGTATTCAAATACACTTTTAGGTGCTCAAGATACTCACTTACCTTTCATGTGTATGAATAAAAATTATTCCCACTTTGCCATACACCAATCTAAACTTGGGCTTATCTGATCCTTGGACCTGTTTACCTATAGAACTCACAAGTTCCCTTTGCTCATTTATGAAGATTCAACACATTTTCATAATTATGACTAGGTTTGATTAAGTCATCATATCAACCTTTTGTGACATATGTCTTGAGTTCACATCTATATCATACTCTTCCATATCTCCATTATGATTGGGACATCTCACATATGTTCCCCTCACATCATGATTCTATTGAAACATGAAATATTAAGATAGGTCACCTCAACCATCTAGGTCTACAAGCAACTCTTCATATATTATCTACACACAGTCAAGGCCTTACTTGAGATGACTTAGAACATGTCATCTTTAGAAAAATGATCATCTTCATATCATTATAAGCATTCCAACACATACCTTAAGACCCTATGAGGTCATCATGACATTAAGGAACATTAAAAATAATGAAACAACTTTGATGGCATATTATAGCAACCTCCTTCATGTAAGTTTACATGAAAACATGATGCGATAAGAAACTCTTATCATTAGAATTTTGTGAACTCATTCATGGCTTTATCAACCTAGCAAAAAGACCTATTTTTCACATATGATATCATCAAGACATCACTTGACTCATTTTGACATCATTGGCATACCTTCAAGATCACTCTACAACAACTTTAGTATGTCCCTTTATTGATCTATCCATCTTGATCATAACCTTGCACTCAAACATGCAATAAAAACATGAAAAAAACTATAGGAACTTGTTACACAATCCATATTAGGACTTATTGAGTTATATTGGCCATATAAGAGTTATATACCTTGTGAAACATTCACCTTTAGGGTTTACAAACACCTAACCCTCAATTTAGTATCTTTCATCTTTTGAGCTAGATCTTTACTTCAAGGATCAATTTGATCAAGCATACTACTTGTAAAAGAACTCCATGACCTTGATAACACCTTCATACTCTAAAAATCCATTCTTAAAGACCATAATCACCATACACCTCTGCAAGACACTCAAGTTTGTCAAGAAAGTAAACCTTCACACACAATCCTCTTTCATGATGCTTTTCATTCACAAAATCACACTTCCAGATCATCTTCAATGCATAAGAATAAATAAAAAATAGTTATAAACATCATCCATTACTTAGATCATCATTTAAAGATCATTAAACAATGTCCTACTCTCATATTACTTCTCCCAAGTTCACTAGCTTAAAACCCAGTCAACTATAGTTGACTTTAACCTACATTTGTACATATGGTCAAACCTTCTAATCACTTTGGAAGTATTCTAAAATGAGTCATATTCAAAATTTATTCTTACCTCATCTTTATTTGAATTCATCCATGGATTCTACAAGCCATTTTTTACAAACTGGTTTCCTTTGTTAAATTTGAAAATTCAAATTCCAACAGTCATATTTTCATGCAAAAATGGTTGAGTATGGAAACAAGGAAATCTTCCTAGGAGAGCAACTTTATAACAACATATATTTTATTAAACATCAATTCAAGACCTAAAACTTCAACCAGATGAACAAGGAATAAAAATGAATAGACCCATGTGACCAATTTCTTTTGACACCTTCACACATGTGAATGCTGACATCATCAATCTTCTCACTCAGATTAATTTGTCAAGTAGACTAGAATGAACCAATCTAGCACACAATCACTCCAAATTATTCCTATCACCTCTAAAATTATACCAAACACTTATTACACCCCATAGGGCCTTTTCATCAAGAACACATCATTAAAAACATTCTCTATCATCTCAAAGACCTATACTACTATCATACATTCACAAAACATCCTCTTGACCTTTTTTCATGTTATCACTACAACCTTTACATGCTTCCTTAGACTAAAATAATGTCTCCATGAAGCCAAGAGAGATACATATTTATTTCATAAGGTCCTAGAACAATGTGAATCTAGGATATGCCCATGTCTCCTTTCTTACCTCCTTGAGACTCATGCACTTGGTAGACTAATTAGCTTCCTTCTGAGACATCTTATGCTTGTTAACCATCTTTGGCATATAGTAATTTTATCTTGCCTTCATATATACCATATAAAATAAAACATATTGAGGCTTAACCTAATCACTCTTAATTGACTTAGGTTTTCAAATCCAATTTTGACTTCTTCCTTGCATTCTAGGAGCTCCATGCACCTTATTGTGACTTGAGAGCTTATTTTTACAATATCTTGCAATATGACCAATTTGATGACAACTAAAACAAACAACATCATTCATAAATTTTACTTACTAATGACTATGAACTCCCTTTGACTGATTTCTTCTCCTCATATAGTCTTTTTCCCTATGACCAACAAGATGACATGAATAATAATGTCCATTAAAAGACTTGGCATACTTGAAAGCATTTAGTTGCCTGATGGAATTCTTCACTTTGCTCTTGACCTAATTTTATTTTTCAAATTATTTCTCTAAATTTATCATATTTACAATGATCTTATCATGCTCATCTTTTATATAAACCAACTCTACCATCATTTGGTTACACTATTCTTCTTTTGACCTTAAACTTGCATTGGCAATCTCTACATGTTCCTTAAGACCTTGAATAGTCAATTTATCTCCTTTGAATATTTCACTTATTCTCTCAAACTTAGTTTTAAGATGACTCACCTTATTTTCATGTTCCAAAAACAACTTGACCTATCCTCTAAGTTTCTTAACCATTAACCCCAACTCCTGATTCTCTTTTCTCAATCGCTTAGCCATCTTAAGCTACATAAGATTACCTTCAAGTTGTTAAGCTTCCTCCAAAGGTCTTGCTCTGATACCAATTATTAGAAGTATCGATTGAGAGGGGTTTGAATTATTATAACAATAATTCTTTCATTTTAAATCCACTTAACATTCATTCATGAATCATCACAATAAAGCATGAGCAACTAGATTATCAGCAAAGCAAAGAGATCACATACAAAGCAAGTATGAACATAACCATGAAACATCATATATAAGGGAAACCCTAAATGGGAATAAACCCAAATTAACCCTATAATATGTACTAAAATCCTCTAATGACAAGATCCAAATTTAAACTAGCTCAACTGATCAAGGAGAACCCACCCCTTAATTTAGTCAAACACCCACTTGACCTTTAGCTAGCTCCAACTAGAAATAAGGCTACAACCCCCTAGGAAACCAAGCACAAAATAAGATACCTATAATATTTGATCATATTTAAAACCTATTTCTTACTCTTTAACTGATTATGACCTCATTTTATTACACTCTTCAACCTTCACTCTTACTCAAATAGCTTGTAGGGCTCACATGCTCAGTTAGCCTCTTCTAGGCTCATTAGGTCTAATAACCTCTATGTCCACCTGTATCAACTTGATCAGATAATAATGACTAATAATATTAACCATTTTATGGTAATCAATGAATTTCACCTTCTCTTTCAAATGTTCTCTCCTTTTCTTAGCTCTACACTTGCCCCACACATGCAAATAGGCCATTTAGGCCTTGTACTTATACCACTCTCTTGGTATAACCCATATTGGTCATATAAGAAGCTTAAACCAATTTTATCACACTAAAATAGGTTCATACATATGTTACATATGATAACCACACACTTCATAGGTCAGCCATTACCTCATTAGCCTAAAACCTCCATTAGGCCTTAATGAGACCTAAAGCAATTTAGGCCTACACAAGCACATGTTACCACTTTAACTTATTGGCCCATATTTACCTTCCATAAACACTTAAAAAAATTCATACCTACCACAAATATACCCTTTATCACTACCAAAAATTTCCATATCACTTGGAACTTAAATTCACACCTTGAACCTAGTAATTAGGTCTCCTCACTCTTTAGGCCTTCATACACAAAAAACATTGTCTCAAGAAAATTTAAGAATATAGATGGTTTTTTTAAAAATAACATAAAAAAATTTCATGAATATTTATTCCATTATCTAAACAAAATAAGTAAAATCAACTTCCAATATCACACAAGCCAACGACCTCAAACCACCTCTCTCAAAATGACCACTCAGACTGGTCACACATATTCAAAGTATTTCAACTCTCAAAACCTTAATGTTTTAAAAATAAGAAAAAAATACCTTATCATGAAACCTTGATAATTATATAACATTTATATACTCATTTTTTTTTCAAATCTTGACATAATACCTTCAACTTGCCTCTGCAAGATGGTCACTTAAACTGTCAGTGCATCTAAAATATAGTCAAGAATGTTTAGGGAAAAAGCACACTTTTAAAAAAAAACATGTAAATACACCTCATGAACTTAGGTTCATCATACATCTCGTTAATTTCTTCAAATCAACCTTTGCAACCTCAAAACCTTCTTTTCAAGAAGCTCAATCAGAGCCACCAAACACTACTAATAACCAGTCAACAAACTTTGAATTTATACAATAGTATGGTCACAACCATGATCTCCCAAATACATAAAATTTTTATTAAAACATCCTTATCACACCTTAAAATACTAATATCATATTTTCTAATGAAATTTTTACTCTTGCAAACCATTCTCACTGTCATGGGTTCCATTGTCTTGTCTTACATAGACTAGTCACTTTATGAGATCCTTATAGCTAGTTTATGAACACCATAAACACTTACCAACAAATTTAAAATAATTAATAGTTATTAAACAAATACCCAACACATTGTATCCAACATTACTCACCTGGAACACTTCCCTAAACACATATTTATTATGACTAGCTTTTGTCATTATTTCCACTATTTGGTAGAATAATGATAGGACAAATTTATTTTCAAAGATTATTGACATAGAAAAAATATATTTTAAAACCAATTATATAGTACTAAATATCAATTCTTTACCTTCAATCTCTAATGAATTGCATGTGTTGACTCAATCAACCCTTCTTGTAGGACAAAAATATTCAGAAAGAAGCTCTTTTCTATACTTTTTGCTTATTGTCCTGACACACCACTACCACCTAGATATTCCTATAGAAGTCCTTTACAACTTCAAATATTCAAAATTTATCAACCAATACATTCTATGTCCTTTCTAGTAAGTTATTTCCAATCACTCTACTATGAGGGTTTATAAGAGGGTTTTGACCAATTTACATTATTAACAAATGTTCATAACATTTTGTACCTAAAACAACTAAAAATTCTTGGTAAGCCTTATTATAAACATTTTACACCTATCCCAAAATATAACATCACCATTAAAACTCTACACATGCCTATGAGCATCACAAACTTCTTCTCAGACGTAGAAACATCCAATTTGCATGCATAGAATACTTTCCAACATACTTTCTTGTTTTCTCTTCATCCTCAAGACCTAAAACTTGGTCAACACCTTTCACCCAACCTATGACACCTCATTCCATGCTTACATGAGATATTTTACCTTGTAATCTCAACTTGACTCTTCATTTGGACCTCACTAGTTTATTATGCACATTAGGACTGCAAGTCAAACTTGGATATAGAAAGCACTTGGATCCTTGTTGTACTTACCTCACCACCTCAATAATATGTCATAAATATTCATACCAAGATCCACATATTCCAATAATATTCTCCCTATCCTTAACATTCTCAACATACTATGTTACCAAGCCTCTACCACCATATAAGGCTACTAAGCTTATGCCAACACACTGTTCACATACGTGTCTTCTCTCCTTGACCTTGATTATCCTTATTTAAAATCAATGACACTGATCATACCATGATAGCACCACTTTTTCATTACTATTTACATCAATTCATACATGGCATCATCCTTTGACATGAATAATGACACACTTGTGAACAACACTAACCTTGAGAGGAGAATATGCAAATCAAATCTAACTAGTTACAAAAATAATAAGAAAAAACATATAGATAAAAATAATAGTATACCATACATAATGATTATATTGGGAAAACCTTTATGGGATAAAAATTCCACACTCCAAATAAGCTCAATATATTATTGACAATCAATACCAATTATAATATACTTACAGAATAAGCCTTCATAGGAGCATCACCAGCATATAATCAAGAGAGCAACTGGTTCCACAAATCTTCATTTCTTAAATCAACTCTCTAATTTAATACACATTACAAAGGAGAAGACATGATTATATATAATTTACAAAAGAGAGGGAGAAATGGAGAAAATATTAGGAGAGAGGAAATGGGGCATAACTTTCCATGTGCAGACAAAACAACCAAAGGTGACAAGTTTGTATTCTTGTGCACAAGTCAAAAGTAAATCTTATAATTTTAAAAAATTTATCTCCACTTTCATATTATTATAAATATGGTGCCTACCTCAAACATGTGAAGGGGTAATCAACAATAGTAAATCTTTTTCATTTACCAACTTGTGCACTCTAGCTTCTACGAGATGTCACAAACACCCTTTGACTTTTTTTCTCATGCCAAAAAACATGTAGCCACCTAAGGATTGCACCCCATATCCACCCCTATCATTTTTAACTAAAATTAAAATCATGTGAATCACTAAAGGCAAATTCTTTGTCTCTTATTGAAGGTATTCCCCACTCCATTTATATGCATTTAGATTCCTATGTGGGCTATGCCATATCATCCACAAGCCACATCACCATCCCACATCATTACCTGCATCAACTACCACATCTTTTACATAGTCATTTCCACATCACCACTTCTGCTTCATCACATGAATAGTGAATAGTGAATAGTAATCTCATGAATATTAACTTGCGAATAGTAACATTCTCCCAACTTGTCAAGGTTGAGACACCTTAATTCCCAACATTATCCTACTTCTTGAATACCTTTCAAGAGATATGGGAACCATACAATCATGAAATCAACATCTAGGGGCCAAGAGGCCCATAGACTCTAAACACAATCTAAACTTATTTGTGCTCAAGGGCTTAGTTAATAAACATGAAGCATTCATCAAAGTCTCTACCTTAATCAATTTCACCCTACCATCCTTGACCATGTCTCTCACAAAATTATATTTTACATCAATATGTTTGGTTTTGGCATGAAATGTTAGGTTCTTTGCCAGGCAAATAACACTCTAAGTGTCATAATGGACTGTCATTGCACCCTATTTTAATCTAATATCTAAACATAGTCTCTTAATCCAAATAGCTTCTTTACAGGTGTGATTAGATGCCATATAATCTACCTCTATATTAGACAAGGTGCCCATAGCATGTCGCTTACTCATCCAACTTATTGCACCACTGAATAAAGTAACACATAAGCATTGGTGGATCTTCTACTATCAACATCACCTACCAAGTTTGAATCTACATAACCATGAATGTCAAAAGGATATCTATCTCTAATCAAGTTACCATAATAAGATAAGGAATATTCTAAGGTAACCCACAAATATCTAAAGACTCTTTTAACTACATCCCAATGAACTCTACCAAGATTAGACATATAATGGGAAAGAACTCCCACTGCTTTGGGCAATGTCTAGTCTAGTACAGACCATAGCATATATTAAACTTCCAAATACACTCTAGTAAGGCATTTTGCTCATGTCTTTCATCTTCTACATGGATGCAAGACATTGTGAAATAGATAACATCATTCCCGCATAAAAAGAAACACATAATGGTCTTCAATCTTACATGTTAAACCTATGTAATTTCAAATTCACATACTTGGCCAAGCCATAACTTTATATTAAGTCTATCTCTTCTAATATCCATCCCAAGAATTTTTCTCACAACATCAAGATCTTTCATTTTAAGATCTGAAATCAAAACTTTCCCATTGACAAAAAAACAACATATCATTAATGTATAAGGCAATAATAAAGAAATGATCACCATTAGTTTTATAATAAACACAATGATCATATTTAGATTACTCAAACCCCAAACTAAATACATATGTATCAAATTTATGGTACCACCTCCTAGGACTATGTTTGATACCATACAATAATTTCTTTAACTTGCAAACCAAATTTATTTTATCTTTCACCATGTAGTACTCTAACTGTGTCATATAAATATCCTCCTCCAAATCACCATGAAGGAAAGTAGTCTTTACATCTATTTGATCAATTTATAAATCATAAGCTGATGCAATAGAAATAAAGAATCTAATGGATGTCATTTTAACAACATGAAAAAATATCTCACCATAATCAACACCCTCAACTTGAAAGTAACCATTTGTAACCAACTAAGCTTTGTACATTTCAACACTGCCATCTAAACCAATATTTTTATTGAACACCCATTTCCATCAAATAAACTTACATCTTTCATGTAATGGTAAAAGGTCCCATGTACCATTCTTATTCAAAGATTCCATTTCTTCTTCCATATCAATCTTCTAGGACTCTACATCATTCATACCCAAATCTTCTCCTATAGATCGCAGTTCATCAATGTTCATACTCAAAGAAAATATACATCTCCAATATAAGGGGAATACCTTTCTACTAGTTATCTATGCACTGTATACCTTTGAATAAGTTGAGATGGAGGTTCTTCTTCCTCCTCTTCTAAATACTCTTATCTTAATTATCTCTCCTCAAATTTTTATCTATCTTGGGGCCTCAACTCAAGTTTCTCAAAGGTAGGAGGAAGTTAAATCACTTATTTTTTATATTTTCTCTAGATGTTGTATAATATAAGAAGCTTTAGTTTCTCTAAAAATAACACTTATACAATATAATACCTTTTATGTTATTAGATCCTAGAGATTTTATCCTATCACACCATAGTTGTAACCAATGAAGATACACTTAATGGCCTTGTTCTCCAATTTTGTACACTTCTCCTTTGGCATATGTGCATATGCCTTACATCCGAAAACTCTAATATGTCTCAATGAAAACTTATGGTTTGACCATGCCTACATAGTCATTTTATCAATAAGGGATGATGTTGGATACGTTTTGATCAGGTAACAAGCAGTGGCTACAGCTTCATCCCAAAACCTTTATTCTAGTCTAGCACCACTAAGCATACTCCTACCCTTCTCCAACAGTGTCATCTTCATTCTTTGTGAAACTCCATTCTTCTAAGGTGAGTATGGAGTTATGTTTTGTCTTTGTATACCATAATCTTTATAGAATTTGTCAAAATCATTAGAGCAAGTTTCACTACCATTATCAATTTATAAACATTTAATTTTCTTTCCAGACTGCAACTCTACCATTGCTTTATATTCTTAAAAAATACTAAAAACTTTAGATTTACTCTCAATAAAATAAACACATGTCCTTATACTATAATCATCAATAAATGAAACATAATATGTTGATTTTGAAATTGAAATAACATTAATAGAACCAAATACATCTGAATGAATAAGATCCAATACACCACCAGATTTATGAGAACTCAAGTAAAGTTAAATGTGGTTTTTTTTACCATAAAAATTTGATCATAGAAATCAAATTCAATATTAAAATATGTCAAACCTTCAATAAGGTTTTTATTCTTCAAGGTCCTAAGACATTTTTCTCCAATGTGGCCAAGTCTCTAGGTCCATAACATAGTCTTTTATGTAGGCAAATTTAAATCTATATAATGAGCACATTTGGTACCCAAAAACCACAACCATCCACATAAGTAATAATTACATCTTTATCCAATGAATTAGACTTGGATTTAGTCTTCACAGAAGTACTATTACATTCAATCATGCATGCATCAAGCTTGTACAAAGTGCCAATCTTGACACCTTTAGCTATCACCATAACACCTCTTACCATATCAAAACCTACTTAAAAAAGATAAATTTCACACCTACATCTATTATTTTTCTCACAAATAATAAGTTATGATCTAGCCCTGGGATATGCAACACACCATCAAACTCTTTAATCTTTCGATCTGGAAATCTAATTTTTAATCTATTATGACTAAAAATGGTTAGATAATAATATACACCCAAGTACGCCTTTCCTCCATCAAATTATTCAATCTTAGAAAACTAATTTATATTATATGTCATATAAAAATATGTACCTAAATCAGTTAATCATGCATCGTGACCTGCATGGGTTACCAGGGCTTTAATGAATGCATTACTATCTTCCTTCTTGGATTCATAATCAAAATCATGCTTATTATTTTTCTTCTTTTATTCTTTATAATCCATTAAGAAGTGACCAAGTTTTCCATAATTATATCATCTCACTTTGGAATTTATAGAAGATTTGGATCTCCCCTTGGACTTGGATCTAGACTTCTCATGCTTCTCATTCTACTTGGCTCTTTATTTATATCTTCCTCAAACATTTAGGACCTCTTTAGCACTGATGGAAACTTTCTTTCTAATTTATTTATAAATAAAATAACCTACAACATCGTCAACTTTCAAGGTTATAGAAGTACTTCCTATATCCATAACAAGAGAAACCCATGAGTCAAGCAAAGAACAAATTAAAATTTGACATCTCTCTACCCCATCCATTTTCATACCAAATGATATTAATTGATCCACTAACATATTAAATTATTCTAGGTGGTCTAAAATTTATCCACCTTCTTCTATTCTCAAATAATAAATATTCTTTCTCAAGAAAAAATTAACTAAAGATTTAGCTTGGTAGATCTCACCTAGTTTCTTCCACAACTTCTTCATTGTGGTCTTTTTGTGGGCATTAATCAGAATATATTTATCCAAACACAATATTATGAGACCTTTATATTTTTGATCCACCAAATCATAACTAGATGCTTTAACTAGATCTACATGTTTCTAAACATTTTCATCAATGGCATCCCATAGATATTGATCAATAAACATATCTTCCATATTTATTTATACATCTCAAAATTATTACCTAAAAATTTTTCAACCTTCATTATCCCATATGTACTTTCCATCTTAAAACTCCTACAACAAATAACTCTAAATATCTTCTACAAAATCTCCCACTCAGAACTAGATTAGCTTAAAAAATACAACAAACCCACAACTAGAACCAAAACTAGCCATGTTTTGATACCAATTGAAAAGAAAATAAGGTCTTAGAAATAATTATTTACACTAACCTTGAGAGGAGAATATGCTAAACAAATCTAACTATTTATAAAAATAATAATAATAAAACACATATAACTAAAAATAATAGTATATTATACATAGTGATTACATGGGGAAAACCCTTACGAGAGAAAAAACCCACACTCCAAAGAAGCTCAATATATTATTGGAAATCAATACCAATTAAAATATACTCACAGATCAAGCCTTCACTTGAGCATCACTAGCATACAATCAAAAGAGAAACTGGTTCCATAGAGCTTCAGTGCTTAAAGTAACTCTCTACTTGCACACACATAACAAAGGAGAAGACATGCTTATATAGAATTTACAAAGGAGAGGGAGAAGGGATAAAATATGAGGAGAGAGGAAATAGAGCTTAGCTTTCCATGTGGAGACAATATAACCAAAGGTGACAAGTTTCTATGTTTGTGCACAAGTCAAAAGTAAATATTCTACTTTTGATAAATCCATCTCCACTTTTGTATGCTTCTAAATATGGTTCCTACCTCACACATGTGAAGGGGTAATAAAAATTAGTAAACCTTTTTAATTTACTAGCATGCACACACTAGCTTTCAAGATATGTCACAAACACCTTTTGAATTTTCCCTCATACCAAAAAACATGTAGCCACCCAAGGATTGTGCCTCATATCTACCCTATCATTTTTCACAAAAAGTAAAATCATGTGAATCACTAAAGACAACAACATCCTTGTCTCTTATTGGAATGGTATGCCCCACTCCATTTACATGCACTTAGATTCCTCTGTGGGCCATGCCATATCATCCACAATCTACATCACCATCCTACATCATTACTTTCATCACCTACCACATCTCCTACACAATCATTGTCACATCACCACTACCACTTCATCACATAAATAGTGACAATGAATAGTATTTCATGAATAGTGACTTATAAATAGTAACATTCTCCCAACTTGTCAAGGTTAAGACACATTAATTCCCAACATCATCATGAGTGGATAACTTGAAAATGACTTATTTAAGGTTGAAACCCTACTAGGTTTTGTGATAGCTAAAAACCTAAAAAAAGAAAGGGGGAGTGTAATAGTTTGAGCTAAGCTCAAACACCCTATGATGATTTAACACTACCAACAAATCTAGAGTAACTTGAAGAGAGAATCAAACTTACATAGTTCATACATATAGAGTGTTGACGTTGATAGTACTCATGCTACATGTTTGCATCTAGATATGTATTGAATGCTTGGTAGTTTTTTTCTTGACTCGGTTAGAATAGGATTGTGACTTAGATAAATATTGCTTCAATTGAATAAAATAAAAATTAGGAAGAATAGGAAAAAAATTCTCAATGTGCAATAATATAAGTGTGCCTCAATATTTAAATTTCCAAGTAGTAGAATAAGTGGCTTAGATGTGCATTTATATCAATCCAAAGGGGCAAATACTCATGTTGCCTATCTAAAAATACTAACATGTAATGAAGCTTTTTAATTTGGAAAATGTTCTTTATTGGGGGATGTACAAGAACAACTTGTAAAGGTTGGAATCAACTATCAATCCCAACCCATTCAAGTCAATTATGAATAGATAAGGGTGACACTTGATCTTATAAACTTGAATATCCATACAGATGCTTTGATAGGTTTTTATCAATTTATAATATTTATGTGGGTTTAAAATATTAACTTAGAAGTGATGGGACTATATAAGTACTTATGATAGAGTGAGGTGGAAAAATAGGACCAATTTAAGGGCTCAACTCAAGTAAGGTAAGTGTGGGAAAAAACTAACATTGTCAAGTATTTATGACCAAATGTGAGTATCTAAGAAATAAAAAATTATTAAATATCTATCATCTAATACTAAACTTGTAAAAATGTAGCCATGGCTAATATGACTTTAACAAAATATCTAGATCTCATTGGGACCATTTTGGTATATAATGTTAAGACTCCCTCAACACTCTTGACAAGTGTCAGGACTTCCATTATTTATTTATATAAAATGATGTTTTTTAATGTCATCTAATAAAAGATAAATCCTCATAAGCTATATATATCTACCAATTATGTAGCTCCTAATACTTGATTTCAAAAAGAAAGATAGTCATCAACCATAACAAATGATTTTTAAAATAAATGAATAATTTTCTCCTTGTCATTATTCACGTTCTCATTTAGAAATATTGTATTTGAATAGGAAAGTTTACCTACATTTTAAAGGGCACTCCAAATATTCACAAGTTTTAGTTAGTCCAAATTTTAAACAATCAAATCTAAGGATTTTTAGTTATGGAATTTAGTCATTTGTTCTCATAATTTTCCATAATTTCCATTATTGCTAACCTTAAAATTCTTGTTTAAGTATTTTTATATAGGTACATATATAACAATGGATATTTATTTAATTATTTAAATAATTTTTTTGTCCATGCATGTACTTTCTAATATCAGTGGAAGAGTGATAGATAAGTATTTATACAAGGTCTTCTTTGGCTATGGGGGATTTGGGAGACCAAAAATAACCTAAAAAACATTTGGGTATTCTCTACACTCATTGTTGAACTTGGTCTAGAGGTGAGTGTAAGCTACCTAAGTTGTTGGATTCCACAACATATGAATGGTCAAAAGGGTTGCAACTAGCTTAATAAGTGATTAAAAAGGGGATATTGTCAACACCATTTTCAAAAAAATAGGGTATTTATAACTCATAAAAGTCCATTCTTGGGAAAATCCCACATTCTGCACCAAATCCCTAATATAGGACATCAAGAACATATTTTTATTTTATGTGAGTAGACATGGATGACATGCCATCAAATTACGAATATCCTATGTTTTGTTTTAAAATCATTCTCCATCACTAGCGCTTGAAATTAAAGGGTTAATAGGTTATTGTTTATAATAAAATCTTCTTAAGTCCCAAATAACTGTATATTTATTTGTGGGTAATTTTATAAGGATATTAGATTTACTAGTAAGTGGTTTGACATGTTCACTTTACAAATTGAATAATATATTTTTTTATTTTACATCAAAAATGAAATGTTAGTCCTAGGTAGTGTTAACCACCAAACTGCACCCTTAGGAGAAGATTATTTAGACATTTCCAAGTTTGGGGTAACATGGGATTAGTCCAAGGCTATGGGTGACCTATGGATGGACTAAACCTCTATTTTTAGGGTGAGCTCCCTTGGTGCATCAATTGTAGCTCAATTCCTAAAACTACTAACTTGATGATGAAAAGAGATATAAGATGATGTATGAACTAAAACCTAAACTAAGGGGAGGTGATGCACCATAATGCTGTCTCCTCTACTTGACCTTTCAAAAACACTAATGAACATGACAAGGACTAGTAACTAAACCACTCTCTCCAAAGTCTTATAATCATTAGTGTTTTACATAAAATCTATGATAGATGATCATAACTTTAGGAATAAGAATAAAAGGTCTGATTCAAGACACTTACCAATCAAATTCCACTCCAAGATCAACCATAACACCTTCACACACTAAGCAACCTACAATGAGCATTATACTAGTATATAGGTGAGGCAAGGACCTAAAAACGGAGAGAGAGACCTTTCACTTATGCAAATAAAATAAGCATGAAAGACACTAAATTAGTATAGAGAAGATGAAATATTCCTTATATTAGTTTAAGAGGTTAAAAGGTACAAACTTTGGAAGAATTTATTCATACCCAGTGGAGGGATGGATGAAATGGCCTTAAATCCTCAATTTATAGAGCATGAGCAAGAGAGAGAATATAATATGACATGGGGAAGTAATGTAAAGGTCATGAATGACCATAATTTACTTAATGAGTAGTTATAACCATCCCCCATAACTCCCTTCTTGTATTACTTTGGCTGCATAATGGCCTTCAAATGAGAGTATGGTGTAGAGATGGAGTGGTGGAGGATAATTCAATCTTGGTTGACCCCTTTAAGAGAATTTACATGCCAACCTAGTCAACTCCCTATAATTTTGACAGTTAAAAAGGTGCATTATGCTCTAATTAGCCTCCATAAAGCATTAAGTAACCCATCTCTCCTTTGCATGCCAATAAGGCTTGGAAAACTGCCCTATCCTCCATTATGGGGATGAGAAGTGTGAATTCTCACCTCCATGAGGTAGTTACAAGGGTTTTTATGACATGTATTGACTTCCTTAGTAGTCATATATGCCAATAATCATCTTCCCTTGTTGGCCAAATATGCCTACTAGGCAACTAGGCCCAGTCACTTGATGCTAGCTACTTGGAAGATCATGAAAGTCACATATAATCTTTAAGGATTGATAAGTGAGTGTGTCTTATGTCTCAATAATCATATTACATCATAACATGTGCCTTCACAATAGTGTATACCTATAATTTTTTCTCATTCATGTGACTAGGTCACCTCTTACTAGCATTTCTAGACTGGCTCTTTTGATTAGACCCTTATAAGATTTTCAAGGAGGGTTTGAGATTATTTTATTATCTAAGAAGCTATAGAAAACCTCATACCATCTTCCTCAATTTATTCTCAACTCTTCATATAACTTTATACCTTGAATCCATCACTAAGCCTTATAAAAATAGTATTTTTGGTAGATCTATATAACTGTTCATACATAAAAATTCCATTTATAAGACCTTATCAGAGTTAAAAATTTGATTCAAATGTATTTAGGACCAATTTAATTCATTTTAATTCACTTTCTTCCATTTTCCCTCCATCGGGTTCTTATCTAGGTTTATGTAGGGTTTAGGATCTTCACTGGTCTTAATGGTGATTCATAGATTTACGGGGCTAACCCACAAAATAATGCCAAGAAAACTTAGTATACAACCCCCTCCACCATCTCCAAATTACATTTACTCCAATGAAACTACTCCTTATAGTACCAAGATAAACTATATCTCCTTCAAGCTCCAAAACATCTTAAAATAATGTTTTTAGGGTGGATAGGCTCTTAATGATGATTCATAGATCTAGGGATAAATGAGAGAAAAAAATTCTAGGAATTTTAATTTGACAACCCTCTCCACATTCTTCAAACTCCTTTGGATCCCATGCAAATCCTCATTGATGGTTTAAGTGTGAGAAAGTAGTTTTTCGGGTTCCACAAGGCTGTGTATGTAGGTAGAGAAGGATTTTGTGAAAATAAGCCACC
The DNA here is from genome assembly GCA_037957365.1 of Torreya grandis. Lineage (NCBI taxonomy): Eukaryota > Viridiplantae > Streptophyta > Pinopsida > Cupressales > Taxaceae > Torreya > Torreya grandis. Next base: position 3,990,785 of record JARHVA010000771.1, on the reverse strand, counting down.
CAGTAGACATTTTTCCCTTTGAAATTATTTTATGAGGTATGAATTATATATTACCATTATTTAATACTATTATTTTATGCATTTTCCCCCTCAAATGCCTTGATACTTGGTTTAACCCGTGTTTAGGGTTTATGAGTAATTAGGCCTATATAGCCCTAATGGTTTGGTTTAGTGTCTTCATTCCTCAAATTGAGGATTTAATCATATTGAAAACCATTTTTATGTATTTCTCACTTCCCCCTCTAATGTCTTCCGACCTCAAATAGCCACCAAACATGCACATATCTTTAATTTATATAAATAGCTCTGTGACATCCTATTTAGGCGTACTAGGCCTAATAGCTTGTCAAAGTTCTTTAATTTATTACAGAGGATAGAGTATTAAATTAAGACTAATAAATATTAGAAATCAAGTGATGATACTTACTTACCTTTCTCTCACTTCACCACTATGCAGGGTTCTTGACACTTTCACCTTCTTATCTAAAGATCTTGCCTTTAGATGGCAGTCTTGTGTCTTAACTAAATAAGTGTGGGTTCCTTGGCTTTGTTAGCACTTTTAGTTCATATTGATCATTGGAAACATATTTTTATCATACTAATTTAATTTTTATAATTTTCAAACCATTTTTAACTCAATCACCTTGGTCTCTATGACTGTCTGGAGAACATAGTCCTCGTTTGTTGCCTATGTGAGAGATGAGCTTTTCTTTCATGAAGGTCTTCTTCACAATTTTTAATGTTCACATCATTTCCATGGAATTTTAAATATTTTTTTAATTCATACACTTAAATACACCCTAAAATTGAATCCTTTTCTCAACTTGCCCTTTATCTATAGTCAGTCTTATAGGTGCTCAATTCTAGGCTCCTGACTATGTGAGCCCATTTGAGAGGTGATTTGATACTTCATTATTTCCTTAAGTGTAATTATTATTTTTATTACCCTTAATTGTTACTTATAATTATTTTTAAATTATTAATATCATCACATTAACAATGTTCCTTCAACTTTGTAGTCATAATCTTGTTTGTATTGAAGCCTTGACTAAGCCTATCCTTTTGGGGTGGGTTGATGGTGTTGGTCTTTGTCTGATCCTGCTCTCTCCATATCCCATACTTATTAATATTTCCTTATTACTACCATTTAATCTTAAATACCTTATAAACCCCATCCCAATAGCCAACACTTCATTTGCTTAGTCTACATAATAAGCTCGTATGTGCTTGAATGAGAGCTTGTCTCTCAAGGGATTAAGGATGGGAATGGGTCCTGTGGGTATGAGGTAGTGAGAAGCATGAGTGAAATAGTATAGATAATTTAAAAAATATGAATATCATGTTTATTTTTAAAATAACTTGATGATTCTCAATAGTCATCACAATGACACCCTACTCACACTTGTAAAAGAGATCACACTATATGGATGGTAGTCACCTTGGAACAGGACTTTAAAGGAGTTGTTTGGTCTGATAACTTAGATTTTTTTTTTAGGGTATATAAGGCTTTAATTAAATCTAATAAACCCACTATCTAACATTAATTCCATCACTCACCTCCATTTTCATGCCTTGAGTCCATTGCAACATGAAAAAACACTGTTTGCAACCTGCAAATGTGACATCATGTAGATTTTATTGTTTTATAGGTCCCAAACATGTGATCCAATAGTGGATAATTATGTATATGTAATTTTAGGACCTATATAATTCATATACAAACCTTAATCTCATAAACCAAGCTAATAAATGCTCTAAAACTATTGCAAAGGTGACCCTATATAGATGAAGGAGACCAATTTAACTACTTAGGTTCTTAACCATTGTTCATAAAGAATGGAACATCAATATTGAAACTAATGACAAAGATTTAAGTCCATTATACTCCCTTCCTTTTTACAAGATATCAAGTCACCATCTTCTCTCTCTTGTCTATATTGAGAATGAACCTGACTAGTTATCCAAAGCTACCAAGGAGAATGATGGAGAGAAGGGGTTGGTTTTTTTCAATGTTTGACTTTGAAACTTGTAGATTCTCTTTGATAATGCCTAATCTGAGTTACCTCTAAATATTTATAACCTCCTTTGATCATGAACATATTGTACGGATCTGTACAATCCTAAAAGCACCTATAATCTGTAACTTTCCTGCATTTTCTAAAGTTTTAGATCTTTAAATTCCATTAGTTGGTAGGAAGAGGGAAATAAGGAGGTCAAGAAACATTTAAAAACATAAGGTATGATTGGGGAAAGTTGAAATTTCATATTTCCAAGCATGTGAGGTCCTTTTCTTGAATGAAAGATGTGTTTGACTTCTAAAAGGACCCTTTTGCATATGAAACCATTCTTTAAAATGACATTATGATGGTTGTGGAGACTTTTAAGACCCCTCATTTCAATGTGTCACCTAAACATATCTTCCTCAAAGGTCTACAATGTGGAGTTTGACTCACATGAGATGTTTGAAGGGGCATTTTATGACTTGGAGGGTTAATTAAAGCTCAAAATAGGTTTGAATAAGTAGACCATTAAAAAAAACCTTGGATACATCATTAATTACTATGCTAAGGCTTAATCATGACTTGGACACCTTCCCCATCTTGTTGACAAGGCCTCTCCCACAAGAAATGGCTAAAATAGGCACAAATACTATGGTAACTAGAAACCTTAACTTCCTCAAATACCTTAACTTTTGCCAAAGAACCTTAATTTTGTCAAACTAGGTTTAGACCATTCTCTAGGATTCAAAAGGCATTTTACACCATTCCACTCACCCAAGGACCACCATGATAACTTGGCACATCATCTAAAGACTCCAAACAGGCTATCATATGAAGATGTCTCAAGCAATGTCTATCACATACTTTGACACCTTAAATAATGTTAAAAGGATCAAAAGGAGACCAAAAGAGGACATGTAGAACACCATGCATAAGCTTAAGGGGGTATTATTAGAATTTTTAGACTACATGGGTTGAAATTTGGCCAGGGAGGCCAAATTATCAATAGGTAGATAATGGATATACATATCACAGAAAGTATATTGCAATGAATAAGTGTCAAATGATTTATTCCACCTTTATAACTATATTAAAGTAATCAAAGACAAGCGGTTGCATAGTTTGGAAACATTGAAAATTACTCAATTTTTATTTGCATTAGGTGTTAATTACTTTCACAACATCTCACTAGAAAGTCAATTTAATTTTCTCACAACTCGTTTCACAGGTAAGTGGTTTACATTTTATTACCATTTAATTCCATCTATTTTCAAATTTTTTTTTGTCATAACACCAAAATCACACTATTCTACCGTTACACCTAATTCCACTTTATCTACTACTCATTTTTTTTTTTTTTTTTTTTAGAAAATATTTTCCATTTATTTTCCTCTAAACAGATATTTATAATAAGATTTGGGTATTTGACATCTCTTTACACCATTATAAATTTATATAATCCTCAAAATTGTCTATACAATAAGACAGAAAAAAATACACCTTAGGTAGTTTTTAGAATTGTATATTATAGTAGTATATATAATATTAATTTTAATATATATATATATATATATATATTATAAATATTACTAATATATAATGATATTATATTACAATACTACATTAGTGAGCATGCTTTGATTGTACACCCTTTACTTTCTTACAACATCCATATATACACAAATAAATTGAGTCAATCAAACAAAATCCCAAGGTAGACATGATGGAATATATAGTCAAATTTAATTTCTATTGCATTTGCAACTCTTTCTATTGTTATGTTCAAAGATAAAAACAAAAACAACTTATTTAAAAGTGTCATGAGACAATCAAATGTAATGTCAAGCGACTCATTATATATATATATATATATATATATATATATATATATATATAAAATTCTGTATAGTTTTTTATGGTCTACTTAAAATTTTACCTTTCATCTAATATGGTCTCCTAAAAAAATTGATTGTATTTCAAGTCTAAAAATATAAATATGGCCATACAACAATCAAATCTAGTCCCTGAGGACCACCACTGAGATCACAGAATAAAATTTTATCCATTGACATCAATGATACCACCATAAATCCATCAATCACATATTTTCAAACATTTTACATATCTACTAATAATGTAAAATACTCATTCCACAACATCACCCTTGTTTTGATTGACATCAAAATTTACCACGTAATGATACTCATTCATTTGTAATGCCACAGATAATAGACATATGACTACTAATAGATGGAGAGGCATATAACATTATTAGATAATATTATAGTATTATGATGATATTGTATATACTTTAGTATGTAATAATATCAGTATGTTGTTCACGTGGAGTGGCATATAAATGAATAACAAAATGCTTCATCATTACTTGTGCAAGTCCATATTGCTCTTTCAAACCTACTTTCAAAGAATTGAACACTATCTCCTCATTTAAACTTAACATCTCTTTCAATTTTTCCAATTCAGTTCCCTGTAATGAAAAATGGAATCCCCAATGGGCTTGCGTAATTAGACAATATTCTTCCAATTTCTTTGTATCATCTTGGAAGTGGGCCTAGATAATCATCATCATTATTCAATTTCACAACTACAATTTTTAGATGACCAATTTTATAAATTTCACTTATCAAGATCTCCATCAAAGTTAGCCATTTCATACCCTACACTATGTTGAAATCAATAATCAAAGTTATATATGGGCAACCATTCGATTAAGGTCATGATTGATAGGCCTCTAAAACAAATTGACGTTATATATCATTTTGCATCCAAAGTTATCCATTTTATCATTTTTTACCTACCAGTTGCCACATAATACCAAAAAGTCGGTGAAAACATATATTATAATTATATATTAGATTATATTAATATATATTATTTATATAATATTATAATTATATTATATTATAATTATAATTATATTATATCCATTATTATATTATAATTATATAATATTTTATATTATATAATTATTTTCATTAATATGAATGTATAATGGTTCGATGGGTCATCAAATTTAAGCTAGTAAATGTCATCATGTGTCGAGCTGCTATTAGATCAGAGTCCCAGGATGTTGGGGAGTGGTATATTGATCTATACTGCTTCTAATTTTCTTTTAATACCTTGCCAAAGCTAATTACTCCTCTCCAAATTATCATCTATGTCACAAGTGTTAATTGACATATACTTCACTTATTAAAAATACATTATACCCATCACTCCTAGTGTATTTTGAACCTTTGGGGCAACTGCTAGTATAGTTAAGTATTAAAAATCAAGAATTGGCTTGAATTTAACTTTAAAAACTATTTCTTGTTTGTACTCTACATCATCTCTAGGTATAAAAGTGGATTCGGCCAAAACCTGCCCACAAACATCATATAATTGCCACTATGATATAATTTATTTTTTTAAAAGTAAATTTAGAATAGGAAATATTGTTACCTACATTATCAACAACATATAAATCTCCCATTTCTATTAGATTTTCTCTTACAACTAAATTAGCTTCACAACTAAAATTGTGTGTGTGTGTGTGTGTGTGTGTGTGTGTGTGTGTGTGTGTGTGTGTGTGTGTGTGTGTGTGTGTGTGTGTGTGTGTGTGTGTGTGTGTGTGTGTGTGTGTGTGTGTGTGTGTGTGTGTGTGTGTGTGTGTGTCTATATATATATTGTTGCATATTTTTATAAAAGAAAAACTTTATTTAAATTTTAGGGTACTTTGATTATGGAAAAACCCACCGACAACAATGATATACATGCATTCTCAATAATTAATCAATTTCATTTGAAATAGGTAGAATCACAGCCCACCATCATTGTACTGATTGAACTATCTCTCTCATTTCCATTACACGACAGATGGAGGAGCAACTAAAATTTTATATAAAATTATATTCTTTAGTTAGGGATTATCTCATTTCCACTACAATTATTGTCTAGTTGTATTGTATTTCATTGTATTGTATTTTACTTTTGTGTATTAATCCAAGCAGTTGCACACACGTTTGCCAATATTTTAGGACCAACTCCTTATCCAAAGGAAAGGATTGGCATAATTTTTAGGGGTATACATACCATTTGAAAATGTTATATAAAAACTTTCAAAAAAAACTTTTCAACAAAAAAATAATAAAATAGAACTGTTAATGTGATTGTATAATAAGATAGTAAAGAAGCAAAAGGGAAAATGTATATGGTAAAGGACATAGTGCCTTATGTCTCACTCTCAATAATTTCTTGATTTAAAATTTATCAATTTAAAAGATTGTGTTATGCACAATTATTTAATAATTAGTTTAATGTTTCATATTTTCTTTGTAATTAATGAAAATTGTCTATTTTATATAGTAAAAATGTTCATAAGATTATAAGATGAGTTCATTCACATTTTAAAAATATATAATTTTTAAAATCTAAAATGTGTATGTATTTGTAAAAATAATATTTCAACATAAAAAAATTATCATTTTTTTATTTTTTTAATATTAATTTAGGATAAAATTTTAAATATTATAAAGAATTATAATAAAAATATATTGTCTATAATCTTTTATCTTATGAATTATATTATCATTTTAAAAGTAATGTCGAATAAATAATTAAATTTTTAAACTATTAAGTTTTAGAAGTAGATTAAATTTTAGGTGGCACTGCTTCTCACAGGTTTAAAAAGTCCCCCCAAGTCAAAAAAGAACCGATTACTGATTAAAAATAAAAAAATGAAAAAAATCATAAATTATACAAGCAAGGTCGACTATTATAACTTTCAAGACCAATTAAAATTTATGCCTATTTATAACCATTTTTTTAATTATTCCAATTTCATTTTATTTTTATTTTTTCAAAACATGTCATTCTTTATGCCATTTATCATTGGGATGATTATTAATTGTAGATAAAAATGAATTCTCTTGTTTTGGAATCTTTAATGTGTAAATAAAAGAATCTATTTTATTGACCAAATATGATTTTGTTTAATTATTGATGGTATTGATATGTGAAATCAGGGATTTATTTTGTCTCATTCAATAAAATTATACTTTTGGATTGTTATTGAACTTAGAAAGTCTAAAAAGACTTTTCTTCTTAAAATCATAAGGACATTTAAGGATTAAGCTTTATCATTATAATTTTTTAACAATGCATTGTGGCCACATAAAAAAATATAAAATACAAATAACTAAGTTATGTATATGTGCCAAGTCTATTTTAATTGTAAGATTTCTTCATCACATTGCTTATTTTATCCTCTTCCAAAAACTTGTCTTTTACAATCACTGCAAAGACTAAGAGCATGTTTCCTTTGTTCCTCTAAACAACAATTACTAAAGCCATTTCATAGCTTTTGTTATAAATTTTTATTTTATACACTATCAACCTTTAAAATTCATCCCTATATACATTATATGTGTGAATTTCAATCAAATTCTAATACAAACATACATACATGTTTTATTAATTTTCTAAAATTAAAAAGGTTAGGGTTTAGAAATGTATCTTTAATAGTGAGAAATTTATAAATAATCATCAAATTTTGACTATAAAAATTATATTTTTGTGACATGACAACAAGAACCCTAAAAACTCATGGTAAGTATAGGATATCACCTAAACTGTCAACTAAATATTTTTAGGTGCAAAAACCATCATTTAGACATTTATGTAAAGTGTCAAGAAAGCAATTTTTTCAACAATTGTGTTCATTCTTTTATACATTGCATGGGAATGCCAACATAAATTAGATTAGGTTAGTGTCACCCATTCATATTTGTTTAGTTTTTAACCTTTTATTAACGTAAACCTGCCACAACATAGTGACATAAACCCGACCTAAAATGAAAATAAAAATTGGGAGGGCATATGGGTCCCCCCTCCTCAATTTATTCTCAACCTTGAGAGAGACAAAAGAGAGAGGGGCATCATACCTTACAAGAGAGATAACATACATTGAGAGAGAGGATAAACTAGCAAGGAAGGAGAATGGGACAACAACCAAGGAGATTTAAATGGATAACAAGATGTCTAGCTACCAATAGAGTTTTGGAATAAAATTTAGAGCAAGAAAAAAGAGTAGATAGAAATAGACCAGAGATCTACTTAAATATGAAGAAGATGAAGAATATGTGTTAGCCTAATGAAACCAAATATCATAGGTATTTAATTTTTAATGTAATATATGTTTATGTAATTCATATAAATAATATTTGAAAAAAATCATATGATAAATACATTAAAATAAATAATATGATTTCAGGATTCAATTACATAGTTAAGAATCAACCTATGTCGATCCATATTTTATGAGTAGTGGTTCACAAGAACCTATCTCTCATGAGTATGAATAATACACTCACCACTCATTACATTTAGTTGATACTCACATAGTTGAATCACCAAGACTTCTTAGAGGTCACCCATCACAATACTACTTTGGCTCAAGTGTGCTTACTCATAGACTTTCTCCCATAATTAATCACACTTAGTTTGTGACCCCATTTGTAACTAAACTATGAGTTGACATAAGTTGACTCTAAGTTATATAGTTGAATCCCAAAATCATATCTATAATTGTATGCATTATAAAAAAAATACATTGAAATAATCTATAAAACACCTACAAAACCCATGAAATCAACCTAAAAACCTTAAGAATAAAACCCTATAAAAACTTTTAAAACCTTTTAAATTTCCTACAAAAACCTTGACACTCATCTCACTCTCCTCTTTTTTAAAAATTTAATTTTCCTATATTTTATTATATATCTTGCATGTAAATTGTTCGATGAAGTTCTTAATTGGTTTAGTCTTTTCTTTTTTAGGTTGTATATAAATTTTTTGACAAATTTCTTAATTTAATTTTTCCTATTTTATTTTCTAAGTTAAATGCAAATTATTGATGAAATTATTAATTGCATCTTAGTCTGATTTTCAACCTTCCTCATTATCTCTAATCAATATTTATCCTTATCCATCATTCATATTTCATTCCAAAAAAATAATGAATTATTGCCAATAGATATAACAATTGAAAAAATAAAATTGAAATTTGAATATGTATGTATGTATGTGATAAAACCTAGATTTAATAAATAAGATTAGTATTTTTATATTTTACAAGTTGAATGTTTATTTCAAATATCAAGAACATGCGGTAGTCAATAAGTCATATCATGGAAATATAATAAGGACAGTGTTCCCATTATAGTTTGATCCTTCTTCTTATGATATTTCATATATTTAAATCTTGATCATAGAGTACTTATCACTCTCAAGTTTTTTGTTTCAATTTCCTTCGACTGTTATTATTTATTTTTATTTAATAATATTTAATTTATATAATTAAAATATACTTTACATTTTTAATATTTTAAAATAAGTATAGAACACCAAGGTGTGTGTATATATATATATTTATAAAAATATAAAATTGATTACAAAATGTATAAGTGTAATAATAATTATAAACTTATTTAAAAATTAGAGATACTACTCAATTAAATTTTATATAATTAATTGATAATTCTTAAAAGATAATAATAAATATTACTTTTAAATAAATATTACTTTTAAATAAACATTAATGCATTATTATTTTTTGAATATTAATTTTATTTTAAAATCATAATTATAAATAAACATTATTTCATTATTTCTTTTGACATAATTTAAAATTATGATTATTTTTTAATAGAAAAATATTAATATGGAAGTTTTTTAAGGTCAAAGTAAATTTAAATGGGTGTAAAACACATAATTTCATACTTTGATGTAAAACATCATTCAATGTATGCCAATATATACAATCATTCAAAAGTTATAAGGTTTTGATATTTGTTTAACTATTACTTTTTTATTTATTTTAATAAAATAAAATATGTAATATAATGTTATGTTAACAATTATAAAAAATTTAAAAAGTGAGAATTTTGGTGTCATTACTTTTCAAAAATTTATTAATGATAATGTCCCAATTATTTATAAAGAATATCTTTGAAATTAATTTATCTTTTGAGTTATTTAAAAATAGATATATTTAAGAGGATATTTTGAATTTGATTTACAATATCATAATATTTTATTTTTATTTTTATTTCTATTGTAAAAACTTAAAGAAGATTTGAATGGATTTTGTAGATTTTCATTTTTTACAATATTACTTTTTGAGTGAGTGATAAATCTTCTTTACATTATATGATATACATATGAATACCATGCAATTAAAATTATATAATTTATAAAAGAATTTTTAATATGAGATGTTATGTTTCTTCTACAATAATTTGAATTTTTGATAAGGAACTTAAAGTATAAATAACAAATATATGTATAACTTAAGAAATGAACATATGAAACCTTATAATAAATCTAAAATATTTAACAAATAGTTTAATCAGGGTTTGAAATAGTTTTAAAAAATGAAAGAAAAAGAATGAATAATTCAAACTTATGATCTACTAAAGTCTTAGTAAATAAATTCATTAAGATCTCATTATCATGAAGTTAGCTATGATATGAAATATAAAGTGATTGTAAATGAAATCAAGGATTTTTATTTTTAGTATACATTTCAAAATTGTGTATTTTTACAACATTGGAAAGGGGTTTTAAAAAATTATAACTTTCACTTGAATACATATTGCATTGGATATGCTTAGAAATAAACTCTAGTATGTAGGGATATTTTATTTAAAAACTATCAAAATGCTAGTTTTTTACCATGAAATAGTTTAAACATTACAAAATTAAAGAACATTTTGAGTATATCTCAAATCACTATTGGTTAAGGGATTTTTTCTATCCATTACAAAGAATACACACACACACACACACACACACACACACACACACACACACACACACACACACACACACACAGAGAGAAAATAATAAATTTTATGATCAATGCCTAGGGTTTGAAAATATATGTCCATATTTTTCAATAACATCTTATTGATATATCATAATAAAATATCATGAATAAACTTATAAAATACAATATATGTATATATCTCCAAAAATATAACCCTAAAAGGCATGCATGAAGTAGGTTCACTGAAATGTAATGCAGCTAAATTATTGCACTAATTCTTAATTATTGCCCACAATACATGTACAAGACACTATTAATTATTAATAGTTAGTATAAATAAACTATTAACATGGACACATATGGTTAGGAATTGTATCTTGACTATAAAATTATTCAAGATCTATTATTTAATAATGAACATGTAAACATGCAATAGGGGCCAAGATAACTTTAACCTAGAAATCTATATTTCACTTAGATTATGTCGATATATAATGTCAAGACTCTCTTGACACTCTTAACAACTACCAGGACTTCCCTTGGCACTCCTGTTACTAGAAATGATAGATATCCAAAAAAGAATTTGACAACTATGTTCACATAGTTATGTTCTTTTATTTCCTTGCTTTGCTTTCTATGTTATGACCTAGAATATCTAAAAATTTATAAGGAAATCATATGAGTTTGTAATAATTTTTATTTATTAATATGCATTAACTAGTTGTCTATTTTTTACACCTCAAAATAATAATAAAGATGTTGATAATAGAAAATGACTACATAATAAACTTATTCTTTACATATATTCACCATGTGCTCTTGTGATAATGTTGTGTCTTATTAATTATTAGATATTCAAATGAAAAATCTCATTTGTTTTTAAAAAAATATTTGATTTAAATTGGCTCCTTATTAATGTGCACATTGACCTCTAACAATTATGAGTGGGAAGGCAGAAAGGGGAATAGGAGGGCCCAACTTGAACTTGAACCAATCAAGGGGACTAGGATCATCATGAGAACTCCTAGCATGTGTTGAGACCAACAAAGGTGCTCTTGGTATTGGGACTAACAAGAGTGTTCCTAATAAGTGTTGGAAATGTTAGAGGCACTCCTAACAAGGACATTGATCAAACACATGAATCAAGGAAGAATTGAATGAAGATGTGAAAAATGAGCTAGGAAACTTATAATAAATATATATACAAGCACTCTAAACACATAAAATAACACTAAATAAATATCCATAAACAATTTTGAATGTCTTTTATATACACAAACCTTATTTAATTATCATTAACTTTCTAATTTTTTTATTAGAACATTCTTTTCCAAAAATAAGCCATGTAACTTTGAAAGATACCCCAATACTACCTTCCCTATGTTTTTCCATAATTTATTTCACCAAATATGATATATAAAATATAATAATTTGTTTCACCAAATATGATATATAAAATATAGGAGTGCATTGTGACATTTTTATAATTATAGAGTCAAATGAAAACAAATGATATATATTAAATGTTTAACATATAAAATGTTTGAAGTTATTTTTTTTAATATTTATTTTTAACATTTTAATGTTATATAATATTTATGTAAGATAATTATATTTAAATATATTTGGAGTATATTTATATAATATAAAATTTGAAAACTCAATTTTGTTATAATGTTTGTAAATTTCTTTAAAGTTTATGAGATAGATGAAGAAATATAGTTATAAAATAATAATTTTAAATTTTAAATTATTTATATATATAAATAATTTAATGATATGGAAATTGTGAAATAGAAGTGAAAATGATATATATATATATATATATATATATATATATATATATATATATATATATATATATATATATATATATCATTTTCACTTCTATTTCACAATTTCCATATCATTAAATTATTTATATATATAAATAATTTAAAATTTAAAATTATATATATATATATATATATATATATATATATATATAATTAATTAAATTTTATATATTCTTAAATTATCCAATTTTTCTTTTTTGACAATTATATTCACATAAATAAATTAATTTTTAATAAAAAATGAAAAAAAAGTCACCTTACCATGATTCGCGTTGTGGTGAAGGTTTACTTACATTTTAAAGGAGACTCCAAATATTGTCAGTCCAAATTTCCAACAATCAAATCTGAGGAGTTTGTAATGGAATGGAATTTGTTCAACAATTTCCCTGATTTCTAACCTTAAAATGCTTGTTTATGGAGTTTCGATGTCGATACGTATAAGGCAAGATTTATTTATTTAATAAATTTTCCATCCACGAATGGACTTTTCAAGACCGGTGGAAGCGTGTATGAAGGGGAAACGATGATGGAGTGCTATTTACCCCGTTTTGTTGGACGCCATATGAAGGGCTGCTTTCGTCACATAAACTCGTCAGAAATCGCAGGAGCATTCATGAACCTATCGTCCATCCATATTTTAAACATTATATATTTGTTATATCGTAGAGGCATTCATGAATCTATTCCCATCCCTTTCTTCCTAACAAGAAAGTATTTTAAACGTTACTAAACAAGGTAATTAATGTACAACGAACATGTTGAAGGAGGGGAGGGTTATATGACGTGCATGGAATTGTACGCAACAATTTTTCAAGCATTGTAATATTCAACTCTCTTGATGTAAGCATTTCACGTACATATAATCGTCAGTTGAAAAAAGCACTCCATTATTTTGTATTGAAAATTATTTTACTCGTGCGTCCAACACAGTCAAACAAAACGGGGTAAATAGCACTCCATTATCGTTTCCCCTTCATACACGTTTCCACCGGTATTGAAAAGTCCATTCGTGGATGGAAAATTTATTAAATAAATTAAATAAATAAATCTTGCCTTATACGTATCAACATCGAAACTCCATAAACAAGCATTTTAAGGTTAGAAATCAGGGAAATTGTTGAACAAATTCCATTCCATTACAAACTCCTCAGATTTGATTGTTGGAAATTTGGACCGACAATATTTGGAGTCTCCTTTAAAATGTAAGTAAACCTTCACCACAACATGAATCATGGTAAGGTGATTTTTTTTCATTTTTTATTAAAAATTAATTTATTTATGTGAATATAATTGTCAAAAAAGAAAAATTGGATAATTTAAGAATATATATATTTCACCTATTATTTTGTATTGGAGAATGGACAAGTAAAATAATTTTCCATATCCTAAAGATTAAACATTATTGTTTAGTATATATATATATTTTAAATAATAAAAAATAAGATTTTGTTTTTATAAATAATTTGTTGAAGTACACTAATGGAACCATTTTCCTTTGGAAATTAAGGTATTTGTCAGTTGAAAAAAAATAGAAAAATTGAAAGGTCAAGGTCTTTAATGCAAATCGCAATCACATATATAATATGAGGAAGACTGGAATAATAAAGTTGAGCACAAATAGTAGATATTATTTAACTAAAACAATCTAAGTCGTGAAATCATGTAAGATAGGTCAAGTTAAGGGCATTGATTGAACAACCCACCCCTCCATCACATTAAAAAAGGGCACCTTACAACATCAGTGTTAACAAATACAAGATCAATCATAAATTCAATGTCCTCTGAGAGGGCTTTAAAATTATTTAAAAACAAGACACGATCTCTGTGTCCTTTCTTACCATGTGGATGACATTGCAAGACGTGTTAAACCCAAGTAATTAAACTAAACCTCACATTTGTCCCCTCTAATTAATGGCATTGGTGATATTGGTAAGCAAGAGTCAGAGCAGGTTCCAATTTATTAAGAATGTCAGATATTTCAACAAGTTAGACGAGTGATGACTAATCACTGTGGGGCAATCAGATCAAAGTATTACAAGTTGTAGGCACCACATTCTTATCTCTAGCTTCGAGCCCGCTCAAGAATCCATGGTCTTTCATTGTAAACTCTCACATCAAACCCAAGAAACTCTCCATAGTGAGGCATTTGAAGCTCAAACTTCTTCACACTACAATAAAATGGGAGTGATTGTCATGATGCATATACCTCATCATCACATTATCATATGTGACAGTGTCCCCCTTATTCTAGAGCATGTAGGATTTTATAAATGTCAAATCCTAGATGAATAGGAAGCTTACATGTAAGTTATTGAATGGATTAAGGATGGAAATCCTTTTAGTTATGCAAAAAAGTATAGCATACATAAGAATGACCTTCTCTTTGATTCGATGAATTTGCAACCTCAACCAAAGAATCATTTCTGGACATTTTCTCTTTTTTTGATAGTAGGGTTAATATTTGTAGCTCTAGTTGATAACTTGATAACACTAAGCCACCACAACCATAGGTAGGCCATGTTTTTTACTGCATCTTCTTTATTTCCTAGTATGCAACACCAAACAAGATAAAGAAATTAAAAGCATTATTATGATAGTCAAAGTTGTAGTTTTGGGTTTTTGTTACAAAAAATAAATAATTGTTTTTTTAAGAGGTGTTTTTCATTAAAGTGGTGTTTTACAAAACCAGTTGGTATTTACCTTGATTTGAACTAACAAACTATTACTTGTGTGTTATATGCATCATCTATATCTATAAAAGTTAATTTAACCAAACCTTCCCACAAAGATTATATAATTTCCACTCTGACATAAAACATTTTCTTAAAATTAGATTTGCGATATAAAATTTTGTTACCTACATTATCAGCAATATACATGTCTCTCATTTATATTAGATTTTCTCTTACAACTAGACCAACTTCACAATGAAAATAGTTATGTGATAATGTGTGTGTCTGTGTGTGTGTGTGTGTGTGTGGTTGCCATAATTGGGGCTTAGATTTGAGGATAAGTGGATAAACTTTTGATTTGGAATAAGGTGATACAAGGCTTGATATGCTAAATCATGTTCCATCCATGACTTATGAATCAATTTTCCATGATTCTCCCCTAGTTGAAACAGTGCTTCTTCAAAGCCTCACTTGCAAAGAAATATATCCTTTGTAGGGGATCTCTAAATGGTGAACTTAACTCTTGTAGCTTGACAAGTAGATAGTGTAGGATATTAAGGCGTCCTTGTAAGGAGGACTTTGAACATTTGATAAGTATTTAAATAAGGTCATCTTAGGCTAATGGGCGCTATGGGAGACTTAAAATAACCTGAAAATCATATGGGTATTATCTAAACTCACTGTTGAATTTGGTCCAAAGGTGAATGTAAGCTACTTGAATTACTGGATCCCATAATGGTCAGGACGGTTTTAGTTTGACTAGATAGTGACTTAAAAGGGGATATCATCAACGACATCTTCAATAAATGGGGGTATTTATAGCTCATCAAAGGCCTTCCTTGAGACAATCCATTTTTCTTCACCAAATCCCTGATACAAACCATCAAGAACACATTTTTCTTCTGTACAAGTGGACATGGATGACAAACCATCAAAATATGAATACCCCATGCTCTTATTTTAAAATCATTCTCTTTCACTAGCCCTTAAAATTTAAGGGTTAATATGATGTTGCTTGTGATAAAACCTTCATGAGTCCCAAACAATTGTATATTGGTTTGTGGGTACTGATATAAAGATATTAGATTTAAAAGTAGGTGGTCTGACATGTTTGCTTCACATATTGAATAATATTTTTTCTATTTTACATCATAAAATGAAATGTTGGTCCCAGGGAGACAATGGATATACATGTCACACAAAGTATATTGCAATGAATAAATGTCAAATAATTTAATGGACCTTTGGAACTATATTAAAGTTGTCAAAGATAAGTGGTCACACAATTTGGCAATATTGAAAAGTCCTTAATTTATATTTACATTGAGTGTTAATTAATCTCATGACGTCTCACTATAAAGATAATTTAATTTAGCACAACTTGCTGCAAAACTAGGTGGTTTGCATTTCATTACCATTAAATGCCATATATTTTAAAGTTTTTTATTGTCTTAGCATGAAAATCACATTATTCTACCATTGCACCTAATTCCACTTTATCTACTACTCATTCATATTTATTTTTTTCCATCAAAAAATATTTGGCTTTTGTTTTCCTCTAATTATATATTTCTAATAGGCTTTAGTTGTGTGACATCTCTTTACACCATTAGAAATCTATATAATCCTCAAAATGTCCCCAAAGTAAGACAAAAATATTTTTTACACCTTAGGTAGTGTTTAGAATTATATATTATAGTATTACATATACTATTAATTATAAATATATAATACAAATATTATTGATATATTATGATATTATATTATAATATTAGATTAATGGTCATGCTTTAATTATACACCTTTTACTTTCCCACAACGTCCATCTATATGTAAATAAGTTTAGTCAATCAAACACAATATCAACATGGATATGATGGAATATACATTCAAATTTAATGTCTACTTCATTTTTAGCATTTGTTATTGTTATGTTTAAAGACAAAAATAAAAATAACTTATTTAAAAGTGTAATGAGATAATCAAATATAGTGCCAAGATAAATATAATCATGAGAATATATATATATATATATATATATATATATATATATATATATATATATATATATATATATATATATATATATATATATATATATATCATTGATTTCAACAAATAAAACTTCACTTCGTGATCTCAGTGGTGGTTCTTAGGGCCTAGATCTTATGGCTGTATGGCCATATTTATGTTTTTTAGATGTGAAATACAATCAATTTTCTTAGGAGATCATATTAGATGAAAGATGAAATTTTATGTGTACCGTAAAAAACTATATATATATATATATATATATATATATATATATATATATATATATATATATATATATATATATATATATATATATATATATATATATATATAGTTTTTTACGGTACACATAAAATTTCATCTTTCATCTAATATGATCTCCTAAGAAAATTGATTGTATTTCACATCTAAAAAACATAAATATGGCCATACAGCCATAAGATCTAGGCCCTAAGAACCACCACTGAGATCACCAAGTGAAGTTTTATTTTTTGAAATCAATGATACCGATATAAATCCATCAATCACACATTTTCAAACATATTACATATCTACTAATAATGGTAGATATTAATGCCTCAACATGGCCCTTGTTTTGATTTACATCATAATTTCCCATTTAATGGTACTCCTTCATTTGTGTTACTACATAGAATAGGAGTATGACTATTAACAGGTGGAGGGGCATATAACATCATTAGGTAATATTAAAATATTATTATAATATTGTATATACTATAGTATATAATAATATCGATCTTCTGTTCATGTGGAGTGGCATCTAAATGAATAAAAAATGCTTCATCATTTCTTTCACAAGCCCATATTTCTCTTTCAAACCTACTTCAAAAGAATCGAACATTGTCTCCTCATCAATAAAACTTAACATATCTTTCAATTTTTCCAATTTGGTTTGTCTAGAATGAAAATGGAATCCCTTGCGAGCTTTCTTAATTATAAAATATTCTTCTAATGTCTTTGTAGCATATTTGAAGTGGGCCTAAATAATCAACATCATTATCCCATTTCATAACTGTAATTTTTTAAGTGAACAATTTTGTAATTCTCACTTATCAAGGTCTCCATCAATGGCAACCACTACATACCTTGCACTATGTTGAAATAAATAATCAAAGTGATATATAGGCAACCATTCTATTAGGGCAATGATTGGTAGGCCTCAAAAAATGTAGTTGTCATTATATGTCATTTTGCATGCAAAGTTAGGCATTTTTCACATTTCGTATCTACCAATTGCCATAGAATACCAATAGGTGGATGATGGGAAGTGATGTGTTGATCTATACCACTTATTACCTTCTTTTAGTACCATGCCAAAGCTAATGGCTCCTCTTAAAAATTTCATCTATGTCACAAGCATTAAATTGGCACATACTTCACATTTTAAAAAAAATCATATCCATCCCTCCCAACATACTTTAAACCTTTGGGGCAATTGTTAGTATAGTTAAGTATTAAAATCAAGAATTGGATTGAATTTAACTAAAAAACTATTCCATGTGTGTACTTTGCATCATCCCTAGGTATAGAAGTGGATTCAACCCAAACCTACCCATAAACACATATAATTTCCACTCTGACAATTCCTTTTCTTATAAGTAAAATTGGCATAGAAATTTTTGTTACCTAAATTATCAGTGACATATAGGTCTCCTATTCCATCATATTTTCTCTTATAATTAGATTTACTTCACAACTAAAATAATTCTATGTGTTGTGTGTGTGTGTGTGCGCGCGCACGTGCACGTGCATGCACATGTGCATGTGTGCATGTGACTATTATGTTATATATCTATATGAAATTAAAAAAACCTATTTTAATTTTTTTTTTAATTTACATAGAGGGTACTTTGATGATGAGAACCACCAACAACAATGATATACATGCATTATCAATAAATAATTGTTTTCATTCAAGCAGGTAGAAATCAAAACCCATTATCATTGGATTGATTTATCTCTCTCTCTCTCTCTCTCTCTCTCTCTCTCTCTCTCTCTCTCTCTCTCTCTCTCTCTCTCTCTCTCTCTCTCTCTCTCTCTCTCTCTCTCTCTCTCTCTCTCTCTCTCTCTCTCTCTCTCTCTCTCTCTCTCTCTCTCTCTACACGAGATATATCAATAGGTGGAGGAGAAACTAAAATTTTCTATCAATAGTTAGGGATCATTCCATTTCCACTACTATTATTTCAAAAATTGTATTCTATTTTACCTTTATGCATTAATCCAAGCAATTGCACACACATTTGGAAATATTTTATGGACCAACTCCTTCTCCAAAGGAAAGGATTGGTATAGTTTTTAGGAGTATATAGACCATTCAAAAATGTTATATCAAAGATTAGAATAATAACTTTTCAACTTAAAAAATGAAATAAAACCGTTAATGTGATTGTATAATATGATAATAAAGAAGGAGAAGGAACAATTATAGCATATGGTAAGGGACATAGTGCCTTGTGTCTCACTTTCAAATATTTCATAACTTCAAATTTCCTTATGTGTCATGTGAACTAATTTCTCAATTTCAAAGATTGTGTCATTCATAATTATTTAAGAACTGTAGACACTATTTTATGGATTATAAAGCACCTTAGTATTGTACACTTGGAAAAATCAAACCTTGGTTATTATTCTTAGTTATGGAAATTTCTTTCTTTTTGAAGTCTCATATCTACTCTATCTCGTGCCCCTTATCCTATCTCTTGGTCTGACCAGTCTTATGTTGATAATCTAGACCTTCTATTTTTCCCAAAATGCTTAAAACACATTTATCTTCCACTTATACAAGTTATGAGTCTATACCTACTTTCCTAATCCCTGGACACTAGCATCCCAAATAGACACCTATGTTGATGCTAATGTCTTTCTCTAACACAAGTGTCCAATGCCCTTGAAATGACCCCAAAAATATTGAGCGTCCCTTCTCTTATAATTCATAGCAAAAAAAGAAATATTTTATAATCTCATGTTTTGTTTTTCATAACCTAATGCCATGTTTACATGCATAAAAGCCTTAGCCAAGGTAATTACCCCTAGAATATTTTATGGGTAATATTATTTCTCTAGGAATCTCTTCATACAATTCAAGGTGTATCGATATGAAATCTATATCGATATATATAAAACTGCATGGTAGCAAACAACTTCCTAATAGGACCACCTAGGTGTCATTATCCTACATAATTTTTTGTCACCCATGAAATCTGGTTTAGACTAGGGTGGTCAACTTGCTCTTCTTCGAGCTTAGTCTGGCTAAGCTAATCACTTAGGTTTTTAGCATTATCCAAATAGGTATCTAACAAGTTTAAGTAATGGTTTTGGTTTGAATATATTTTAGCATGTAGACTACACCTACTCAATTCAAATACTTGATACAAGTGAAGGATATAAATAGTACTAGCCCTAATTTTATATCAATATACCATGATATTATGTTGTGGGGTCATTATACCTAATTCCTATGATTAAGTAATTTAAACTACTTAATTTATAGTTTTCATAAAAACATTGTTGTTTATGAGCAAATAGGATATTCTTAACCTATAATGGCATAATACTCCCACTAGACCATCTCGTAATTAATCTTCTAGAGAATCATTTTTCTCTAGTATTAGTTACGTGTCAATTGGTCATGATCGTGAGATCATCAATATAAGCCACTTCAATAAAATAAATCCATGACACAAAAATTATTTAAAAATGATAACAACCATGGTCATGTCATAAACAAAAGATTATCAAGTCTATTTGAAGCAACTTAAGCATGTATTAACTTGTTGAAATGTGTATGTAATGAAAATAATTTTATCATTGTATCTCACTATGCATGTTTATACTCAAATCTAAGTATGCATTTATTGTGTAAATAAATGTATAAGATTTAAAGCAATAGATAATAATAACCTTGAGCCTATGCATGTGAGGTTATTGATGGCTTCCTACAGCCAATATATAATTACTTTTACCATTAAGAGTGATGACACATTTTTTATTTGATATGGTAAAATCTAGGTTTTACAGGGACCCAAGATGATAAGAGTGCATTACAAAAGTTTAAATAGGCCAACTAGGGTTGAGAAACCAAAAAGAAAAAAAATAGTACTTAAAATGGAAGCAAAAAATAGGAAAACATAACAAAACTAGGAGGAAGGTTCCTCCTGAGGGTCATCAGCTTCAATAGTGTCCTTTGATGATATGGTTAGTTTATCCTTTGAAACTTTGGCCTGAGTGCAGTTTCTGGGGCCTTCGGCCACTTCATCAGGGAGGAACATTCTAGGTCACTTTTTACCTTTTAACTACATGGGAGACTATTTGGGGGGGGGGACTCCCTTGCGAGAGCCCTGGGGGGAATTTTAAAACCTTAGGAAAAATCATAGAAAGAGACTGTGGGGGATTAGCAAAGTGAACAAAGGCTTGAATAGTTTATTCATTCTATTTGTGTAATGCATGCCAATCTTGGATGAGTTTGGCCAAGCCAAAACCTACTTGTTACACCTTTGAGTTAAATTTTTCCATCAGCTATTTGTTTCTTTCCATCTCCTCCGTAACCATGGCTTTCCCTTTCCAGACTGATTTTGTAGGAGTCCTAATTTCAACAGGTTTTAGTTTGGAAATAAGCAACAATTTGAGAAGGAGGTCATCTGGGGGGGACTGTGATAATATGTTCTATGGGTGAGGTTAGAAGGCTGGTGGGATCCCTCAATAGGATCCTCTATCGGGGAGTCCTCTTAGGAGTCCTCTCCAGAAGAGGAAACCCTTAGGGTAGCCTCCCAACCTAAAATGGTTTGGTCTTGCTTAACAAAAAGGAGGATCAGACCTCAATATGGAATGGGATTGGTATCATTTACTTGGTGAAGAAAGATAATGTTCTCAAGGGATTTAAGTAAGAAATAGGGAAGATTGATTTTATACCCAATGAAATGATTGAGGATTATAAAATGGTGGGAAAATATTAGTGTATATTTACCTTCTAGCATCATATATCACATGATTTAAAGGAAAATTTTAGGCCAATAACACAGGAGGTCATCTCATGGAAAACTTTTTGTGTCCATCTACACAAAATTATTTGTTCTAAAGAACTATTATAGGGACTCTTGATTTTTTTACTGGTCCTTGAATTCCTTAGCACCTACAAATGACATGCTAGTGGCATTGTCAATTAACTCCTTTGAGATGTTAATGGTGATGCCATGCATGGAAACCTTATACTTTATCTAAGCTGCAATGAAGTCTCAGACAATCTCAACATTATGATTAGTGACCCATTCTATAAATTCTATGAGTCCCCCATTTTTGAGCTTCTTCCAAACTTCCTTTTTCTCATGGATCTCCTTACAGGATGTTGGTTCCAGTGGATCCCTATCACCTCCTATGGGGACTAAAAATATAGAGTTAAATCCAGAGAGTTGAAGTTTTTGGATGCGATAGAAACAAGTAAGGTACAAATGGGTGGGAAGTCCCATCGAGTGCTCATAAAAATAATTAAGACCCTTCATTTAAAATTATTGTGGATTATCTTGATTAAGATCCACCCTATCAAGGTGAGATCATGCACATGTGGAACAATGTTTTTAAAAAAAAATCTAGATTGGTACTTTCATTATACTTCCTGCATCATGATAACACATTATGACAAAAGAAGAACAATGTTGTTTGAATATAACATGTCTTAGATTCATTACAACTAAGAATTTAGACAAGAGTCTATCTTGCTGAAAATGATTTATAACTTATTCTAACAAGTGAAGATTGTAATATCACTTCAATTTGACTTTGTTCAAGTGCTCATAAAACATAACTTGAAAATAATACTCTTTTTATTATCTCATTTCTTTAGGAAATAAAGATGTTTCAATTTAGAATAAATAAATATGCATGACAAGTATGATGGAAAGTTGTAATGTATAAGAATTAGAATGATCATCGAAAGTTAGAAGCTAATACTATAATAAGTAATTGCACTTGTAGGTGACTATTAATAATCAACAAATGATCTGATTCAATTTAATTTCAACCATGTGTATGAAGTTATAAAGTGATTCTTAATGTTTAAGTAAGAAAGCTCTTTAATAAGTACACATTTCTACTTGCTTAGATAAATTAATTTTCAACATGTGATCAATCTATGTGTTAAGCTCTTACATAATATAAATATTACAAGCTAAAATAAACTTTGAAACTCATCCATATAGACAACCATGTTTAACACTTTTTAAAAAGTGAATAAATACTAATTTTGTAACATAATCCAATGAAATAAATATAATGTTACAACTAGAATAAAACTTTCAATTTAACATGAAAGAGAATACTGAACAAATGATCATATATAAAACTATTGAAACTAAATTAGTAACCTACAACTAGAATAATAGCTGAAATAAAACTTTTGATTAAAACAATTTAAGAGTACAACTGTGATTTAAATGTATTACCACTAATTCATTTATTAATCCTTCATCTGAAAGTGATATTGTGATAAATAAAATATGTAATCATGATGAAACCTTGCAAATGTAAGTTAAAAGTAGCATACAAACTATAATTTACAGTAGTCGTATTAACTCCAACTAGCCATACTAGACAAGTTATCAACAAGGCATATTGCATCAATAATACATAAAAATAACAATAATGAGCTAATTGTAACTTTATATTCCTTCTTCAATCCATCCCATCTCGACCCATCTTATGATCCCCCTAATTGGTGGCTTTTACCACCCCCAACCATTAGCTAAGAGGTGGAATCTAGATTTTGGGACTTCAGGAATGTAGGCCAAACACAAAGGAAAATGAACCAATTAATTTAAAGCAATACAATAATAAAGACTTTCATATTGAAACTTTAACATAGTCACTCATAAAAACTTTAGTAACCTGGTTTTCATCTTAAGGTTTATAAAAGTTGACTTATTAATTTAAGTGACCTCATACACCTTCATCATTTGTTCCAGATAAACTAGAATAATAAAAGAAATAATTTTTTTGCTTCAAAATGATATGGATAAATAATGCATGAGTAATAAGACAATATAAAACATATCCCATAGTTATTACCAGTTGACCAAACTAGTTTATTTCAATGACTTACAACTTGGTGCATTCATGACAATTTTTCTAGGTTTGATCATCAAACTAGTTCAAATCTTATGTAATAGGTAAGTATGGAATTTGCATAAATTTAACAAATAATTTCACCTTTTTAGACATGCTAAAAAAAGATTTGATATTAAATCTAAATGAGAATGATTTTAGCCAATAAGGGTTTCTAAAAATTCCCCAAATATCAACATAATTTATTTAACAAAAACCCACAATTTTTTTTGCAAAGTTTTGCGAGCATAATAACTTGAAATTTGATAAAATCCAAACAATAGTTTAAATTCATAAAAATGGATAAATAAAGACCAATTTTTCCAGACAAAAATGGTTTTTCAAAATCCCAACATCAACAAAAAATTAATTTACCAAAAACCCACAAAGTTATGCAAATATTTTGCCAGAATAATGGCTTAAATTTTTGACTTTCAGACCCAAAATATGGGAAATTGTTAAAATAAAAATAATGGATAAATAAAAATGTTAAATATCCTGTGAATGAATTAATTAGGTCATCATTTTTTAATAGGTAATAAAAAATGTCAATGTTTGGCCCTAGGTCGACCCAGGTCACCTTATTTTAGTCAAATAAAATAAATAAAACAAGAAACAATTTTTAAATACTCAATCATAATTTTTTAATCGGCTTTGGGCTAAATATAAGTAATTTTTAAAACCCCAAATATGAAATAGAATTTTTATTAGCATCCATGGGAAGACAATTAGAGATTTCCATAAAATAATCTTTCATAAACCCTTGCAGGTTCGTCAGGAAGCCATTTGACTTCTTCATGAACCTGCAAGTAATTTTATTTATTATTACTTGCCCTCCAACATGCATGAAATAAACAATTCTTGCAAGAAATGAAAAAATATATAAAAATTTACTTATTTTTATTGTAATTAAAAGAAGGAGAAACTAAAAATTTACTATGTGATTTGCTACTTTACTAAGCCCCCTTAATAGCCTTAGCCAAGTAAGAGATTCTCTCTCCATATTAGGAAGATTATGCCATCCACCAACTCTCCCTTGGGTTTAGATCTATCTCCTCCAACTATACACCTCCCTCCTTCTCTCTCCTTCTCCTTTATTTATTTCCCACACCTCCCTCCCTCTCTCCTTCCTCTCCTTATGGCCTATGCAAAATGGGTGGATTCAGGGGTGAGCTCAACTTCCCCAAGCACCATAGTCATTAAAGAAGAAAATCATATTTTATAATATTTTTAAAAATGCAATGATAATCCCCCAAATCATATTTGTCTTAGGTCAAGATCCATGGACGAAAAAATATTTATTTTCCAAAAATAATATTTTATTTTAAGTCACCATAGTCAACTTCCCCAAGCACCATAGTCATTAAAGAAGAAAATCATATTTTATAATATTTTTAAAAATGCAATGATAATCCCCCAAATCATATTTGTCTTAGGTCAAGATCCATGGACGAAAAAATATTTATTTTCCAAAAATAATATTTTATTTTAAGTCACATGACCAAGGTGAAATGGCCACTTTGTTTTCAATTTGCCAAAATTCATTAATGGCAATTTTTAATTTTCCTAATAATAAATTATTGTTAATTTTGTTAGGGTCTTTTTTGCTAGGAGTTGAAGGGGAGAGAGAGAAAATGACAAGAGATGGGGTCTGGAGGCTATGCTAAGGCAAGCAAAAAATAAAATGATAATGATAATAATGATTTAAAATAATAATAATAATAATAATAAAATTAGATTTAGCCAAGACATAAGAGGTTGCATGCCGAATAAGCCAACCAAGGAGATAACATGACCTCAGTTCAAAAGTGAAACAAGAACACTTGAAGGTAATAATGAACAACAATCAAAATTTACACACAGAGATATTATAATCAAATCATGCAATAAAACAATCGACAAGTGAGACAAGCCAAAAACATGTTAGACAAGTCAAGAAGATCATAAATTAGAAATACATAAAGATAGATTGATGCAAGTTTTGGTTCTTTAAATTTCCCTATTATTTTACCTGTGCTAGTTTCCTTTATTCCTTAACCCCCAATCATTGAAATCCATCTTTAGCCTAACTCATTGTCCTGTCCCTATAGCCACTAAATACTATATTAGTAACATTTGGATGATAAAAATTAAATATCAAATAATAAAATAATTTTGAACTAAATAAAATATAAGTGAGATATAATTAAATCCATAATAGTTGTCTACACTAGAAATATGTTAAAAACATCAACCATAAACATGATATCAGAGTATAATTTTTTCATCATAACCTTTCATCTATCATAAACGGTGAAATGTCAGCCAAAACTTGTAAAGCATGCCATATAATGTCTAAAACAACAATCTATAATGTATCATATAGTTGGGTCACAACAATCCCAAAGTCATCCAATTTGTGAATGAAATGTATCCTAATGGTTGGCCTAAGTGATTTAATGTGAGTTATTCATCCAAAGATATTGATACAAATACAATATCAACCTTCATTCATTTGTCAATCTAGAAAATACCTAAGGCAACTTATCCAATCATTCAACCAAGCACTAAAGTGAGCAAAACTTCCCTATTTTCTCCCATTTCTATATTAGTCATAGGGATAACACATACATGGTTTGACATACTAAAAGAACAACTAAAGGTGCATATTTATCAAATTACAAGTTAGGTCACTATTATACTTACTTTGCACATATTACATGATTCACACAAAATCCAACACATAGGGGAGAACTACATTAGTCTGAGGACCTCTTTAGAGTATTGGCTATGTAGGTAGTTCTCATAAATAGAGGGGTATTTGGGGTTATCTTGACATCATGTGTCCACCAACCTATTTTTCCCTAGGGTCACTATAAACATGAAGAATTAGGGTTTTATAAATTCATGAGGAGCAATAGTCCATAACCCAAATCTAAATACACCAGATCAAAGACAAAGACAAACCTAGAAGTATATAGGTGGTTGAATATTTTTATAGCAAGTATTCATTATAGTAAACCCATGTTAGGCTCAAATAATATTATCAATGTAATTTTTCCAAGCTGATGCTAATGTCTATAGCTCCAAAAACATCTAACCCAAAATCTGATGACTTTTTAAGAATCATCTTATAATTTGTTTCCTACCTATTCTAGATCCAAAACTACATTAGTATTAAAACCAACTAAGTACATTACTTCTTTGTTATTTTCATATCTATCATAGTTGTACTTGATATTTTTAAACTATCTCAATTTAATGAATTCACCATATGTTTATATCTAAGTTTAACACCCAATTGTCATATTGTAGATATGATCATCACCCTTGTGCATTATCATTTCTATATTCTTAACCCTATCTATTCAAGTAGGATCCTTATCAAATGTAGGGTTAAATATTTGGTGAACCTGATCTTTGAAATCCTAACCGTAGGAAAAATAGGGTTTTCTATATTTTCCTAATTAATGTACTTTTTTTCTAATTTTAAATTTTTATTTGTGAAGCAATAGAAAATGTTAATGTAAAAACCTGATTATAAATGGAAAATAAAGAAGCCTTGATTACTCATCTCAATCTTAAGTATAACTTAATGGATGCATTTTTGTATGTTACAAAAGATGAAATAAGTAAACATGATAAAACTAAGACTTCTTCACCTAGTGATGTTTAATCCTTAGAAGGTACTACAGCTGATTCCAAACCTATCAATCCACCTACATCTAGTGGAAGCATAGATTATGTTTTCCAAACTTTGTTTCTTGAAACCACTATTGCTACATCTACCATGGAATTAATAAATGTTTCAACTCGAATACTAGTTTTAATACATGTTACTAATCAAACCATGTTTACATCCCCTTTGGTGACTAAACCTAGTAATCTAAATCCCAATGGGTCTACAATTCAAACAGTCCTTCAAGTTAAAAAAACCTTGGAGTACAAGGTTATAAACATTAAATAAAACACTTTAAAGTCTCCTCATGCTACTGATTCCCAAGATGTGTTACGTAACCCTATTTCACTTGAGATATATTTTCACCCTTTGTCAAGTAGTTTTGTTTCACCTAAGTTCACATTTTATGATGGCAAGTGTGATCATAAAAAACTTATTCAAATATTTTATGTATCACGCCTTGATTATGCTTCCAATAATAAACTTTTGACTAAATTATTTCCAAGAAGCCTCAATGAATATGTTTTGAGGTGGTTCTATGATTTACATCTCCAATCTGTGAAAGAATTCAATCCTATTGTAGATCAAATTTTACCACACTTTTCTATTACTATTTTTGAAAAGGTTTCCTATGCTCAAATTTCTAAAATCAAACAAGGAAAAAATGAACCTATCAATGAATATGTCTTGAGGTATAACACAATGTTAGTTAAAATGACCAATCCTGTGCCAGATAAGGAGTTTTAGGATTAGACCATGTTTTGAAGAAGTTTAAATCTTTTTATGAATTATGCCATGTTCTAAAGGATTATGAAATGAAGCTTATTTAATTGAATAAGCTGAAATATTTAGCAAACACACCAACTAAATCTACATCAAATACTAAATTTACAATCAAACCAAGTTATAAGGTAAAACGTCTTGAGCCTAAAAAGGAAACAACCACCATGGTTAACATAATTTCACAATAGCCTAATTATTTTGTCTTAATTTACTGTAGAGATAATTTACATGCTTACCTAAGTCTCCTACCTTATTACTCACGTGGTTCATAGAATTTCATCTTATATCTCTTCCTCATCCTATAGAGGTTGATATGAATATACCTCTACAAAAATGATATGATGTGAATGTTTATTGTGGTTATCAGTAGGGACTAGGACATTCTAAGAACATATGCTTTACCTTAAAGCATAAGATCCAAGACCTTATTAATGACCAAAATATTAAATTTGATGATCCTCCCAAGGAATCAAGTTCACAACCTAGCGATCACTACAAACAAAAATATTTAACAATCCTTTACAAGACCATTCTAAGAAGGAAATATAAGTACAAATGGCATTTAATGTACACCCTCCCCCCATCAGATTATGGGAAACCATTAGATGGGATTATTGGTACTTACACGTGACATACACCTCTTATGGTTTAGAGACCTTATGTTACTTTTGATGACAATGAGGTTAAGCATGATAACTCTAATCTTCATTCTTTATTCATTCGAGCATTCATTGAAAAAAAATCTATACACAATATTATGATTGATGATTGTGAAACAGAGAAGGTTTTCACCATGACATTACTTACACACTTGGGTTATACTCATCATAATTTGCATCCTTTCACTAGATCAATTAGAGCATTCGATGAGAACTCTTAGAAGGTTATTAGCAAGGTTGAACTACCTTTATAGGTTGATCCCACACATGTGGTTACTACCTTTTCATTTATACCTTCCATGATCATATTTGATATGTTATTGTGAAGACCTTGGATCCATACAATTCAAATAGTACCTTCTACAATACATGGGTGTATTAAATACATTCATGCCAATAAAGTGATAATAGTTTATGGAATACCATATGAACATCCTCTTGAATAATAAAAACTTAATGGGTAATTATCAAACCTATTAAGGTTAATCCACTGCAAAAGGGTAAGCAATAAGTACTCCCCTTTACTAGGTGACCAATACTTGAGAGACCATATTACATCAAAGACATATAATGGATTCTACATAATCCTCATCTACTATGTACCATGTTTAGATATACAAATCACCTACATGTTTTACTATTACTAGTATTCCAAATAAACCACAAATCAATCAATGATGGGTTCCACAAACCCCTACTCCTATTAATTATACTATTTCTCCAAGGCCACAAAGTCCTATTTTACATGTCTAGAGCATCATAAACACTAACATGAAAGATATTACACCTATACATGATCCTCAATAGTGTCACCAAGTTCACAATGGGGAGATATAAATGATCACCCTTTAGATGGGATCGTAGGATAGCCTTTACCTTTCACATTCCAAAAATAATAAAATAATAATAATAATAAATTCAAAAACATTTTACATGTTTTATTGGCTCCTTGGCATCTATGTGTTAATTCCATGTTGATGGATGGTATATTAGTTACTTCTACATACACATGTGTGTCATGATTCTAATTGAGCGTGATACAGTCATACATAGATACATGATCTATTCATGTTTTGGATGTTGGTCCTTTCCTTTATTCATATCATATGGAAATTGGGGGCATCCTCCTATATGATCATGATACTTCCAAGTTAGATCATTTTATGATCACTCTACATTATAATGTTTTGAGTTCATATATGTACTTACACATGCCTTTATCCATGATTATATATGACATAGGGTACTTGATATGCTATGCACTCAATTTTTTTTTTACTACCACATTTGATCCATGGGATATTATCACATGCTTATGTTGGTTGGTTGTGCTTTCCTTTATGCACTTACTTGAGTGTCTTGCCTTGATATTGTCTTGATTATTTGAGCATTTGAATATTTTCCTTTGTTTGTATCCCCCATGCCTATATGTCCTTTATTTGACATTTAAACATGTAATTATTTTTTGTATGGACATTTGAATATGCCATGCTTGTTTTTATAGACATTTGACTAAGTCATGTCTCTTAGATTATGTATTATTTGAACATGCCCCTTTGTTTGTGGTTTCCTTGGATCATTGACTTTTTACTTGATTTTAAGCACTCTTGTGTGTGCATTTGATTTTCTTGTTAATCTTATACTATAACTATCTATAGATTGTTATGATCCTTATCGTACATCTTAGGCCTTCATGTGATCACATTGTTTTAAGTGATTCAATGTTATATCTCCCTAAACATGTTCCTTCTATATACTACATTGTTCCATTCACATATTATACAATTGTCTTATCCTTTTGATGTGACGTAACTAGCAATTTTTATTATTCCCTCACCTTAGAATTAGGTCATGTCAATGGGGGCATGTCATAAAGGCATGCTATTTACACTTAGACCAGTTTTTAGATTCAGTGGGGGCATGCTTTGGAAGCATGTTCTCCACACTCATTTAGTATTTGGTACTTATATTCAATTTTCAAACTCAGTGAGATCATGTCATATAAGCATGGCTTCCACATAGTCACAATTTTTAATTCATTATGGGTATGATTTGGAATCAAGTTATCTACACTTATTTAGTATTTGGTACAACCATATTTTGTGGGGGCATATTTTAGAAACATGTCTTCCACATTGGTACTTATTTAATTTTTAAAAATTATCCATATATAGTGGGGGCATGATTTGGAAGCATGTTATCCATACACATTTTTTGAATTATCCAAAACACATAATTATATAATTTAGATTCATAGTTGTGGTAAAAGTATATACATTAGTACTATTGTTATACACATTTTCAGCATGAGACATATCTAGGTACATATGTTATGTAATGTACACCTAATATTAAAAATCCCAAATAAATTTTAGATTTCAAAACACTCTAAATTATTGTCATCAAGTGCTAGGATGTACTTTTATGCAAAGATACCTGGAATGTACTTTTATGGACTATATTGAGCCAATCTATTATAGTAGTTGGTTCACTTTGGGTATGGTTAAGGTGATTAAATCACTCTCATTAGGTGATAACTAAGATTATGCTGCATGGTTGAACTAATTTCAACTATCGATTAGAAACAAACCTTTTCTCCAAGGTTGGGGGTATGTCTCTCTCTCTCTCTCTCTCTCTCTCTATATATATATATATATATATATATATATATATATATATATATATATATATATATATATATATATATATATATATATATATATATATATGTATGTATGTATGTGTATGTATGTATATATGTATGTATATATATATATATATATATATATATATATATGTTGTATGTATATATATGTATATATATATATATATATGTATATGTATATATATATGTGTGTGTGTGTGTGTGTGTATATGTATACATGTATATATATATGTATCTATATATGTATGTATATTTATGTATATATATATATGTATATATTTATATATATATGTATATGTATATATATATGTGTGTGTGTGTGTATATGTATGTATGTATGTATATATATATATATATATATATATATATATATATATATATATGCCCTAATCTCAGTTTTAGATCCTTATAACGATACATATTTCAAATCAACATGCCAATAGGAAAGGGGGTTACATCAATACACATGTGTACTCTCAAACCTTGCTCTTTCAAATTCAATATTTTTAGGTACTTTGAATTATAGATTATATACACTAATTATGTAATGTAACATGCTCTTGGTTATAGGTCAGTCACCAAAAAATTACTCAAATTAGACTCAAGCCAAGTCAAGTGTGTTATATACACCTGGGTATGCATACATGTACTTTAAACTATAAATTTCATTACTAGATTGGGGGGGGGGGGGGGGGGAAGATGTAGATAGTGTTTTATGGATCATATATCACATCAATCATATATATATATATATATGACTGATGTGATATATGATCCACAAAACACTATCTACATCTTCCCCCCCACCATATATATATGCCCTAATCTCAGTTTTAGTTCCTTATAACGATACATATTTCAAATCAACATGCCAATAGGAAAGGGGGTTACATCAATACATAGGTGTACTCTCAAACCTTGCTCTTTCAAATTCAATCTTTTTAGATACTTTGAATTATAGATTATATACACTAATTATGTAATGTAACATGCTCTTGGTTATAGGTCAGTCACCAAAAAATCACTCAAATTAGACTCAAGCAAAGTCAAGTGTGTTATATACACCTGGCTATGCATACATGTACTTTAAACTAGAAATTTCATTACTAGATTGGGGGGGAGATGTAGATAGTGTTTTATGGATTATATACCACATCAGTCTTGTACACTTGGAAAACTCAAGCCTTGGTTGTTCCTCTCAGTTCTAGACCTTTCCTACTTTTTGAAGTCTCACATATACTCTATCTTTTGACCCTTGGTATATTTATTAGTTTGAATAGTCTTATATTGATGACCATGACCTTTTATCTTACTCAAAATTCTAAAACCCTACTTATATTCAACCTCTACAAGTTCTAATTTTGTACCTACTTTCCTACTCCCTAGACACTAGTATCTCAGATAGACACTTGCATGGTAGTGTCCTACTTTGATGCATGTTTCCAGTGCCCCAAAGTAATCCATTTTACAATTTAAATTCATCTTAATGGTCAACCTAAGTGATCTAATGTGAGTTATTTTGGTAAATATATTGGTATAAATACAATATCAACCCTCATTCATTTCTCACCAAGAAAATACCTAAAGAAACTTATCAAAGCATTCAATCAAGCACTCAAGTGAGCAAAGCATTCCTATTATTCTATTTCCATATCAATCATAGGGATAATACATACACAAGTCTGAAGTACTAAAGGCACACACTAAGGGATATTTTTCCAAGTTACAAACTAGGTCATTATTGTACTTGCTTTGCACATATTACATGATTCACACAAGCTAACACATAGGGGATAACTAAATTATTCTAAGGAACTCTTTAGAGTATTGATTATGTAGCTAGCGCTCATTTATAGATGGGTCTTTAGGGTTAACTCAACACCATGTGCCAACTAACCCATTTTTCCTTAGGGTCTTTATGAAGATGAATAAATAGGTTTTACAAATTCATGAGGAGTGATAATCTATGACCTAAATATAAATGCACTAAAAAAAAGATAGATAAACCCAAAAGTATCTAGGTGGTCGCATATTTTTCTAATAGGTATTCCATATAGCACACCTAAAATAATTTCAAACAATTATGTTGATGTAACCATCCCAAGATGACACTAGTGTCTGCAGCTCCAAAAGCATCCAATCTAGAATCTTACAACTATTCTATAATCATTTTTCAATCTACTTCCTACATGTTCCAGATCTAGAGCTACATTAACATTTCCATATCTAGTATAGTTATACTTACTATTTTAATCCTATCTTAGTTTAATAAATTTAGCGTATATTTATATCTACATTTAGCACCCAATTAACCTACTATAGATCTGATCATCACCCTTGTGC
Source organism: Torreya grandis (assembly GCA_037957365.1). Lineage (NCBI taxonomy): Eukaryota > Viridiplantae > Streptophyta > Pinopsida > Cupressales > Taxaceae > Torreya > Torreya grandis. The sequence continues at coordinate 3,956,196 of JARHVA010000771.1, read as the reverse complement.
ATTGTCATTTTTATATTTTTAACCCTATCTACTCAAGTAGGATCCTTATCCAATTTAATGTTAAATAATAACTAAATTTAATGCTCAAATTTTCTATGTAACAAATGAAAATTATATAATTTATATATTAAAAATGTTCATAACATTATAAGATGAAGTCAGTCACATCAAAAAATATAAATTTTAAAATATAAAATGTGTATACATTTAAAAAAATAATATTTCAAAACATAAAAGAAGGTTGTCATTTTCAATCCCTTTTAACATTAATTTAGGAAAAAAAGTTAAAATATTATAAATAATTATAATAAATATGTATTATCTATAATATTCTATATTATGATTATATTATCAATTGAAGAGTAATGTTGAATAAATAATCCTAATCAAAAAATTAATAAGTTATAGAGGCAGGTTAGAATGTTATAACTTTTAGGACTAATTAAAATTTATGCTTATTTATAACTATTTTTTAAAATTATTTCAATTTTTTTCCTTTTCAAAAAATGTCATTATTTATGTCAATTACCATTGGGATGATTATTAATTGTAGAGAAAAATGAATTCTCATATTTTGGAGTCTTTGATACGTAAATAGAAGAATATATTTTATTGACCATGTATGATTGTGTTTAATTATAGAGAATATCATTATGTGAAATCAGGTAATTTTTTTATCTCATTCAATAAAATGTCACTTTTGGCTTATTATTTAACTTGGAAATTATAAAATGACTTTTATTCTTAAACCCATGAAGACATTTAAGGATTTAGCCTTTGACATTGTTTTTATTTCCTAACTTGAAAAAATGTCATTAGTAACAATGAGTTGTGGCCACATAAGAAAATATAAACTGCAAATAATAAAGTTATGCATATGAACAAAATCTATTTCAAATGCATGCTTTCATCCTCACATTCCTTATTCTATCATCTTCCAAAAACATATCTTCACTACAAGGATTTGGTACATGTTACCCTTGTTCCTCTGAACAATAGGTATTAAAGCCATTTCATATATTTTGTTATATTTATTTCTTTTATACACTACCAGCTTTTAAAATTCATCACTAAATACATTATATGTGTTAATTTAAATCAAATTGTAATACAAATATCCATACACATTTTATTAATCTTATAAATGATGAAGGTTAGGGTTTATAAATGTATCTTTAATAGTGAGAAATTTATAAATAATCATCAAATTTTGACTAAGAAAATTAGGATTTGTGACATGACAAAAAGAACCCTAGAAACTCATGGTGAATATAGGATCTCACCCAAACTATCAACTAGATGTTTTAGGTGCAAAACCCATCATCTATACATTTAAGTAAAGTGTCAAGAAAGCAATCCTTTTCAACAATTATGTTCTTCCATTAATACATTTCATGGGAATTATAATGTAAATTGGGTTGGGTTAGAATCACCCATTCTTGTATTTTGTTTCCCTTTTATCAACGTAAAACTAACACAATATAGTAATATAAACCTAATCTTAAATGAAAAAATAAAAATGGGAGTGTGTATGGATCCTCCCTCTTCAACTTATTCTCAACCTTGAGAGAGACAAAAGTGAAAGGGACATCACACCTTGAGAGAGGTAAAAAATACCTTGATAGAGAGGATAAATTGACAAGGAAGGAAAAAGGGACAATAAGAAAGGAGATCGAAAGGGATAATATGATGTCTACCTACCAATAAAGTTTTGGGTGAAAATGTAGGGAAAGATAAAAGAGTAGATGGAAATAAACAAGAGATCCAATTATAGATGAATAAGATAAAGAATAGGTGATAGCCTAATGAAACCAAAGATCATAGGTATTTTGTTTTTAATTTTATACATGAATTTAATATATGTTTATGTAATTTATATAAATAATATTTGAAAAAATTTAGGGAAAATATATTAAAATAATGAATATGATTTTAGGATTCAACTATGTAGTTTATATTCAAATTATGTCAATCCATATATTATGATTAGCGGTTAAAAATAACCCATCTCTCATTAGTATTAATGGTCCACTCAGTACTCATTGCATCTAGTTGATTCTCACAGGGTTGAAGTACCAAGACTTCTTAGAGGTCACCCATTCCAGTACTAATTTGGTTCAATCATGATTACTCATAGAGTTTCCCCCACAATCAATCACACTTAGTTTGTGACCCCATTTGAAACATAACTATGGGTTGACATAGGTTGACTCTAAGTTACATAGCTGAATCCTGAAATCATATTCATAATTTTATGCACTATAGAAAAACTACCACCTAAATACATTTAAATAATTTGTAAAACACCTTAAAAAACACATGAAATCAACCTATGAAACCCTAAGAATAAAACCCATTAAAAACCCTAAATACTCTCTAAAAACCCTTTAAAAACCTTGACACTCACCTCACTCTCCTATCTTTTCCAAATTTAATTTTCTTATATTTTATTTTATAGCTTACATGAAAATTGATCAACAAAATTATTAATTTAATTTAGTATTTTCTTTTCTAGGATGCATAATTTTTTTTTGATAAATTTCCTAATTTAATTTCCTCTTTTTTATGTTGAATGCAAATTATTTGATGAAATTACTAATTGCTATATCTTAGTCTGATTTTCAATCTTCCTCATTATCTCTAATCAATTTTCAACCTTATCCATCATTCATATTTCATTCCAAGAAAAAAATCAATTATTGAATATATATATATATATATATATATATATATATATATATATATATATATATATATATTATTTTGATGAAATAAAAATAAAAATTAACTATATATAAATAGGATTAAAAACTATAATTAATAAATAGGATTAGTGTTTTTATTTTTTACAAGTTGAATATTTAATTATTTATTTTTATTCTTTTTGGAGTTGACAAGATAACACACAGGCAATAAAAGTTGTTTGATTGTAAAAATTTAATATTCAGAGTTCATTGATATACAATACAGTCAAGATAATTTACCCATTCACACATGCACAATAAATACAATATGTATAGAGTAATTAAGGGATAAAAGAGAGCATATCTTATTTGATATTTTGTTTTGAGTTATGATAGTGATCAATAATCATCAAAAAAATGCGTTGAAAGTTTGGGCCTTGTTCATTTTGAATTTTGACTATTTTTATCCATTATATGCTTATGTCTAACATAGACAATTACATCGATGTAGTTGTCAACCTCTGATGTAGGTGTTTAGTCTAAGATACACACAAAAATGGATCTAAATTTATACCAAACCTATGTTTTCACCTGTATAACTACCCTGTACTTAAAATACATTATTCTATGCATGAAATCTATTAAATGAATAAAACCCTAGTGACTTTACCTTGGACTTCTTGAAACTTGATAAAAAGGAGTTAGCACATGAGTTGAGCTAACCCTAACAACCCTTGTTGTTGATAAGTGCTACCTACATAGGAAATGCTACAAAGAGGGCCTCAAACTTGCATGTATTTATTCATCTTAGGCATGTGTGTGTAATTGTAACTATGCAAATATATGCTCTTTATCTTATAGTAACCCTTAGTATAAATAATGAAAGAGTACAGTGATCTTTTGAGTGCTTAGAATGTTTAATTTATTACTATAGTGCAATTTGATATATGGTAATGTAAAATACTTACTACTTAGAACTTGTTTGATCCAATTTCTAAGTATGTGTAATAATACTATAACCTTTGTATATATAGGGAGCTCTCAATTTTAAATTAGGACCTAGTGGCATGAAAAACACTGATAATAGAATGAAAAAGTGGGACTAAAAATGGTCACAAAATTTAAAGATATCAAAAATAATAAAAAGGATGGGTTTGGAAACTTGCATCATGGTTGGACACTTACATCAACGCAAGTGTCCATCAAGGATGCACATGTCTAGGGGATTAAAACATAAAAATGACATAATAACAAGTAGTGATCCATAGAACATGGTGGATAAAGTGTCTCCTAAAAACATATAGGCCCAAAGGGGTAAATAAAATCAAGTAAAATAGAATGGAACCAAAAATGTCCATACAAGGCAATGTCACTAGACGTCTAATTATTGGTTAAGTGGTATACACATATAAAAATGTATAACAATATGCTATGAATTGTACTTATACAAAATATGGATATCTACATCCCCCCCTTTAATCTAGTAATGCATAAAACTGCAATTACTAGTTTAAAGGAAAAGATAACACGTACCCTGCTATGTACAACACACCTTATCTTTGCTTAAACTTTCTTTGAATCTCTTGTTTGAATATTACCTACATTTAAAGGGTATACCACAAAGTAATCAATGAATATAATCTATATATGATCAATAATAAACAAAATAGCATAAATAAAGAGTATGGATACAATACATGTGTATATGATGCATAGAAATGACTTTGGAGCACTGAAGACTATATAAGGGAACTTGCAACCTCACTCATCTTCGATCTGGGAAGATGAGTGAACTTACAAGTGGTAAACTAGGTTTCACCCTAGAGGTGTTATACTTGGAGCAAGAATATTTAATAAGTGATCATGCCCCCAACCTAGAATAGGAATAGTAGTGTTTCTATGTTTGAGAGTATCATTTCCCATCTAGCACACTCGAGTGTAAAAGAAATGTATATATATCCCACTAGAGGATCAATGATGTTATCAATCACACCCATAAAAATTAGTGTAACTTGATGGTTTAATAACTCTAATATAACCAAAAGAACCAATCATTGTAGATAGGTAAGGCTTAGTAATAGTTCGTAATAGTCCAACCTGGGTATCAGTGCAAACTAATTTTGTGGTATAGTAATAGTCCATAATAATACAGAAAATTTGGAAGATAGATTAGTGTCTAAGTAAATATAAGGAATAAACCCTTTTTCAACCCCCTTGTCATATATGGTGTGAATAAATTAATCTGTGTATAATGGTAATACTAGTGTATATAGATCTGACCCAAATATATTTGAATCATATGTTGTGAAAGAGATTAGGCAAGTTTTTGGTATGTCACATGAAGGACATGTTTCTAAAGAATGCCCCCATTGAATCTAAAACTATGAACATGTGGAAGCCATGCCTATATGACATGCTCACATTGAATCTTAAACTATAAACATGTCTAAGTCATGATATATGACATGCCCCCATTGTATTTGATATTGTGAATGTGTGGAAGACATGCCTATATGACATGTCCCTAGTGATTCTGAAACTATGAATATGTGAAATCCATGCCTATATGATATGACATGACTGATATAATCCCATTTTTGGAGGAGGGGAATACTACATGTTAGTCACCTCATCATGGAAGGATAAAGTGATAGGCTCATGTATATAGTAACCAATTTGTATCCTGGTGGTAGTGGTGTCAAATACTATAGCATTGATAATTTAAGAATTTTTAATAATAGCCATGCAAGCAAGAAAATTAAATGATTTTTGTTCATTCTTAAAAGTGTTCAAAATTTGTATAATATGAAAGGACTCATTTCTTGTATTCTAATGCAATTCATAATTTTAAAATTGGATAATCATTACTCAAGATATTTGTATTTTAAGTTCATGTAGAAGGTGTATATTAGGTACATCAAAAATAAATTGTAACTCATTTGCACTTTTAACCTTTGAAAAAAAATTAACTGAGTAGAAGAAAATAATGACATGTAGTAGAACCCCTCAACTAATGCAATTTGATGTACTTCAGACAGCCTTAGATGGCTAGGATTTTGATGAACTAATAAGTAGGTTTTATCATCGACTAATTGGTAATTTTAATTTTTTTTTTCTTTATGATAAAAATATTTGGCTTTTTTATGAATCAATGGACACCTATGTTAAGGGATGGAACACTTGCATTGATAATTTTATGCTAGTGTCCAATTTCATACATAAGCGTTTGACATTACTATCATATGTCATTGCTAGTGTATGATGTTTATGTTTTACATCAATGCTAGTGTACAATTCTACTATTTTTTTTTCTAAATTATTAGTTATACCATATATATTTATGAGATGGAATGTGATTGATAATGACTATTATTGTTTTATTTTGGTTACAAAAGGATGTACATATTTGGTAATTTTGGCATGGTAGACATTTTTCTACCTTGGTAGAGTTAGGTCTAGATGTGGCTGAATAAGCCAATATAGATCATGCACAGTTGGGTCATGTGGCCAGATTAGGATAGGTTCCATATGATGTCCACCTCCTCATAGCCCTAGCTAAGAGGTGGAACCCATATACCTAATATTTATGGCTCCTAATAGGGGAGAGGATGGTCACATTAGAGGATGTGTATTTTTACTTTTGACTTCCTATTAGAGGTGAGAGAGTACATGTCATAGATGGTAACCCTAGTTATATTCAGTTATCTCACTTATATTTTAGTGTCTAGAGGGTTCTAGAAGTAGATTTAAGTAGGATGATTGATCTTGATAACACTATTAAAGGTGATGTTTTATAGTTTTAAAGGTTTATTTATATTTTTTACCATCATTCATAGAAATAGAGGGTCACATGGTTGGTATTTTATATTGCATGTATCATATAGTTTGGCACATTGAGCTAGATCATACCTAATATTCCTAGGGTCCCATTATATTAACCTACTTTTATAGGGATCTATATATATTTTCACAAGAAATTTTTGGTGGAGGAATTGGAGTAGGGGATCTCTTACATGTTTGTGCATATGAGCACATTTCAATGGCATGGCTGGCTAGTAGACCCCTACTTGGTTGGGTCCATCTATATATGTTTGTAAAGTAATGGGTATTTCCCTTTGATAGACTAAACACCATGATGGAGTACCACATTATTCTAGATAAATTGACATCATATCAAATAATATGGCATTATAGATGATATTTATGTATTATATAACACCTCAAACTTGTACATTTATGAAATTTAGACCTTGGTTGTTCTTCTCAATTCTAAACCTTTCCCACTTTTACAAATATTTCATCTCCTCTATCTTATGCCCATTGATCTATATATGTTAGTTAGACCAGTCTTTTTTGATAACCCTTACCTTATATATTTCCCAACATGCTTAAAATTTACTTATCTTCCATATCTAAAAGTTTTAAACCTATACCTACTTTCCTACTCCCTGGATGCTAATGTCCAAGATAGACACTAGCATTGATGTTAGTGTCTTGGCCTGACACAAGTGTCTAGTGCTATGAAGTCATTTATTTTGTAAATGAAATGTATCCTAATTTTTAGCCTAAGTGTTTTAATTTGAGTTACTAATCTAAAGGGATTGATATACATACAAGATCAACCCTCATTAAATCTTCACCTAGAAACATGAGAACAATACCAAGTATTATTACCAAAAAGAAAATACAGATCATTCAATTGAACAAATATTCCCTATTTCCACACCAATCATATTAGAACACATATATAGGTTTGAAGTATTAAAGGAGTAGCCCAAGAGCCCAATTTTCCAAGTTACAAGATAGGTCATTTTTCTACTTGCTTTTCATATATTGTATGATTCACACACAATCCAAAACATAGAGAAGAACTATGAGTCTAAGGCCCTCTTCTAGAGTATTGGTTATGTAGGCAATTACCACTGACAGTGGGGTATTTAGGTTCAGATTGACACCATGTGCCCACTAACCCATTTTTCCCTAAGGTCATTATGAAGATGAAGAACTAGGGTTTTGACATTTCATGAGGAGCAACAGTCCATAACCCATATCTAAATGCATTAGAGTGAAGGTGAAGCAAAAACCAAATGTATCCAAGTGGTCACATCCTTTTCTAGTAGGTATTACATACATGACACTTACATGGAACCCAAAAATTAGCATTGATGCAACCATCCCAAGTAGATATTTGTGTCTAAATCACAAGAAGTGTTAGATCTAGAATCTAGTGAGTACTCTAGAATCTTCTTCTAGACTGCTTTTTACCTATTATAGATCTAACATTGTGTTAGCATCATAACCAAATAAGTATATTACTTATTTTTAATTTCCATGCATACCTTAGTTTTAATTTATATATTTAGCCTATACTCAAAATAATAAATTAAGTGTATGCTTACATCTAAATTTAACATTTAATTGACCTATTGTAGATCTGATTATCATCATTGTGTATTATCATTTATATATTATTAACCCTTTTATATTATCGAGTTAGGATATCCTCATATCCAAATTAGGGTTAAACATTTGGTGAACCCGATTCATTTGAATGCAAAATTTTATGATTCCTAGGGTTTTAAACTAGCTAGGGTTTTAGATTGTTATACTTTTTCATTTCCTACTTATACTAGTTTGCATGCAACCTAGACATAGCCCTAAATTGGGATGTGTGCCTATTGAGCACATTGAGATTCCCATCCCACCATATAAGATGGCTCAAACCAATTAGGGATCTTATACTTTGGATCATGATGATACCCATGTTGATAATCAAAAACATATTGATAAAGTTATCATAAAATAAGATTTAATAATGAAAACCATGAAACAAAGGAAAATGAGAAAATAACCATGATTAAGTGCAAGCCATTGAATTTTTTCATGATCATATTCATTAAAACCCTAAATATCTTGATGAGATCCTAAAACATAACTTGAATAAAAAATCAAATGGTATAGTTGAAACATCCCTCCCCTTGAACACAATACAACATAATACATCTAGTGGGGGCATGGGTTAAGTGTTTAAGCCTTTGTTTCATAAAACTAATATTTCTAAATATATCACAAAATTACCAATTATTTCAACAAAAATACTAGTTTTTATGCCTATTACTACTCAAAACATGTTTACATCCCCTTTGGTGACTACTCAAATTGCTAATCTAAATCCCACTAGGTCTATGCTTCAAACACTCCTTTAAGTTATAAAAACCTTGGAGTACAAGGTTGAAAAAATTGAAAACAATGATTTATAATCCCTCCATGCTATAGATTCACAAGATGTGTTTCATAACCCACTTTCACTTGATATCTCTTTGCACCTTTTGCCAACTACATTTGTTGCACCTAAGTTCATATTTTATGATGGCAAGGGTGATCTTGAACAACATATTTGAATGTTTTATATGGCATGCCTTTAATATGCCTCCAATGATAAAATTTTGACCAAAATATTTCTAATAAGCCTCAATGAATATGATTTGATGTGGTTATATGATTTACCTCTCTAATTTTTTAAGCATTCAAACCTCTTGCAGACCAATTTTTAACACACTTTTCCACTATTATTTCTAAAAAGGTTTCATATGCTCTAATTTCCAAAATAAAACAAGGAACCAATGTACCTATAAACTAATATGTATTTAGATATAAGATAATTCTTACTAAAATTACCAATCGTATGGTAGATAAGGAGTTACAAGACATATTCAAGTAAATTTTCCTTGCTCTTTTACATGATTCCTTTATTTTTAATAAGTTAAAATCTTTCAATTACTTATTCCATGTTATAAGAGACCAATAAATAAAGATTATATCATTAAATAATCTCAAGTATGTATAAAACAAACCATTTGCATATACATCTAGTGCCAAATTCAAAATCAAACCAAGTTATAAGGTAAAACCTCCTGAGCCTCAACCACTATGGTTAACATAGTTTCACAAAAACCTAATAGAATTGTCTTATCCAATACACCAAGGAGATAATTTAGACATTTACCTAAGTCCCCATATTCATTACTCTCACAGTTACTAGATTTTCAACTTATATCTCTCCCTCATCATATTAAGGTTGATATGATTCAACCTTTACCCAAAGGATATAATGTGAATGTTTATTGTGATTATCATCAAGGACTAGGGCATTATAAAAGTAGATATTTTCCCTTGAATCACAAGATCTAAGATCTTATTGATGACTAAAATCTTACATTTGAAGATCTTCCAAAGGAAGTAGGTTCACAACCTAGTGATCACAATAAATAGAAAATATTTAAAAATCCTTTCCAAGAACATTCTAAGAAGGAACCAGAAGTGAAAATGGCATATAATGCAAATTCTCCCCCACCACATTATCAACACATACTAGATGGGATTATTGGTACTTACGCACAACATATACCTCACATGGTTCAAAGACCCTAAATTACTTTTGATGACAGTGAGATTAAGGATGAAAAATCTAATTTTCATTCATTATTAATTTGAGCATACCTTAATAAACACCTTATACATGGTGTTATGATTGATAAAAGTTCAAGAAATAATGTTTTCACCATGACATTACTTTACACACTTGTGTTACACTCATAATGATTTACATCTTCTACTAAATTAGTTAGAGCATTCGATAGGACCTCCTAGAAAGTTACAAGTGATATTGACCTACCTTTATAGGTTAGTCCCACACATATAGTTACTACCTTTTCAATCATACATTCCATGAGAATATTTGATATATTATTGGTAATAACTTACATCTATATGCTTTGAGTAGTACCTTATACAATGCATGGATGTATTAAATACATTTATGCCAATAAGATAATTATAGTTTTTGAAATCCCATATGAGCATCATCTTAAACAAGAAAAACTTATACTCTAGAAATAAAATATCAAACCTACTAAGGTTAATCCACTACAAAAGGATAAGCAATAAGTAATCCCCTATACTAGGATTCCAGTACTCAAAAGACCATTACAAAAACATTCAATGGATTCCATGGAATTCACATGTTTAATTACATGTCATATTCAAATATCCAAAGAACCTACACATTTTATTACTTATATTCCAAATAAACCATAGAGCACTAAATTATGAGTTCTACAAACCCCTAATCTCATTACTCCTACTATTACTTCATGAGCATAAAGTCTTATTTTACATATATAGAGCATTACTAATACTACAATGATAAATATTAAACTTATGCATTTTCCTCAGTAGCATCATAAGATTATTACACTAGGTTCATAATGTGGAGAAATATATGACCATACATTGCATGGCATCATAGGCTAACTTTTCCTCTTTAAATATTGTAAAAATACAAAAAAATTGAAAACATTGAAAAATCCAAAAATACTTTCAACACTTACATATTATATTAGCTCTTTGGTATCTATGTGTTAGTTCTATTTTAATGGATGGCATACTTAATTACTCCTACATACACACATGTGTGTCACACTTATATTCAAGTGTGATACATGCATGCAAAAATATGTGATATATTCCTATCTTTCATGTTGGGTCTTCCCTCTACTCATGTTATGAAGACATTGGGGTATTTTATTCTTTGATATTGATACACAAATGTTATATGGTTTGATGGCCACTCTACACTATCATGTTTGAGATCGTATATGTACTTACATAGTCCTTTATCCATGATTATATCTTACATAAGGTAATTGATATGCCATAAACTTGACATATTTTTTCCTATCACATTTGATCCATAGGCTACTATGACATGTTTATATTGGTTGATTATGATTTAATTTATACACTTCCTTGAGTGTCTTTCCTTGCTATTTCATTTCTTATTTGAAAATTTCAATATGATCCTTTTATATCATCCCCCATGCCTATGTATGATTTCATTGACATTTTCATGTCATTAAATGTTGTATACTCATTTGAATATGCCATCCTTGTTATTATGGATATTTGACAAAGTCACATCCTTTCAATTACATGGCATTTGAACATGCCCCTTGTTTGAGGTCTCTTTGGACCATTGCCTTTTGAATTAATTTTGAGTGATCTTTTGTGTTTGCTTGTTGATCTTATATTGTTACTATGTAGACATTTCCATGATCCTTATCATGAATATTAGGCCTGCATGTGATCACATTAGTTCTATATGCTTCAATGTTATATCTACCTAGGCATGTTCCTTTTATATGATACATGGTTACATTCATAGATTATAAATTTTTCTTATCCTTTTGATGTAAGGTAACTACTAGTTCCTATATTTCCCTCACCTAAAAATGGTGGCATGTCATATAGACATGTTCTCCACACTTAGCACCATTTTTAGATTCATTAGGGGCATGCTTTTGAAATATGTTCTCCACACTTATTCAGTATGTGGTACTTATATCAGTTTTCAAATTCAATGGGGGTATGTCATATGGACATGGCTTCCACACATTAATATTTTTTAGATTTAGTGGGAACATGCTTTGGAAGCATGTTCTCGACACCTATTTAGTATTCAATATCTCCATATTACAATGGGGACATATTTTGGAAACATGTCCTCCACATTGGTACTTATATCAATTTTTGGACTTCTTCATATATAATGGGGCATGATTTGGAATCATGTTCTCGACACTTACACAATTATCCAAATTAGATAAAGCACATAGTTATATGATTCAAATTCACAGTTGTGGTAGAATTATATATATTGGTACCATTGTTATACATAGTTTCAACATGAGACATATCTAAGGTGCATATGTTGTGCAATTTATGCCTGATATTATAAAATCCAAATTAATTTTAGATTTCAAAACTCTTTTACATACTGATACCACAATTGGACTTTTATGGACTTTATTGTGTTAATCTATTGTATTAATTGGTTCACATTTTTTTATGGTTGAGGTGACAAAATCACTCAATCTTGACAAGTTTTTAGGTTGGACTTGATATTATCATCCAAACTCACCAATTTGAAAATGTGGGTGACTTGGTTCACTCACACTCACTAAGTTATAAGTATCATTAGGTTACATGGTTGAGCAAATCTCAACTCCTAGGTTGAAGCTTTTGTTCCAAAGTTGGGAACACTGGCCTTCCAATATCTCTCTTGATATCTATTTATCTCCTTGGATATATGCACTTTCAAGATTTATTTATATTTTTCCTAATCTCAGTTTCATAGCCTTACAATGATATACCTTTTTCAAATTAACTTTCTAATAGGCAAGGTTACTACATTGACACATAGGTGTACTCCTAAACCTTACTCTTTTAATTTCAATCAATTTCAAGTAATTTCAATTACAAATTATATGCACTGATTATACAATGTAACATGCTCTTGGTTGCATGTTAGCCACCAATCAAACACTAGAGTTGGGCACATGAAAAGACAAGGTGTTTTTTACATACCTAAGTATGCATTCCTTTATTTTAAATTAATAATTTCATTATTAGATTAAAATGGGGGGGGGGGGTGTAGATGATATTTATGAATTATATAGCTCCTCAATACTATACACTTGGAAAACTCAAACATTGGTTGTCCCTCTCATTTATGGACCTTTGCTACTTCTACAAGTCTCTCATCTGCTATATCTTATGCCCCTTGGCATATATATCTTAGTCTATATAGTCCTATGTTGATGAACAAGGACTTTTATCTTTCCAAGAATGCTTAAAATGTAATTATATTCCATCTCTTTGAATTATAAACATGTACCTAATTTCTTGCTCCCAAAACACTATTGTTTGGGATAGATACTAGCATCAACATTAATGTCCTGAATTGATGCAAGCGTCAAGTTCCCTAAAGTCATCTATTTTGAAAATGAAGCATATCCTAATGGTTAGCCTAAGTGATTTAATGTGAGTTATTACTCCAAATGGATTGATATAAATACAATATCAACCTTCATTAATTCTTCACCTAAAAACATGGGAACAATATCAAGTATTCTTACCCAATAGCATTCAAATAACATTCAATTGAATAAATCTTCCCTATTTCCATACCAGTAATAGGTACAACACATCTCTAGGTCTAAAGTACTAAAGGAGAAGCATAAGATCCTAATTTTCTAAGTTATAAGTTAGGTCAATATTGTACTTGATTTACACATATCATATGATTCACACACAATGCAAAGCATATGGGAGAACTAGATGATTATGAAGCTCTCTTCTATAGTATTGGCTATGTAGGTGGCACCCACTAATAGTGAGGTCTTTTGGGTTAGCTTGAAACCATGTTCCCACTAGCCCATTGTTTTACCTAAGATCACTATGAAGATGAACAACTAGGGTTTTGACATTTCATGAGGAATGATAGTCCATGAGCCATATATGAATGCACTAGAGTGAAGGCAAAATAAAACCTATAAGCATCCAGGTGGTCTCATCCTTTTCTATAAAGTATGTTATATAGGACACTTGTGTCAAACCTAAATGGTAGCATCGATGTAACCATCTTAGGATGATGTTAGTGTCCAAAGTGATAAAATTATTAGATTTAGAATCTAATGAATGTTCCAAAATCTCCTTCCAAACTCATTTATGGCTATTATAGATCTAGCACTATGTTAGAATAAGAACCAAATAATTATATTACTTATTTATCATTTCCATACATATCTTAATTTTACTTTTTATATTTAACCTATACTTAGCATAATAGATTTAATGTATAATTACATCTAAATTTAAAATTTAATTAGCCTATTATAGATCTAATTATCAACCTTGTGTATTATCATTTATATATTATTAAACCTATTATACTACCAAGGTAAAATATCCTCATATCCAAATTAGGGTTAAAGAGGAATCCATACAAGATATTTCATGAATGGCCTGAGGATGGGCATGAGTTTAAGAGGATCTATTGTAGCATGTGGTTAGTTGACAGTTTCTAAGTGTCTACAATTTATTTTAGTATCACTGTGTTCTATGATAGTTTGGTGTAGAGTAAGGAGTGCGATAAGAACCCTACCTCTAGCATCGAATAGCATAGAGTGGGCATAGGGCCCATGATAGGCTAATAACCACACCTATCAATCTATTTCCATGTCTTAGAGATGAGAGAGATCCCATGGTTCACCTAGCTATGGGGGATGATTTAGGATACATATATGGGTATATGCAATGGTGATCATTATTGTTCCTTATTATAGTTTCCCATCTAGGGGCCATTCTTATAACACAAGTAGATTCAAGAGGAGATATATGTGTAGATGCAGTTGATGATGCTCCTATGGGACTAGCACTAGTAGATGAGGTAGCCATCATAACCACATGTAAATATCATGGTTTAGTTTGGAATTTAATTTTGGAATAAATTTAGGTAAAGTATTTGATTTCATAAACATAGCTAATTGATATTTTGTATCTTGTAACAATTAAGAGTAGGTGCCTATGGTATACCATGCAATATATGCCCTTACACATAGTGTACCCATGGATATAAGTAATGAGGGATTTATTGAGAGGGTTGTTGAAATTATAGGTGTTTATGCACCCTTATTTGGTATTTTGGTGAGGTTTGTGTCCACATATCATACTATTTCTATTGAGTTTGAAGAGTTGAATGCCAAATTAGATAAACATAACATATCATAGTGTAATGCCATGAAGATAATATAGGTTATGGTTAATTGATATGAAACCCTATGACATGAGCATGAAAATATGGTACAAAGACTAGGAGCCTATTGAGATAGAGTATGTGATCTATCCCATGCACACAAGCCCTAGTTGGACTTAGATGCATCCACTTTGAGAGGTGTGGGAGGCATGGATATAAATAGTGATGAATATTATACACCTAGGGATATGCCCCTAACATTTCATTTATATAAAATTTGTATCATTTGATAAATATATGATGTTTTTCACATGGTTCGCGTTGATTTAAATGGATGTGTAATATCTAGATATTTATATTTTATTTCTATATCTATTTCCTCAATATGTCCTTAGATATGGTAAATTATATGACAAAAATTTTTTTATGAAATTTTTACATTATAGTGATAATGCTTTAACTTTTAAGGGTTATGGAGTTTAATCCCTAGGTTCTTAAATGGTCTAAGTATAGTAAATTAGGGTAGAAATATGCAATAAATATAATTGCTAATATGTAATAAGATTGACTTAGTTTGACCTTTATAAAAATAGTAATCAATTATGTAAATAAGTACTTAGATATAAATTGACTAAGATGGGAGATCTAGGCGATGCAAACTAGGATAGGAGCTAATCTAAGTGTCATAGATGGGATCTAGGTATCAAAACCATTCATAAATAGTTCAAATAGTGATAGTGTCTTTATTTTGGTACTAGTGTCCTTTGAATAAAACTATTTTGAGCTTCTGGGTGCACCTATGTCTAAGTCTACCAAACATGTTTCTTGTGTGCACAAGTTTTGTTTCCCTATCAATGACCTATTTTGATTGATTTTATATGCAAAACCTAAACCTCCATATTTTTAGGAAATATGGTTGGCACAAGTAGCAAAGTGTGATGTCAGTGGGGTAGATTGGACATCCTCAACACTCTATAATAATGAGAGTTAACTACATAGAAATACTCTGAAGAGGTATCAAGACCAATGTAGTTCTCCCCTCCTAAGTACTAGTGTAAGTGTAAGTGAAGATAGTATGAATGCCAGTTTGAGTGATTTGAATGTTTTTGAGGATAGAAATCTATTTAATCTGAGATTAGAAATGTTGTATGTAGTAGGGTAGAAGAGGGATTGATAACCTTGATTGTACACAACTTAATCTGAGTTTTTTTAATAATTTGCATCTAATTTCCATCTTGTGGATAAAGGGTTAAAAATAATGTATATATACTATTTTAGTGCTGATGTGGGTCTTAAAATATTTCTAGACCAGCCTTAGGTGATTTTTTATTAGTAACAAAAGGAAGGAAAAGGTTAATAACACCTAACTGGGACACTATCACCATGGGGTGTTGCTATCCATATTATGGCACTAGTGTCTAGGTGGTAAAATCTAAGGTACTAAGGGATAGGATGCTAAAGGGAAGGTCTATGACTAATTTAAGGATGTGTGTGGCCCACATGAAGGTTGGATAAGTGTCTAAATAGACCCTAATATAGGTTGAGGGCTAAGCTAGGGATGGGTGGTCTCAAGTAACACTCTTAGCACTCAAGTGTCATTTTTAGGTGATTACATTTGCCCCCTCAATTTATACTAGAAATATAGCAAAGTAAAATGACTATGATAAAGGAAAAAAGTGTTCCTAGACTTACCTAATAGGTGAATCCCATGAATCTAGATCTAAGTATGTGAAACATGCTCCATTACATGTACTATAAATGAAACGTGCATTCATGAGTCCCTACTTAATAGATAAGAGAGAGGAAAGGAAAAAATACTCCTCCCTAGGTATGTAAACCAATGTATAAACCTAGTGACAACTAGTGTGTGTGTAAATAGCTATTAATCAATGAATATCTTGGGTTGAGTTGATGGCTTTCTCAATCCCCATGTGTGGGTGGCTCAATAACTCAATATCATTTTTGACTCCATCACTTCCCACCCTTTTTTGGTGGATTATGACCTGTGAATAAATTGGATTGGACTGATGGTGTGTTGGACCCCAAATTTTGGCTAAGTGTTTTGATATTTTGGTATAGAACCATCACAATGTAGAAGGAGCATAGCATAGAAAGACTATGGCATGGAACTAGACTAGCGTATAAGGATCATGGCATGAAACTAGCAAGGCAAAAAAGGACAAGGGCATGGAAGTACCAGTGAGAGAGGACCCAGTCAAAGAGGTGAATTAACCATGATGAACCTGAGAGCATAAGACTCAGAACAATAGTGAAAGACTTGGGGAGTACATGGAAAGTGGGAGATGATTAAGGATAAATTATAAAGAGTCACCCAAACCTTATCCATTGATATTTTTTCATTGGCCTACAAGGAGATAGACACATGGTACAAAGGATCTAGTGGAGAATGAGTATATAAGGGGCACAAAGTCCTGGGTCCTTAGGAGACACTAGTTAATAGACTGCCATGACTCTCAATTCATGAAGATTTTGTTAGCCAATTACTCTTGTCATTTATGTGTAAATACTTGGTCAAGGATAAACAAGTATAAATACCCTTGTATGAAAGCATTGTGTATGATGGATTTTGATATCATTTTGTCGAAGCATAATATAGTGTTTATGGTATTTCATTTAGTTCTATTGTTCAAATTATAGTTCATTGATAAGTTAGGCACATATGAGTATAGTTGACTTGGTTAAGACTTAGTGTTGTCTTTGTTGAAGTACTTATGGTTGAAACGTAATATGAGTTCCATGCATACTTTTACTTTTTCAACGTAAAAATTATAAATTACAATGGCATTAATTTGTGTAGTTATGGTGGTTAAACTTAGTAATACAAGGATAAAATTAGTTTATCTATATCTCTATGTAACTTATAATTAAATATAATTTTAACCCAAAGAATATAACTAATATGTTACTATGCAACATAACCCATGGGAACTGAACTGTAATTGTGTGCTTCAGGTAAACACATAAGACCACAGTCTTGCATGAAGGGCCAACATGCTAACTCATTGGGGCTACACTTTAGTGACATAATATTATTAAGAATAAAAACCCAAAATGTTGGTTACATTACTAGGACCCATAGTACTTGTTGCACAGTAATGGAAGATGCTTGAACTCATCACCCATGAAGGTATTGAGAAATGGATTATTAGTGTTGAGGATAATTTTTTGGTTCCTTACCTTGCACTAGGAGTTTCCACACATCAATGGGTAGGAAAAAATATCTACATTGCATTATATGAAACCTTCTTTGTTAAAATCCTAGTTCATTTGCATACTTGGCTATCTATGTATGCTCAAGGTTGATCATGAAATTTTTGGAGAAGAGAGTATTAGACATTAGAATGACAAAGAGATTTAGCATGGCTCAACACGCCATAGACATGAGATATTAACATCTGGTGGAGAGGAGTATTAAATAACTACATTCTAGAGTATGATATAACTACCTATTATTTTCCTGAAGAAGCTAAGTTGTAGTTTCTCAGAGAACCACATGACTATTATATTAGACATTTCTCTTTAGAAATCAAGAAGTTATTCATTGACTACAGCTTGAAAATACGCCAATGGAGAGCTAAATCCCTCTTTTCATGAGCCACACATTTAGAAGTTTAATAAAGAATAGATGGTAAAGGATTTTAAGTTTAGAATGGTAACCAATCAGTGGGTGTTATGGAAGCAAAAATATGATGAAGCTCGGCATAAGATCATAGGAGTAATTAGCATGAGAAGGGACTAAGATAAATGAGGAAGTGTTGTTATGATCTATAGGGAAGTAAAAACACATAAAGAGGACCTCATTATTTTTTAGCCTTGCCCCATGCCACTTTTATCATATGAAGGAGAAACTAACCAGATAGTAGAAATTAAAGAACCAAGTTTAAACCAACCAAGCTCCCCAACCATAGTACATGCTCATGCTTTTGAATAAGATGAATTGCATATGCATAATTGGCATATAGATAGTATGGAATTAGAAATTGATCCTATAAGGGATATTGTAACTGAGCCAATTGTAACACATATGGACTTAACACTTTCTTTCCCTCTTTTAGGGAATTTTATGTCACAATTTGGGATGTTTAGAGGACTTGGTATTCAAAGTGGATAGAGTAAAGGCCCAAACCTTATTAATCAACCATTTATCATGCCCCACAACATGAACATTGCTATTGAAGGTTATGGAGGTGGACTAGGGGGTAGCATGAGAGGAAGTGGTAGACTTCCCCCTTAAGGGATAGGATCTAGGGGTTCTCAACAACCACCAACATAAGCACCTTAGCTACCAATAATGTATTATGAAATGAAACTTCACCTACCTTAATATCAATGTGTGGATAATGCTATAGAACATGTCCATACGTGAAAACTTATTTAGGCCGCATGCAACATCACCTCTTATGAGTAAAATGCCACCCAATTCATTACTAAAATTTTAGAGAGAGTGCATAAATGGTATAAAAAATTCAAAACTCAATAATCAGTGGTTGATTATGATAAACTCAAAATGACATTCTTTCAAGAATTTGATATTCCTAAATTTAAGCAACAAATCAGTGTTGCATTGAAGGATATAAAATAGGAACTTACTAAAGGTGTAAGGGAATACAATACAAGGTTCAAAACATTTTTGTCAAAATTTTCATTTGAAATCAACGTTTCTCAATATACATAGTGGTTTTTGGGAGGCTTGTTACTTCTTTTTTGATGAACACTATTGTAGAAGACCTTTACTAGCCTAGATGAAGCTCTAAAAATCACCCTCCATGTTGAAGTTGTTAGAAGTATTAACACTAGGATTAGTCCCTTTATGAAAGCCCAAATAACTTCAATGGAATCATAGATATAAAAACCAACTGAAAATAATGCATCTAACACCTATAATGGTCTTTGGTGCACTGATTACAAGTCTAAAGGATATACCTAAAGCAACTACTCATGCAAGAACATCCACATTATATTGAAGCAGTGATGTGAAATCTACCATGAGGACCATGATGTATGCTCTTGTCCTCTCTTGTAATAAGATACACATTTGAAGGTGTCTGACTATTATAAAATATGTGATGCCTACAACCATGACACTAATGATTGTTAGCTAATTAGTGACATCCATAAAGCATACATGCCCAACACACATGCACAGAACACACCAAACATTTTTTGCCAAAAATCAAGATAATGGTGAGTATGATGGTCAAGGTAGAGGATGAGGATGAGGAGGTGGTCATTTACCACCAAGAATAGGTTATAAGTGTGGATCCTAAATCAATATCAAAGAAATTGTCCAATTTACCCTACATGTGATTTTTGAAAAAATGACCATTAATTAGAGTAATGTCCAAACTTGTACATGACCATCATAAAGGAGAGAAATGAAAAGGGTGTAGGTATGATTTGTATTGAGAAACCACACTAGTGTGCACACTCAATCACCCCAATAAATCAACAAGTGAATATCACTACACATAGCGGAGGATAATCTTAATCTACATCCACTCCTACTGAGAAGGTACAACATGATGAGCCTTAGGCAAAGAAGTATCCATATGCACAACAATATAAGGATGTGATCCAAATCACTATGACACTAGTACAATAAATACAAGTAGAAATATAATTTCTTAAGGACCAAGAAGCAATGTAATGTGTTGTTATATAGAAGGTACTAGAGCCTACAAATGTGTAATGAGATGAGTTCCAAGAGATATGAAAGCATATGCTAGATGAGGACATTGACCCATAACTAAGTTTTTGTCTTAAGAATCATGTACAAGCACCTTTTGAGCATGGTAATTTATGTTAGGTTATCATTGATGTCAAAGAGAGCATGTGGTGCTAATGTATTAATGACAAAGTGATTAGATTAATGGTTTGGAGAAGTGTTTAACTTATTGAGGCAATTTATGGATGATATTTATGATATGTACATATTTAAAAGACCTTATGGGATGTTATGGGTGCTTATAGTGCTTATATAAGTGAAAAAAATTTATCAAAATAGTCATACGAATGTCTAAGCTCAAGTAGTCATCTTGATAGATAAAGTTGAGTGAGTAGTTTGATGACATAATATTTCACACATGTGAAGGTTTCAGGACATTTTGATACATGGATGGATTTACCTATGTGATGAGATCATATTGTTCAAATTTTAAGTCTAGACATAGATCGTAATAAAAGTTATTAAGGTGCAAAATCGGCCTCTAAGATAGAGTTCACTAAGTTCCCATAGCCAAATTTGCATTATCTAAGAACTACGACGAGTATTTAATTGGATCAAAAATTTAATTATGAGCATTTATTTTGATAGGATAAGGATCCAATGTAGTGCATGATCTTGTTAGATAATGATCAATGGTGCGTATGAGGTCAATATGTCAAACAATGAATGTGTTGATGACATATGTCACAATCACAGAGATTGAAGCAACATATATAAAACAAGCATCTAATATATTAGATTAATATCCAATGGATTGGATGATCTTGTTAGAGAAAGATCAATAGTTAATATTAAGTCAATAAATCAATAAGATGCACAAAAGGCATGTAGAACTACCAAGTGGCACAATCTCAAGAGCTTAAATCAATGATTAATGGTGAGCATTGTAAGATAAATAATAGGCTACTTTTGAGGATACATAAAATGTGTATTTATTTAAATTTTATATGAAACATGAGATGAAGTCAAAGTGTCTAATGTTTAACCAGTAACCATTGAGATTCAAATTAACAAAGGGAAAAACTAGTATGTAGTATTTTGCTAATATGTTTTGATTCAGGATGAGTTTTATGGTGGTGTAAAATGAAAAATTGTAAAGGACTCAATAATGCATCCAAAAAACATAGTTATAAGTTTTTAATGTCTATAAAGTCAAAGATATTAAGCTCTAAAAATTTACTATGTGTTTGACCATGTTCTACAAGTGACCCAACAAGGATAATTGAGTTGTTCTTGATAGTGTCTTGATGTTTCAAGATGAAATAACTAGTACATAGTGTTATATACTCCATGGTGTATTTTGGTAGGTTTACCAATCCATATTTAGTATGAATAAAGGCTTAGAAGTTGATTGTGTTTTTTGAATGTATTGGTAGTTTGAGTGACCATCTTACATAGGTATGTTGAAGGTGTTTTAAATAGAGTTAAAGAATAAAATGAGAATAGAGATGTTATATAAGTAAATAAGGGTTATGATAGGTCATTGGTTTTCATATTTTTCCCCTAATTAGATATGGAGAGTCAAAATAGTATAACTATTTTGACGGTATATGACCAATCTGAGTGGTTATTTTGAGAGTGTTATTTTGAATGCTTAGATCCTGTGTTGATGTTTCTAAATCATATGGAGGTGTAGTGAGGTCTTAAGGGGTTCACCCATTTGATCTAATCATATGGCTATGTGAAATATTTGAGTATTTTATTCATAAATTTGAGACCGTGTTTAATGTGTATGAAAGCCTAAAGAGCAAGGAAACCTAATTGGTAGATTTAAGGTGTGATTTATTGTTCCAAATGGCATGGACCCATGTGGATGTAATCAAGGGGATATTATAAATAGGTTTGATGTGTTTGAATCATTGGTAAAGGATGAAGATGGTCTTATTAGTCTCATATGTAATGTGTGAGTATGAAGGCCTAATTATTTTAGGTCTCACCAAGACCTAATGGTGGTTTGGGACTAATGAGGTAATGGAAAACCTATGAAAATGGATTTGAGCTATGTTTTAGCATGATATAAGTATTAATGGTTAAGTAAAGTCTTATGGCTGACTAAGAAGATAATATTCATGAAGATTGTATAAAGAGTGAAAGCAAAGGTGATGGTTTCTAGATTTTAAGTGAATAGAGTTGAGGAGGTGTACATGTGAGGATTAAAGTGAAGAAGAGAACCTTTGAAAGAGAAGGTATAGGCTATTTAGGACCATCAGAGTGTGAAAAAGATAAGACATACTTATTTGATCAAGTTGATGTAGGAGGACACATAGGTCATTGGACCTAATGAGCTTAGAAGAGGCAGTTTGAGCAAGTTATCTCTAGAGGAAGATTGAGAGAGATTAGAGGTGAAGGGTGTAGATAGAGTTGATAATCATCATTTGAAGAGTATAAATAGGTGTTGAAGGTGATCTATTTAGGTAGCTAAGTGGCGTCTTGGTTTCCTAGGGGGTTGGTTCCTCCTTCCAAGGTAAATTTTGTTAAAGGTCTAGTTGTTATGGGTGTTCAGCTAGATAGGGGCAATTGTTCCTTATGGGATTGGTGTCTCACTAAACTAAGGGATAGGTGTTCCTTGATTAGTGGGTGCTAGTCTAAATGTTGGATTTTGTTTTATAGGATGCTAGTCCATCTTATAGGGTTTCATGGATTTTATTCCCTAAGAGGGTTTCCCAAATATATGATGTGTTCATGTGATGTATGCTCTTATGTATGCTTTGGATGTATGTGCCTTCTTGTTTATGTTTCTTGATCAAGTTGATGTATGTTGATTAAGTTAAGAATTGGGAATTAAATTGGATTATCTTACATCATTGATTTACCCCCCTCTCAGTGATTGTACCTTTAACAATTGGTATCATAACATGACCTTCATTACAAGTTTAACCACTTGAAGGTGATCTGAGGTATAGTATGGCCTATCAATTAAAGAAAGAGAATAAAAAGTTGAAGGCTCAATTGGAGTTTAATTATGCATGTGTAAAATCAAGTGAATAAAAGTGCAATCAACTCAAGGCACTATTTTATAAGTATAGAAGTAAGATGAGAGAGTATGATCAAGAAGAAGATCAAAATAAGATCATGGCCTCAAAATTTAAGGCTATTATCAATGAGTGCATTAATCTCAATAAGGAGAAAGAATATTTGAAGGTAAGCTCAAGATCAAATTATCATAAAGAGAAGATAAACATTATTGAGGATTAAATAAGGTTTACAATGATAGATCTAAGTTCAAAATAGGAATAAGTTGATCTAGAAGTTCAGCTCATGATTACACTTGGTGAACTAAAGGATAAAAAGAAGAGGAATTATAATATGAGAAATATGAACAAAGGTTTTGAATCACAAGTCAGATCTCTTGAGGAGAGTTTGTTATGAAAATCCATGAAAAAAGAAAAGGAAAATCATGAACTGATCAAGTCTATGGAAGAGTAAGCATGCAAATTGAAATATGACATGGCCAAAAGGGATAAGGAGGATAAGGAGACTATCCAAGTTCTCAAAATTTAGTTAGAGGTTGTAAGTTCAAGTTTGAGATCTAAAGAGTATGAGAGCATTCAATTGAAGACCAAGCTAGATTCATTGAAGGATGGCCATGAATATTTTTTTAATAATATAAACAAGATTGAGAAAGAGCAAGAGAGGTCAAATCAAGATAAGAAAGATGCAAGCACCAAGATCAATAGGAAAAGATACATCAAGAAGCCAAGTGCCATGAGGTATGAAGGATATTTTAATGGTCATTGTTATGCTTATCACATGTTTGGTCATAAGGTAATAAACTATAGAAGAAAGAGCAGTTGGTCATCTAAAGATATGGATAATGTAGTCTGATATAATCATCATGACATGGGACATATTACTATATTTTTCCCTAGAATGCATGGGAAAAGACTAACCCAATTATGTAGACCTAAGACAGTCAAGCTTGAGCATAATGAACCTAAGAGACAAGATGGTATGTTTGTTGAGATTCATAATATTCATCAAGTAGAAGGTATGAATGATGTTATTTGTTTCATTTATTATCAAGTTGGTCATATTTCAAGCTATTGTAAAATCAAGATATAAATTCATAAGAAGGTGCATGGACATCCTAGTGTGCTCAAGAAAGGTTAGTCCTTAGTATGGAATCCCAAGGAAGTGAAGAATGATAAAACTAAATCAATTGAGATGAAAGATCAAGGTGGACTACCTACTAAAGCAAAAGAGGAATTAGATATGAAGAAGGTTCAATAATTCCAAGAGAATGTATCATATGTCCAGATAGAAAATGAGAACCAAAAGTCAGTATAATTTGAGCTTAATGAAAAGACCAAGGTGATAATTGATGATATTTATGAGGTATGTATGGATAAAAGAGAACATCTTGCTATTGTTGAGAATTTTTCATACAAATAACATCAGTTGTCAATGCCTAATGATGAGGTTATTTCTTTAGATAAAAAAAGTGTGTCATGAATATTTTTTATCTCCATGTATAGTAAAAATGAAAATGTTGTAGTAGATGAGCATGTTACTTATTTCAAGCCTAAGAAGAAGAAGAAGAAGAAGAAGAACTATCAGTATCAGATGAACAAGGAGGAGAAGGAATATGAGGAGTTGTGGGAAACTCCTAGTTTCACATTGTTCTAAGATATTTTGGGTCAGGGTGTCTCTATCTAAGCTTCAAAGAGACACTTGACAAAGCAAGAGGAAGCATGGTGGATTCTAGTTGAGCTTTGCTTGATGTTTCAAGACAATCATATAATTTGAGGATATGTTTAGCTAAGGGGGAGCTAACTCAATTAGCTTGAGTGACTTGAATAAGTTGTACATGATTTGAGAGGGAGTATATGTGAGATACTCCAATCATGGTGGAGATATGAAGTAGTAAGCTATAGTTGTGAATTCAAGAAGATTGATATGATGACTTGATCAAACCAAGTCATATGTTTTAATAATTTATTGAATCTTCATGCATGAGCAAAGAGAGCTTGTGAGTCTTGTAGGAAGATAGGTCCAAGGATCAAAGAATCCCAAGTTTAGATTTGTGTATGTCAAAGAAAAAATGACATGAAATGGACCTTGATGTTAGGGGGAACTTTCTAAGCTTTGTGAGTATTTTTTTAGGTCTAAGAATCAGATTAGTCCAAGTTTAGATTGGTGCATGTCAAAGAGGGAGTAATTAATTCATTTTCTTAAAAGTATGTAAGTATCCTGAGCATCTTAAATAATACTTGAATGCATACATGATTTTGAGGAATGTTTGTTGGCATGTTGAGAAAGAGACCCTTTATCATTAATGTCAAATGGGGAGAAATATCATAATGAAGAATTTAAAATGAATAAGAAGTCATTCTAAGGGTGTTTTTCCATCAATGACAAAGGGGGAGATTTTTTAGCATGGTCATTGATGTTAGGTTGTCATTAATGTCAAAGAGAGCATGTGGTGCTAATCCATTAATGACAAAGTGATTAGATTGATGGTTTGGTGAAGTTTTTGACTTATTGAGGCAATTTATGGATGATATTGATGATATGGAAATTTTGAAGAGACCTTATGGGATGTTATGAGTGCTTAGAGTGCCTATATAAGTGAATGGAATTCATCAAAATAGTCATATGAATGTCTAACCTCAAGTAGTCATCTTGATAGATAAAGTTGAGTGAGTAGTTTTATGACATCATATTTCACATGTATGAATTTTTAGGAGTATTTTGATACATGGAAGGATTCCCCTATGTGAGGAGATCATATGACTCAAATTTTAGGTCTAGACATGGAGTGAAACAAAAGTTCTTAAAGAGCAAAATTGGCCTCTCAAACAGAGTTCACTAAGTTACCATACTTAGCCAAATTTAAATTATTGAACATATATGGTGAGTGTTTAATACAAACAAAAATATAATGGTAAGAATTTATTATGACCAGATAAGGATCCAACAGAGTGTGTGATCTTGTTAGATGGTGATCAATGGTGTGTATGAAGTCAATATGTCAAAGAATGAATACATTGATGACATGTGTCACAATCATAGAGATTGAATCAGTAGATATATGGTAAGAATATAATATATTAGACAAAGATCCAATGGATCACATGATCTTGTCATATAAAGATCAATGATGCATATTACGTCAATAAGATGCACAAGATGCACATAGAATTGCAAAGTGGCACAATCATGGGATCTCAGATCAATGATCAATAGTGAGTGTTTCAAGATAAAGACTAGGATAATTCTAAGGAGATTGATGGTGTATATTTATTAAAATTTTATAGGAAGCATGAGATGAGTTCAAAGTGTCTGATGTTTAACCAATGACCATTGGGATTCAAATTTACAAAGGGAAAAACTAGTCTGTAGTATTTTTCTAATATCTTTTGATCCAAGATGAATTTGAAGGTGTTATAAAAGGAATTTTTTTAAAGGAACCCAAGGTACATCAATAAAACCTAGTTAAAATTTTTGAGTGTCTGTGTAGTCAAAGATATTAAGCTCCAAAGTTGACTATGTGCTTGATCATGTTATTCAAGTGACCAAAGAAGGATAATTGAGTTGTTCTTGATAGTGTCTTGATGTTTCAAGATGAAATAAATATTGGATAGTGTTATATACTCCATTAGGACAATATTCATGGATTTTTTTAGATTTAACAATTCATTTTTAGTAAGAATAAAGGCTTAGAAGTTGACTTTGTTTCTTAAATGCACTGGCAGTTTGAGTGACCATCTTGCAAAGGTAAGTTGAAGGTGTTTTGAGAATATTTAAAGAATAAAATGAGAATGGAGATGTTCTATAAGTATCTAAGGATTATTATAAGGAATTGGTTATCATATTTTCCCCTAATAAGATATGGAGAGTCAAAATAGTATAACTTTATTTTGAATGTATATGACCAGTCTAAGTGGTCATTTTGAGAGTGTTGTTTTGAGTGTTTAGAGCATGTGTTGATGTATCTAAAGAACATAGAGGTGTATCTGAGGTCTTGAATGGTTAACCTATGTTATCTAATCATATTTATATGGTGAAATATTTTAGTAGTTTCTTCGTAAGTTTGAGACTATGTTTTCTATGTATGAAAGCCTAAAGAGCAAGGAAACCTAATTGGTAGGTTCAAGGTGTGAGTTGGTATTCTAGGTTGCATGGACCCATGTGGAAGTAATAACGGGGATATTTGAAATATGTTTGATGTGTTTGAATCATTAGTAAAGAATTAATATGGTCTAATTAGTCTCACATGTAATGTGTGAGTATGAGGGCCTAATTGTTTTAGGCCTCACCAAGACCTAGTAGTGGTTTGGGACTAATGAGGTAATGGCCAACCTATGAGAATGGATTTGAGATATGTATTAGCATGATATAAGTCGTAAGGGTTAATTCAATTCTTATGTCTAACCAAGAAGATAATATTCATGAAGACTCTATAAAGAGTTAAATTAAAGGTGATGGTTTCTAGATTTTAAGTGAATAGAGTTGAGCAGTTGTACATGTGAGGATTCAAGAAAAAAAGAGAACCTTTAAAAGAGAAGGTATAGGTCAGTTATGAACATTAGAGTGTGAAAAATATTATAAATGTTTATCTGATCAATTTTTTTTAGGAGGACACATAGGTTATTGGACCTAATGAGCCTAGAAGAGGCAATTTAAACAAGTTAGCCCTAAAGGCAGTGTGAGAGAGATTGAAGGTGAAGAGTGTAGACAAAAGTGGTCATTATCAGTTGAAGAGTAAAAAAAGTGTTGAAAGTTATATTTTTAGGTAATTGAGTGGGTTTTTGGTTATCTAGGGGGTTGGTTCCTCCTTGCAAAGTAAATCTTTCTAAAGGTCTAGTTGTTATGGGTGCTCAATTAGATAGGGGTAGCTTCTCCTTATGGGATTGGTGTCTCACTAAAATAAGGGATGGGTGATCCTTAATCAATGGATGTTGGTCTAAATGTTTTATCTTGATTTATAGGACTTTATTCCATCTTACATGGTTCAATGGGTTTTATTCCCCAAAAGGGTTTCCCACATATATGATGTGTTCATATGATGTATGCTCTTATGTATGCTTTGGATGTGTGTGATTTCATGTTTATGTTTCTTGATCAAGTTGATTTATGTTGAATAATTTAAGAGTTAATAATTGAATTGGATTATCTTTCATCATTGATTCATCCCCTCTCTTAGTGACTGTACCTCTAACAACACCAATGGATGATCAACCTCAAGTGACTCAGTAGATTAAGGATCATTGTTTAAATCATGTTCAATGACAAGATCCCCTTTTCCTCCTACCCCTCTAGAGGACAAATAAATTCTAGTGAATGCTTCCATCAATGATTAGGTAATTTGGGACATCCTAGTGGACACTTGAACTGAAGTTAACATCCTCACTAAGGATACATGGTGAAAAATGGCTAGTTCAACATTATAACCTTCAACCTATGTATTATTTATGGCTAATAAAACTCATGCTCTATTGATTGGTGTCCTCAAGAATGAAACCACTTATATACTTGGAGTACTTCTCAAATAAAAATTTAAAGTTCTTGAATTATCAGAGTTGATGACTTCCTATCTCTATTGGGGTGACCTTGGTGTTATGAAACTAATGTAGAATTAAGTTTTAAAAAGTGCTACATTAGTTTTGAGAATGGTGATCAATGTGTTGTCATTCCCCTAGATCAAACACATGGGCCCCCATACGTAGAACCTATTAATGTGGAAGAAGATATTAACCACATCTATAATGTCATGACCAATAATTATGAGCAATGTGATCCTACTCTTGATGGCATCCTTTGATGGATGGACACCTATTCCCTTTCTGATACTATAAGCAATACTTGTAATTATTGGGCCCATGGTAACTATGACCTCACTGGGAGAGTATGTAGTGTCATTAGTAGTCAAGAGAATGTTTTATCCCAGTATCATAAGTTCCATAGGTTTTTTCACCTCCTTACCAACTAAGTCATGAAGGGACCAATGATAGATGCAGCTATAGAAAGACTTGATGCAACCCCTCAGTTTCATGGACAAATGGAAATCCATGACTTTATTCAGCACCTTAAAGAATTCTATTAAATTGATAATGATCAATATTATCCTTGGTTCACCTATTTAATATTTAAACTATAAGATGGTGATGAACCCATCATAAGTGAATTCTCTAATGGGATCACGTATGCTCTGCCTTACATCATTAGTTCCATCATGATAACTGACTCAGAGGAACAATCAACTATAGATATGTATAAAAACCTAAACCCCATATAGAGGCCTATGAGTTAATATGGAGAGCTAAATAATCTTAATTAATAGATTAATTTTATGTAAATGCATTGTATGGAACTTTAAAAACATGTGCACGAGCATGGTATGCTCATGAAAAGCAACATATGGGCACCTAATTTTGGCATATATTGAAGGAAAACATGAACTTAGCCCTATCTTATTCCTCTCCAAGGATGGAATTGCACCTCACTCTCTAGGACAAGTATGAAATAGTTGTTGGTGACTATATTCCCTTTGAATATCACCTAAGATATATCCATAATGTTCTAGAAGAAGGTCTAATTCTCTTTAATAAACCACTTTCACAACTATGACCCATACTAGAACCATTCCTTGATCAGGACAAATGTGAAGAGATACAACAAGGGAAACAAAAGCTTATTCTTAAAGTAGAAGAGGGCGAAGGGTCTAAACCACTTGACCCTTTGCCAAATCATTTGGATGTTCCTATGGATTATGACACATGAGTTATTTGTGACACTGGTCCCTACATAGACCACCTTTTTTTAGGACCAATTCAAACTATTCAATGCAACATCATGTTGATGCTTCTAATTATACCATAGGTGTTTTTAGTGTTGAATAACACTTCTCATTTTAGGATTTTGAGAATCCATGGCATGATTTGTAGTTTGTGACTATTCAATGATTGTCTGTGGTGAAATATAAGCAAAGTATGAAAACTATCCATAATATTTATTTGATTTAGTGGCTGGGAACCACCAAGGTCTATACTATTTTAATACTTAATAATTCTAAGGATTTAGTATTTAAACTAAATTATTATTAAAATTACCTCCAAGCTAGAGTGAATCTTGATAAAAATAAGAAAAAAGGGTAAATAAGAAAGAAATGTGATTGCAGGTTTTCATCTCAAATATTATGACAAAATTCCAATTACCTTGAGCACATTTGAACTAATTTATGTTATAAAACACCATAAGCACAAATTAGGAAAAATTCAAAGGAAAAATATGAATCATAAGTAAGAACCAAATTTACTTTAAAGGTTTGCTATTATGATCTAGATAACCTAAGTACATCTAAATATAAAGCAAATAAAATGAAGTATATTAGAGATATTTACAATCAATTTAACATTTAGCAAAAATTAACAACCCTATGACAAAGAATATAACTTAAACAATCAGAATCATTTAAGATCAAGATAAATCCCTATAATTGAAAGATAACATAGACATTTAACAAAAATGATCAAATAATCTTTTTAGAATTTCTTAGTTGTATTAAATGCTCATGGTATCAATTTCTAAAAAACTCTCTCCCTAAAAATGGTAACCATCTACCTATTTATAGGAAACATAGGTGGTTAACTAGTTAATTTTCAAAAATATCCAGATATGGATAAGGATAGTTTTACTTGATACAAAGATACAATGCAATAAAAAACATGCCAACTTGACAAGAAAGAGTATATGCTAATAGACTAGCATATACTTTACAACAAGAATATTCCTATAGGAATTTCATTGGTGGGTCCTTCCAATTAACCTTGTCTAAAAAAGTCCTTCACCTTAGTGTATTGCTCCTTGATTAGCTCAAAATCCACTACAGGCTTCATTATAAAATCCACTTATTTATCCACTAACTTGTCAAATTCACTATCTGTCCAAGATACAAGTTCCTTGACACATTGTACTTATAAAATTTGGTTCCCTAAAATTTTAATGGTATCAAGGGTATTTTAGTTGTCCTTAACTGAATGACCTTGCTTGTCTATGATGCCCTAGATGTGGGTATCAACCCTCTGCTTTAATTCTTCATCATCAATCAAGCCTAAAGTAATGGTTTGAGAAGGTTTATTTAATATATTCCCTAGAAGTTTCTCAATTTGGTTTACCAAATCTATGTCTCTCTTGTTGAAGTCCTTAACATCACTACTCTAGGTGATCAAATCTTATTGTTTATCTACCAAAACTACCATGAGGTTGTCCAAATGTTTGAGTTTGATAATCTTGAAGTTCAAAGAATGTTTTATATTATACACCTTGATGATCTCCCCCCTTTGAGCTTGAGAATTATACCACTGGATGATTAAGGTTTGTGTCATCTCAACTTGATGGTCCAAAGCACTCAATCTAGACTTAATGCTTTTCAAATTATTTAATTCATCTATTAAGGATTTATTCAGCATTTTTAATATATTTTTAGGAATTGTAAAGAAGACCCGAGCTTCTAAATCTTGCTTTTCTATTTCCAAGTTGAGTATCCTCTGTTTCAATCCTTAAACTCTAGCCAAGGCCATTGTTGATTAGGCTAGTACCACACTAGCTACATCCTCTTAAACAATAGGATGATCCCCTTTTACTTATCCTAAAATATGAGTTAAGCCTATAAATGGCTCCACCTTCTACAAAGTGAATTTCTCAATACTAACAATGACATTATTTTTCACTACTCTTTCAATATTTGATATCTCTTGATTAAATTAGACCTGAGGATCAAGTTCTTTTACCTATGGTTGTTTGGGAATCTCTACATTTTAACTCCCAAAGGCTCCTAGGGTACCAACCCATTATATTTCCTTGTTGTGAAGAATTTGGATGCTTCTCTCTACTTATTTGTTCAATATATCCTGAATCCATGGTTTGATATTATCCTAAACACCTATGTCCACTCAAGTCAGAGCTGATGAAGGAGAAAGAGATGGGATTTTTTGTAAAATCCCATAAACAAACCAATCAAGAATGGTTGGTTTATAAATAGAATTATCATTACTAAAGAGTTTTATTTCACTAGTGGGGTGAGTGAAATTTAACCTAGGCCTCTTTCTTGGAGCTAGGGAACTAAGGCTAATTTTGTCTATCTCTTTCCACTACTCAATGGAACCAATTATTTACCTACTTCCTCAAATAGGTCTTCTTCCTTATCCAAACCATAAGTAGCCATGTTGTTAACAAGGGCACTCTCCACTATTTCTTTGGTTTCCAAAGCAATTAAGCTGATAAATTCTATTAGGGAAGAAGGCCTTGGTGGGGATTCTTGAATTTGGAGGCTTTCAATAGGTCTTTACTCAATTTATACTCCTCACTTTTATCTTTAATTTTTCCTTTTACATCCTCAAGTTGCTCAATTTGAGGTAACTTTGTCAATTCTCTCTGCTAAGGCTCAAACTATTGTCCCTCAACAGGTGGTTCTTGATGCTTAGTCCAAGATGGCCCGAACAACAAGTGATATTGTAAAGGATATAACTACCATATATCTCCTGAAGGCTTATTATCCTTGAATAGCCTATGTTCTAAGGTTAAGTTGTAGTTTTTAACCCTAGATAGGACTTCTTCAAAGTTATTTCCCCTTGTGTAAATACCATTCCCCATACTTGGTTGATGCTTGTACTCAGTTTTTGGGACCTTATTATCTTAAATATGGTTAGCCACTCTATTATTTGGGTCTCACATCTTAAGATCATCTAATTGGAAATAAAAAGAGTTCTTGTACACCACCATGATCTCCAATTATTCCAAATATTTGATTATATTCTACCAATGTCCAATGGGAAGGGATGAACTTGAGCATTTTTATTCTTCTTGAAATGTCAATGTATGCCCTAAATGATTTGATAAGTAATTTCTTACTATGTATGTTTACTAGGAACATATATGGGTAGTCTATATGG
Organism: Torreya grandis; assembly: GCA_037957365.1. Classification (NCBI taxonomy): domain Eukaryota; kingdom Viridiplantae; phylum Streptophyta; class Pinopsida; order Cupressales; family Taxaceae; genus Torreya; species Torreya grandis. The sequence continues at coordinate 3,922,278 of JARHVA010000771.1, read as the reverse complement.
CTAGACCATGGTTCCTTCCATCCTTATTATAGTGCAATCTAGATAGAACCACACCTCCCCCATGGTCTCCACTTGTTTTTTTATTAGAGGATGAAGTCTATGCATAAGAATACCAGTGATTGTCTCAAAAATGATTGGGAAGACACCATCACATATGGATTGCATATGATTCTTATATTTGAAAATATGTATTTTGGAGTAATGATGGGAAATGGTAGTCCTACCATCAGGGGACCAATGTTAGATGCTAGGGAAAGTAATAGAAGTAAGGAGTGAGTCTAAGAGGTAAGACATCATAAATAAATATTTGGAGGTCTTTCTCTTGATGGTCGTAAATTTTTTGGACAAGAAGAAACTTATCAAGTCTCCAATGGGAGGGGATAGGTTCTGATCCAACATGCAATGGACATAAGACACCCAGACCTTACTCATATAAGCTATAAAAGAGGCACCAAATGGTCTATCCAATAAGGTCATAGCTACCCTAACACCTTCCCTAAATTTGGTAATAGGAATCTCACCATTAGGGGTCATAAGAATATGGGAACCTTGGATTAACCAAGGTGAAAGAACTGAATCTAGGTTTTGGGAATTTGTTCATTCTTTCAAGGAAGGAAGATCAACATGAGGTAAAGGGAGCTTATAATAAGTCTCAAATGCCATGGGAGCTTTTCATGCAACTTTATAGACATTTCCTTCAACAATAATCCATTATCTATCTACTTTGTAGTTAACAAAAATAGGAAAAAGAAGGTCGATGCAATACATTACTTCTAGTTTAGCAGCTACATGATGAAGGCCTACCATTTGTATTGATACTAAATCCATGTATCTTTGGTACAATAAATCATTCATCTTTTCTTCCTGAGAAAGTGGCTATAACTCTTTGACAAAGAAGAATAACTTAGACTAATTCCTTATTCCCTATACATTCAATGTTATTAAATCTAACTCTATGTCTCTAAAGACCTTTCCTTCACCATCTGAAGTTAGATAAAGGTTTTCTTCAATTTTCATTTAATGCCTACTTTCTACCATTGATAACAGTGTATTGTAATTATAAATCTCTTAAATTTATTACTAAGGCACCTGCTCTAAATTTAGTTCACAATTATCTCAAGTGTCACCTAATCAATTTGAACCAATTCTATCCTTCTTTATGGAGTGTTTAGGTTTTTTGTAATTTAATGACCAAAACATCCAAATTTGATCTCATACATGCCTTAGATATGATGTAACCTTTCTTATCATCTCTCCTATGTTTTTCAATCATGAAAAATCTTTCATTTTGATCTTCTATACTTACATGGAGCTTATGTGGTAGGGTTCCATGTCTTTCACGACAATTTTCATAAATTCCATTTGAAGAGTGATCATTGGTTTTCAAAAGTCCCTTTTATTTTGATTTGAAAATCCAAATCCATGTCCTTGAATTTAATTGGTTCTTGATCTTTGAGCTTATTGATTATGCTATTTGTCAAGCTTTCAAAGCCTTTGAAAAATCTTCAATTGGTTCACACTGTTGGATTAAATCCAATGAGCAAGAGACCACCATCAAATCCTCCAAGAGATCTTGAGGATTTTATGTTGATGTGCATTATTGGATCAAATATAATGAGCAAGAGATCACCATTGGATCCTGTAAGAAGCTTACCCTTTAATCAGTAAAAAGACTTAAGCAAAGATTTTATGTCTCAATCTTATCTTCGTAAGAAATTCAAGAATCTCTTAAAAAGGCTTTAGAAATACCCCCTTTTATCAGGCTTAAAAATTTATCTAAGTTAAATTTGATGGGTTCAATCCTATCAAATACGTCCTCATAGATGCCAAATGATGGGGTCAAACCTATCAATTTTAAGATAATAAAATAATTCTATTTCAATTTAAAGTTGACAGGTTTAGTCCCATCAAATGCATCCTTGCAGACGTCAAATGATGGGAGTGAACATTTAAATTTTAAAACAATGAAACTTATTGATCTAATAAATGAATGCCACATGTAAAACCATCAGGAGATCTCAAAGCTTCAGGGATTTTCTAAGTTAAATTTGATGGGTTTGGTCTTGTTAAATATGTCTTCGTAGACATCAAATAATGGGGGCAAACTTGTCAAATTTAAGACAATGAAATATTTATATTTCAATTTAAATTTGATGATTTTGGTCCCATCAAATATGTACTCATATACATCAAATGATGGGGGCAAACCTGTCAATTTTAAAATCATGAAACTTATTAATCTAATAACTGAATGTTATGTGTAAAAACATCGAGAGATCTCAAAGCTTTAGGGATTGTCTAATTTAAATTTGATGGGTTTGGTCCTATCAAATACATCCTCACAAATTTCAAATGATGGGGGTGAACCTATAAAATTTAAGACAATGAAATCTTTCTTTTACATCATTAGATTTGAAACCTCTGATCAAGTGATCATTGTTGTATCTTTACTATGGCCCGAATCATTAACTGTATGCCTTTCTAAAATACTTCAAGATTGATGCACCATTGGATCAAATCTAGAAAACAAACGTAAAGCATTAGATCTAAAAAATCACATGAACTTTAAGCTAAAACTTGATTATGCATAAAATTTTTGCTAGACTTTCCCATGAATGTTTAAATTTAAAATCGCTAGGGTTTATTTTTTGGGAACCCTGACTTCTTTCATAGAACCTATAATTAATAACCTTCAAGATGATTTTTAGAAACATCTAAAACATGATCAAACAATATTTCACACTTATTTTAGGATTTAGAAGTTTCAAAAATAATCACATGGGTCCCCTTTCCAAAAAAAAGATGGACGGGTGTTGGTCTCAACAAATGGTGACTCATAGGGGAAACATAGTAATATGTTAGAATATAGAGCTCTGGTTTAAACTTGTACATGAATTTTATATCCCTTTTTAGACATATACTCTCTCTTGAATCAACTTTTAGTTGAAACAAGTTCCTTATGTATAAAATTTAAACTTAGATATTAAAACATAAACATGCAGTGTGTGCTATGATTCCACTTACTATTTTTCATGAATTTCAAAGAAACAACATCTAGGTTTATGTCCTTTTTTATATTATACTTAACTTTGAGTGCTTTAGATATTATTTAAGCATAATAACTCTTAATTTAGGGGAGGCTTGGCCATTGCTCTGTTGCTAGCCAAGCATCCATAGTCGCCATAAAGATAACTTTAGTTCCACTAAGGTCTTACTCCACTACCAACCAAATGTCCATAGCCCTGGTGGAGGTTACCTGAATCACCTTTGCTTCTATTTCCATAGATTTTATAATGATCTCTCTCTTTTTTTATTTTTATTTTTTGGTCCTTTTGCAAAGGTTGGAAACCAATACAACCTAGTTTTAAAGATTTGGTTAAATGCTCTGACATTAGGATACTCACCCCTTTAATTAAAACTTTAGTCCATGACAAGGATGTGTTTTAAGTGTAAGCATGAATATGAGTTAATAAACTGAATTCACATTATATACATATGATTCTTCTTAAAACCAAGTTTTGATGTAAAATAAGTTTTAAATCTTTGTAGGACAATAAATTCCTATACCAATTTATACTAATATCCCTAGTCACTTCATACTACCTCATTGCTAGCCATGGTCACCTTTGTAAGATTTATATCCACACTTTTGAGCAATTCCAAACCAAAAAAAAATAACATGAGACTTTAACACAACTAAGGAACATCACAAGTAAGAAGAAGAGAAAAAAAATGTAAACAAAAAAAATATACACAGACCCAGCAAGGAAGAAAAAATAAAACAAGAAAGAGAACTAACTAGCCTACCTAATCTAATTTTAATAATATTACACATTTATTCCTTGAAAACCTCTGGTTAGGTAGCAACAAAGTAATGTTTGAGATATTTTCCATTAGTAGGTAATGTGAACTCTGCTCCTTGGAGATCTTTCAACTTGAAAGTATTATTGCCCAAGATTTTTGTAATCTGGTGAGGACCAATCCATAAAGGAGTGAATTTACCATGTTTACCTTTGGGTTCGGATGCCTTGTCCCAAAGAAGGACCAGATCTCCCTATCTAAATACCTTCACTTTGGATCTCTTATCAAACCATCTTTTCATAGTTGATTGGTGTCTACTAAAGTCTATAAATGCTTTTTCTTTGGCATCTTCCATTTGAATACTATCTAACAACTAAGAATTACAAAGTACCTAATTGTCTTCCATGTATTCTTGCATAAGTGTGAATGTAGGAAACTTCAAAGTGATTAGAAAGATAGGCTCCTGACCATATACCAAAAAAAAGGTGAAGATTTTAGATCTTGTTTGATCCTTAATCAATCTGCCATAATGCAAACTTAAGAAGTTTATGCCATGTTCTAGGTTTATCTTTAGTAGATTTGTCAATAGCTTTCATCAAAATTTTGTTTATGGATTCAAAAACACCATTTCCTTAAGGAAATTGATTAGAATAAAACTTGAATGTAATTCCTTGATCATAATCCCATTATATCATTTTAATAGAAATGAATGCAAATCCATTGTCACAAACCAAATAAATTAGGTTTCTAAATCTAGTACAAATATTTTCTTCAAGGAAATTGATCACTTCCTATGTTCTGCATTGCTTAGTGGCTACTACCTCAGTCTACCTAGTACAATAATCCATAGCAGTTAGGACAAACTTATGACCTTTAAAATAATTAGGGTTTATTACTCTAACAAAGTCTAATCCCCATTGCGCAAAAGGTTTATCTACCATCACAAGTTTTAAAGGCATGGCTGCCTTTGGTTCCTTTATGCTAAAGGTTTGGCATGAATGACACTCCCTCACATGCTTATAAGTATATTTGAAGAGTGTGGGCCAATAATACCTAGCCTTGAGAATCTTATGAGCTATGGTTCTTCTTGAAGGGTGTCTACTTCCTAATTTTCATGAAAGATAGTCATAATCCAAGTTACTTCTTCCTTGGACACACACCTCAAATAAATTCCCTTAAAGTTCTCCCTATACAAAACTCCATTCTTGATGAGGTAATGAGTTGCTTTGATCCTTAAGGCTCTCTTTTGTTCTCTTATAAATCCTGGGGGCCAAACACCATTGATAAGTAAATGGATAATAGAGTCATAGAACTCATTAGGTTGAAAGTTTTGTTGATCTACTTACATGATATGAATTTTAGGTCAATACTATCAATCATCTAAACTAGACCCTAACATTTCACTAATTTGGCAATTGTCATCTCTATATCATATTCTTGTAGAATTCCATCCATTTGCATCTTCTTTCTCTAAGCTCATTCTGACTCAACATAAGTTTCATAGATGGATCAGGTAATATAACATGTACCTTGTTTCTAATGAGGTAATGTTTGAACTTTTTTATTGCCTTTACTAATACATAAGCTTACTTATCAATCATAGAATAATTCACTTTTTCATTTCATAAGTTGGTGTTCATGAAAGCTATAGGATGATCATTCCCATCAACCTTTTGATATAACATTGCAGCCATAGTATGCTTATAATCAAATGAATATAGATATAAATCCTTTGAAAAATCAAGACTTATGAGGATTGGAGATTTAGTAATTGCCTTATTAATGTTAGAAAAGACCTTCTTGGATTCTTGAATTCAAGAAATTATAGCATCTTTCTTAAGCATGTCATTCAAAGGTTTAAAAATCTTAGCGAAGCCTGAATTAAACTTCCTCACAAAATTAATCTTGGCCAAAGAATGACTTAAGTTATTTTTGGCTATTGGGAAACCCAATTTTAGAAATGTCCTCTACTCTATTAGGATCCATAGAGATTCCATCTTTGATAATGACATCTCCCAACAATTTTCCCTTAGTGACCTAGAATATGCTTTTCTTGGGGTTAAGAGATACACCATACCTCCTGCATCTATAAAATACTTGTCTCAAATGTATAAAGTGATCTTATCTATTTTTAAAAAATACTATAAGATCATCCATATATATGATGATACACTTTTCCACTAAAATTTGGAAAGCATGGTCCATGGCCCTTTGAAAATTTACCCCTATGTTAATTAATCTAAAAGGCATTATCTTGTAAGCGTATGTTCCCAATTTAGTAGTAAAAGTTATTTTCATCCCATTCTATGGAGTAACAAGCACCTGGTTATACCCTAAAAAACTATCCAAAAAAGACATCATAGAAGATCTTGAAATAGTTTGGATAACCTGGTCCAGAACGTAAAGGGTAATTATCCTTTTCAGATGCTTTATTCAAATTTATAAAATCTATGCACAATCTTAGTTCTCCACTCTTTTTTCTAGTTTGGACTAGGTTTGCCACCCAAGAGATATGTCTAATAAGAAACACTAACCTTGCATCCAATAGCTTATTAACTTATTTAAAATTCATGGGTTCTAAAATAGGGTTGACTGACCTTTGCTTTTGTCTAAAAGGTTTACAACCTTCTTAAAGAGGTATGGTATGAGTAATGATCCTCGGGTCAAATAATTTCAAATCTTCATAAGACTAAGAAATTACATCCTTATATTTTATAATCAACTCTCTAGCTTTCCTATTTTCCATTTTAGTGTAAGCCTCACCTATATTCACCATTTGGTGTTGATCATGTAAGCCAAGATTCGTTGCATGATAATCTTTACCGTTTACCTTAGGTTATTTAGGTGCTTCAAATTTTTTGTCAAAATCAAAGTCTTTCTAATGAAATCATCCCTTTGGGCATATTATTATCATTTAATTAGATGATGTTACCATTAAGTTCCTCTATATGATAAGTGTCATCAATCTCATCAATAATGTGAGCTTCAAAATCTCCATAATTAGTTAATAAATATATGATTTTTTTATCATCATTGAAAACTTGGAAATGATTTATATTGTCAGGAACTAAAAGACAAGGTATTAGCTCAATACTGATGCTTTGAGAATCATGATTAGGCATGAGGTTAGCTACAGTAGAGGTAATCTTATAATAATTTTTGTTTTCTTCTCTTGGAATAGCTAAGATGTGGAAAACAACAAAAGATTCGATCAAATCCCACACCCTAAACTTATATCTCTTTAAGTAACACAATTTACACCAGTACTTAATTTTCACTTGGTTAACCATAAGTTCAGAGTCTCCATAGACAAGGAGTTATTCAACTTTGTGTTTAATGGTGAACTGCAATCCAAGTATGAGAGACTCATACTCAGCTAAATTATTGGTGCAAGGAAATTGTAACTTATAAGCTGCATGGTATTGCTTTTCTAAAGGATTCATCAATACAATCTAGAACTTGATCTTAATTTTCACTTGGCACCATCAATGTATAACTTACACAAACCACACATTTGAGAAAAACTCATAGAAACTAGTTCTTTTGTAATTTCCAAAGTGAAAACTCCCAAATCAAAATCCAATAAATTTACCCTTTTGTTAATAACATTATATTATGTTATCATGTGTTTCATTTGAGGTTCCCTTTCTACTCTTATTTGATTTGGCACACCTTTCCAAGGATGCCATAAGTGCAAACAATTAGTAGACATATATCCATTTAAATATTTAGTCTATTATCTACTTAAAATCAATCCATAAGCACTAGGCATTTCTACCACTTGTATATCAATGAATTGTTGAACCCTTGGTTCACTATCCAGTTGTATATGCACATTTAATAATTCTCCTACAACTTTAAATATGTATTTATCCAATTGAGTGACTACCCTATCAAATTTTATTGAAATTAGCCTAAGTTGTTCACATATCCCAATAGGCATAATATTGGTTGAAGCTCCCGAATCTACAAGACAATTATGAACATTTTTTTTCCAAATATCCTGATTGTAAGTAAAAAAGGTGAGGACTCTGCTTTGATCATTTGTGTAATTACATTTGCAATATCAGTCTTAGGGTTTCCCACTTTTCTTTGACAAATATTCCAAGAGTAAGTCTCTTTGGTCTATGATTTGATTTACCTCGTCAAGAGTGTTATTAGATTTAATCTTTTTCATATCTTCCACAATGTTGTAGCCAGCTTTGTTTAAAGGATCAATAATTAACGTTAACTTAGAAGAAATTCCTCTAGGAGTTTAGGATTATTCTTTGATATAGTGTCTAGAGGGGTCCCATAATTTTTAGGAGGGGTAAAGGTAGCCAATGGTTGTTTTTGTTCCCTATTTCTCAAAGGATATGTCTTCAAAATTTGTCGTAATGCTTTAATTTCCTTAGGAATATTCTTAGGCTCATTATCTTCTTGAAAAGGGAAATTAAATGTTTCTACCATATGCATTTGGTCAGATGGTTTAGATTCAAAATAATTTGTATTAACCTCTTTGTTTGGAACCACTTCAAATGTGTCAAGTTCTTGAAAAGCTTCAAAATCTTTACAAAACTCAATACAATCAATCTCACCATGTTTGGAAGTAGCATGTACCCTACAATAATTTGGTAAGGAAATATCAGTGAGGTTTATATCTATATTATTTTTGCTAGGGAAAGACTCATTAGCTTTGTTATTGTAGAAACTATCATTTTGATACCTATTCCTAGATCTGTTGATTTTTGGGAAAGTGAAGTTCCTTCCAAAATTGTCATTATCATTACCAACTTGTTTTTGCAATTACAAAAAATTAGTGTTAAGCTTCTATACCATTTTCAATATAGATTCATTCTCATTGTTTGGAACCTCAACATTTTGACTTTGGTTACTATTAATGCCATTGACAGGCACTAAAGGATTTTGATCATTATCATGAAATTCATTGGTAACTTGACGGCTCAAGAAGCCCAGATTCTGAATAGGAGCAACATGACTAGTAGGCAATACATTCAAAGTAGGAAAATAGTTTAATACTAGAGTATTTTGGTTATTACTTAGGAAAAGGTTTCATATAGGCATTTAAGGATTAACATTTGGGATAGAATAAGCGATATGTCTTTGGGGTTGCATTTGGTCACTAATAACCACTACTTCAGAATAGGCTTGAGCCAATGTGATGATAAGTAGAATAGCTCTCTTCAAAAAAATATAATTCATGGGGTCAACATATTTATAAACTTCTGAAGCTAATTCTTCATTAGGTTTATATCGATCCATGGTTCAGCTAAACATCTTTTACAAACTAGCATTAAATGACCTAATAGGCTCACTTGTATCTCTCTTAATATTTATGAATTGATTATAAATGACACAAGGGCTTATGATATTTCCAAGTTGATCAATGAAAATAGTGTCAAAATTATTGCATGAAACAATATAATTATTAGTAAATTGAAGAACCATTCATATGCATCATCTTTGAATATAAATGGGAACAACCTACATGTTATATCTTTATGAATAACATTCAATAATCTTAATGCAGATTTGAAAGATTTAACATGTTCTTCAACAGTTGTAATACCAGTTGGACTAAATATTGGAAAATATTTTTTTGAATTATGTGGTAAATCATGAACCACACCTAGTATATTAATAGGGGAACTTCCAAGCCATCCCAAGTTTGGATGAAGATCAATCACAAGAATCCATTACAAAGGTGGTGTTGGTAGAGATTTAGAATACCTATGCTTACCTCTATCTTTCCTAGTCCTTCTATGAGTTTCTAGTTCAAGAAATGGTTCTCTAGTCTCTGAATGTGATCTGGGCCTAATCCTTGGTAATTCCAGCTTGAAGACTAAGGATCCTATTTTAAAACATGATGTAACACATTAATTTACAAATAATGAAAAATAATATGCACACTAAGCTTAATTTTCAAAAAAAAAATTAATAAGAGGATAAAGGACATCAATCTTTAACTAAACAAGTTCAAAGATATACTAAATTATGCAAACATGACCAATATTTACAACTTATGACTCAAATAAACAACTTATTGTCAAATAATTGTAAATTTTGAGTAAAATAAGCCATCCTAACTCTAAATACTAATAATTTTTTAACAACAAAAGTCATATTTCCATAAAGGTTACCAAATCTTTAGACATTTTATGTTAAAAGAAACATAATTATGTAAAATGTAGATAATTCCAACCAAATACATTCCTAAACATATTAAGCATCTTTAAAGAGGCCCTCCTTCTAGTTCGAATGGATCTTCTCTTGTTGATGCTTCTAATTTTACCACAAGTGCTCTTAGTGTTGAAGAACACTTCTCATTTTAATATTTTGAGAATCCATGGCATGAGCTGTAGTTTGTGACTATTTAGTGATTGTCTATGGTGGAATGGAAGCAAAGTATGAAAAGTATCCATAATATTTATTTGATTTAGTGGTTTTGAGCCACTAGGGTCTATGTTATTTGAATACTTAATAATTCTGAGGATTCAGTTGTTAAACTAAATGATTATTAATAATGACCTCTAAGCTAGAGTGAATCTTGATAGAAATAAGAAAAAAGGAAGGGTAAATAAGAAAGAAACATGATTACAGGTTTTCATCTCAAATATTATGACAAAATTCCAATTACTTTGAGCACATTTGAACCAATTTATGTTATAAAACATCATAAGCTCAAATTATATCACAAATCAGGTAAAATTCAAAGGAAAAACATGAAACATAAGTAAGAACCAAATTTACTTTAGAGGTTTTCTATTGCGATCTGGATAACCTAAGTACATCCAAATACAAATAAAATAAAATGAAGTATATTTATGATCTTTACAGTTAATTTAGTATTTAACACAAATTAAAAACCCTATGACAAAGAATGTAACTCAAACAATAAGAATCATTCAAATTCAAGATAACTCCCTATAATTGACAAATAACATAGATATTTAACAAAAATGACCAGATAATCTTTTTAGAATTCCTTAGTTGTATAAAATGCTACTAGTATCAATTGCTCAAAAACTCTCTCTCCACAAATTATAACCATCTGCCTATTTATAAGAAATATAGGTGGTTAACTGGTTAACTTTCAAAAATATCTAGATGTGGATAATGATAGTTGTCCTTGATACAAATCTACAATGCGACAAAAAACATACCAACTTGACAAGAAAGAGTATATGCTCACAGACTAGCATATAATTTATAACAACAATATTCCTTTAGGAATTTCATTGGTGGGTCCTTCTAATTAACCATGTCTAAAAAAGTCCTTCACCTTGGTGTATTACTCCTTGATTAGCTCAAAATCCACCACAAGATTTATTAGACAATCCCCTTCTTTATCCACTAACTTGTGAAATTCACTATATATCCAAGATACAAGTTCCTTGAAACATTATACTTCTAAAATTTGCTTCCCTAAAAAATTAATGGTATCAAGGTTCATCAAGTTGTCCTTAGTTGAATGATCTTGGTTGCTTATGTTGCCCTGCATGTGGGTATCAACCCCTGCTTGAATTCTTCATCATCAAGCAAGCCTAAAGTAGTGGTTTGAGAAGGGTTATTTAACATATTTCATAGAATTTTCTCAATTTAGTTTACCAAATATATGTCTCTCTTGTTGAATTCCTTAACATCACTAATCCAAGTGATCAAATCTTCTTATTTATTTGCCAAAACTACCATAAGGATGTCTAGATGTCTGAGTTTGATAATCTTGAAGTTCAAGGCCTACTTTTTCTTATGTACCTTGATGAGCTCCTCCATCTGAGCTTGAGAATTTTTCCATTGGATGATTAAGGTTTGTGCCATCTCAACTTGATGGTCTAAATCACTTAATCTAGACTTAATGCTTTTCAAATTCTTGAATGCATCCATCAAGGATTTATTTAGCATTTGCAATATATTTTTAGGAATTGTTAAGAAGACCTAAGCTTCTAAATCTTGATTTTCTATTTCCAAGTTGAGGATCCTTTGTTTTAATCCTTAAACTCCAACCAAGGCCAATGTTAATTGGGCTAGTACCACATTAGCTACATCCTATTGACAAATAGGATGCCCCCTGCTACTTGTCTTAGAATAGGAGTTAATCCTGTAATTGGCTCCACCTTTTTCAAGGTGAACTCCTTAGTACCAAGAGTGACTTTATTGGTCACTAATCTTTCAAGATTTGATGCCTTTGGATTAAATTAGACCTAAGGATCAAGTTCTTCTACCTATGGTTGTTTGAGAATATTTACATTTGAACTCCCAGAGGCTCTTAGGGTACCAACCCATTGGCTTTCCTTGTTGTGAAGAATATGGATGCTTCTCTGTGTTGGTTTGTTCAACATATATTGAATGCATGGTTTGATATTGTCTTAAACACCTATGTCCACTCGAGTCAAAGCTAATGAATGAAAAAGAGATGGGATTTTTTGTAACTTCCCATAAAAAACCCAATCAATAATGGTTGGTACATAAATAAGATTCTAATCACTAAAGAGGTTTATTTCACTAGTGGGGTGAGTGAAAGTTAACCTAGGCCTCTTTCTTGGAGCTAGAGGAACTAAGGTTAACTCTACCTATCTCTTTCCACTGCTCAATGGAACCAATTATGTTCCTACTTCCTTATATGGGTCTTCTTCCTTATCCAAACCATAAGTATCCATGATATTAACAAGGTCATTCTCCACTATTTCTCTAGTTTCCAAAGAAATTAAGCTGATAACTTCTCTTGGGGAAGAAGGCCTCGGTGGGGATGCTTGAATTTGGAGGCTTTCAATAGGTCTTTACTCAATCTAGGACTCCTAAATTTTAGATTTACCTTTTCCTTTACATCCTCAAGTTACTCAATTTGAGGTGACTTTGTCAATTCTCCCTGTTGATGCTCAGAAGATTGTCCCTCAATAGGTGGTTCTTGATGCATATTCCTAGATGGCCATGACAATAAGTGATATTGTAAAGTATGTAACTGCCATATTTCTCTTGAAGGCTTATTATCCATGACTAGCCTACATTTTAAGGTTATGTTATAGTTTTTAACCCTAGATAAGACTTCTTCAAATTTATTTGTCCTTGTGTAAATTCCATCCCCCACACCTAGTTGATGCTAGTAATCAATTTTTGGGACCTTCCTATCTTGAATATGGTTAGCCACTCTATTATTGGGGTCCTACATATTAAGATCATCTAATTGGAAATCAAAAGAGTTCCTATGCACCACCGTGATCTCTAAATGTTTCTAATATTTGATTATAATTCTACCAATGTCCAGTGGGAAGGGATGAACATGAGCCATTTTATTCTTCTTGCAATGCTAATCTATGCCCTTGATGATTTGATCAGCAATTTCTTACTCTATAAGTTTATTGGGAACATATATGCATAGTCTATATGGCTAGACCATGATTCCTTCTATCCTTATTACAGTGTAATCTGGATAAAACCACACATCCCCCATGGTTTCCACTTTTTTTATTTGAGGATGAAGTCTAGGAAAAGGAATACCAGTGATTGTCTCAAAAATGACTGAGAAGACACCATCACATGTGAATTACATATGATTCCTATATTTAAAAATATGTAGTTTAGAGTAATGATGGTAAATGGTATTCCTACCATTAGGGGACCAATTTTGCATGCCATGGAAATTAATAGAGGCAAGTAGTGAGTCTAAGAGGTAAGACATCACAAAAAATGTCTAGAGGTCTTTCTCTTGATGGCTGTAAACTATTTGGCCAAGAAGAAACTTATCAAATCTCTAATGGGAGGGGTTAGGTTTTGCTTGAACATGAAATGTACATAAGACACCCAGAACTTACTCACATAAGTTGTAGACAAGGCATTCAAAGTCTCTATTAAATAAGTTCATAACTACCCTAACACCTTCCTTGAATTGGGTAATAGGAATCTCACCATTAGGAGTCCTGAAAACATGGGAACCTTGGATTAACCAAGGTGAAAGATCTCAATCCATGTTTTTGGAATTTGTCCATTATCTCAAGGAAGGAAGATCAACATGAGGTAAAGGGAGCTTATGATAAGTCTCAAAGGCCATGGGATCTATACATGCAACTTTACTAACATTTCTTTCATGAATAATCTACTATCCATCTACTCTATAGTCAATGAAAATAGGAACAAGAAGGTCAATGTAATATATTACCTCTGGTTTATCAGCTATGTGATGAAGGCCTACCATTTGAATTGATACTAAATCCTTGTAACTTTGGTACACTGAAGCATTCTTCTTTTCTTCCTGAGAAATTGGTTGCAACTCTTTGACAAAGAAAAATAATTTAAACCAATTCCTTATTCCTTGTACATTCAATGTTGTTGAGTTTAACTTTATGTCTCTAAAGACCCTTCCTTCAATATTTGAAGTTAGATAAATCTCTAATTCAATCTTCATCTATTTCCTACCCAATGCCATTTATAATAGTGTATTTTAATTGCAAAGCTATCAAAGTTCTCCCTAAGGCACCTGCTCTGAATTTAGTTCACAATTATCTCAAGTGTCACCTAATCAATTTGAACTAAATCTAGCCTTATTTATGGAGGGTTTAGGTTTTTTTTGATTTAATGACCAAAACATCCAACTTTGATCTCATATGTGATTTAGATATGATGGAACCTTTCTTATCATCTCTCCTATGTTTTTCAATCATGAAATATCTTTCATTTAGATCCTCCATACTTATGTGGAGCTTATATGGCAAGGTTCCATGCCTTTCATAGAAATTTTCATAAATGTCATTTGAAGAGTGACCATTGGTTTTCGAAAATCCCTTTTATTTTGCTTTGAAAATCCAAATCTAGGTCCTTGCATTTCTTTGGTTCTTGATATTTGAGCTTATTAATTATGCCATCTATCAAGCTTTCAAGGCCTTTGAAAAGTCTTAAATTGGATCAAATCTAGCAAGTAAGTGACCACCATCAGATACTTCAAGAGATCTTGAGGCTTTTATGTTGATGTGCATTATTGGATCAAATCCAACAAGCAAGTGATCACCATTGGATCCTGGAAGAATCTTACCCTTTTAATCAGTAAAAAGACTTAGGCCAAGATTTTATGTCTCAATCTTATCTTCATAAGAAAATGAAGAATCTCTTAAAAAGGCTTTAGAAATACCCCCTTTGATTAAGCTTAAAAAAATATCTAAGTTAAATTTGATGGTTTTGGTCTTGTCAAATATGTCCACACAGATGTCAAATGATGGGGGCAAAACTATCAATTTTAAGACAATAAAATCTTTCTATTTCAATTTAAATTTGATGGGTTTGGTCCCATAAAATATGTCTTCATAGACATCAAATGATGGGGGTGAACCTATCAATTTTAAAATAACGAAACTTATTGATCTAATAATTGAATTCCATGTGTAAAACCATCAGGAGATCTCAAAGCTTTAGGGATTATCTAAGTTAAATTTTATGGGTTTGGTCCTATCAAATACATCCTCTTAGATGTCAAATGATGGGGGTGAACTTGTCAAATTTAAGACAATGAAATATTTTTGTTTCAATTTAAATTTGATGGGTTTGGTCCCATCAAATATGTCTTCATAGACATCAAATGATGGGGGCGAACCTGTCAATTTTAAAATAATGAAACTTATTGATTTAATAACTAAATGTCACATGTAAAACCATCAAGAAATCTCAAATATTTGAGGATTATCTATGTTAAATTTGATGGGTTTGGTCCTATCAAATACGTCTTCATAGATGTCAAATGATGGGGGTGAACCTATCACATTTTAGATAATAAAATCTTTCTTTCACACCATTAGATTTAAAACCTTTGATTAAGAGATCACCATTGGATATTTATTTGGGATTGAATCATTAACTGTATGCCTTTCTAAAAGACTTTGAGCTTGATGCACCATTGGATCAAATCCAATGAACAAGTTTAAAGTGTTAGATCTATAAAAGCACATGAAATTTAAGCTAAAACTTCATTATGCATAAAATTTTTACTAGACTTTCCCATGAATGTTTAAATTAAAAATCACTAGGGTTTACTATTTGGGAACCCTAACTTATTTCATAGAACCTACAATTAATAACCTTCAAGATGATTTTTAGCAACATCAAAAACATGATCAAAAAATCTTTCACACTTGTTTTAGGATATAGAAGTTTGGAAAACAATCACATGGGTCACCTTTCCAAAAAAAAGATGGGGGGTATTGGTCTCAACACATCAACATGGAGCAAGAACCAAAAATAGATATTATAGGTAATTACTGGACTGACACTAAAATTTAAAATATATTCAAGTTGTTAAAAGAATACAAAGATATCTTTCCAAGAAACTATAGTGAAATGAAAGGATTTTATTCATCATTAGGTAAGATACATATTAAACTCATTGATGGCACTCAATCAGTCAAGAGAATGGAATTTATTATGAATCCTAATCTATGAGTGCACGTAAAAGAAGAGATTGATATTATGATATGCACTAGAGTAATCATCCCAATTGATGAATTTGAATAGGTCAATCTCATGGTGATTAATATAAATAAAGGTGGATGCATTAAATTTGCATTGATTATTGGGTAATTAATGAATCTTACATCATTGATCCCTTCCCAACACCATTCACAGAGTAAATACTTGAAGGCATATTTGGGTGTGAAATATGTACTTTCATAGATGGGTCTTTTGGATACCATCAGGTCAAGATCACTAAAGAAGATCAACCTAAAACTACATTTGCCACTGAATGGGGATCCTTCACATATACTATCATCTCTTTTGGGTTGAAGAACACACCAAATGTATTCTCATGTATAGTTGTTAAAGCCTTTAATTATTTCATCCATAAGTTTCTTCAAGTCTACTTGGATGACTGGATAATCTATGTCAAGGACCATTGCTCAAATTTATAGCTCATGCTTGAACACTACCGAGTCTTTAAAATGTCAATAAACCTAAAGAAGTGTCTATTTGTTACAAATTTTGGTGTTCTTATAAGACACATTATTTTTAAGGATGGACTTTTAGTAGACCCAAGAAAAGTATCTATAATTTTCTCCTCCTAGTGCCCAAGTCTCAGTGTGAGGTCTGTACCTTTCTAGGACATACAAGTTATTATAGGAAATTCATCTATAGATATGTAAATATTTCTGCACCTCTAAATTAAATCTTAAAACATAATGATCACTTCATCTAGACTTTCTCTTACCAAGAATATTTTGAGACTTTAAAATACAAGTTGGTTACTACCCCAATCCTCCAGTTACCATACTAGACAAGCACATTCCATGTCCATGTTGATGCATCTAGAATGGCTATTGGTGCAATCCTTGAAAAACTAGGTAAATTTCACCTTTATCACCCAATCTACTTTAATAATAGGAAACTTACTCTAGCTAAGTAGAATTACACCACCATAGAGCATGAAGCACTATGAATGGTCTATGCTCTGTAGAAATTTTGAAAACACTTATTGGCAAATCCCTTTGTATTCTATATAGATCATGATTCTTTAAAGTACCTAGTAAACAATTTGGTGCTACATGGATGAATCTACTGCTAGATAGTATTTTTTTAAGAATTTCAATTCTCTATCATGGTCAAACCTAGAAAAGCCAATTTTGGCCTTGACCATTTATCTTGAATTGATTCTAGAGAACCATCACATGCTGTTGAAGATTACTTTATTGATGTTTAACTCTTCCATATTACTCAAATACTTAAGGAGTTGGAAGATATTGTAACCTTTTTAACTATTGGCTCAGTGCCTGACTATCAAACTTTATAAGCCAATAAATAACTTGTGTTCTGAGCTACTACACCCTTTCAACTATAGGAGGAGATCTTTACAAGCTTGGTGGATATGAATTTATTCATCACTATGTCATGAAACATTAGATTCCAATATACTTCAATAATTTCATGAAGGCATTATAGGTGGACACTATGTTAGGGAATCTACCATGTACAAGGTTCTATTGGCTAGATTATGGTCACTTACTCTTTTTCAAGATGTTAAGATATATGTAGGGAAGTGTGACATATGCCAGTGCATAGGAAAACCAAATCAATGAGATGTCATGCTTCTATGATCAATTCTCTCTCAAGAACAATTTGAAAAGTGGGCCATTGATTTTTTTTACCCTATCACTCTAGTTGGATGATGAATGAGTTCTTGATATATCATCATAGCAACTGATTATCACACATGTTCGGTTAAAGCTACACCAATGAGAGATTTTATTGCTTATACTATTTTTTTATTCATTTGGGATCATATCATACCTTGGTTTGGATTCCCATTAATTTTTACTAGTGATCATGGTACCTATTTCCTAAATGAAACTATTTTTAATCTACTTGAAAAATTCATGATTATTCATCATAAAACAACACTGTATCATCCACAAGCTAATAGAACTACTAAGGCCTTCAATAAAATCCTAGGCACAATATTGATGAAACTTTGTAAACTTGACCAAAATTATTGGGATGATAGTGTTTGTAATAATGTGGGCTTATCAAACCACTTATAAGGACTTGAACAAGAAACATCATTTAATTTGGTATATTGTAAAGAGGCAGTCCTACCAGTTGAGTTATTGGTACAATCTCTTCATATAAAATGTGTTTGATAATTAGATGAGGATTCATCCTTGAAGGCATATGTGGATACTTTTCTATAACTAGATGAAGCCCATTTCTTTGCTCATTAGAGTAATGATGTGGATAAGTGAAAATATAAAGCATGATATGATCAACACATCAAGCATAAAACATTCACCCCTAGAATGAAGGTTTTGATCTATGACTCCAAGTTTGTGTGTCATTCTATAAAACTTAAAACTCACTAGGACAGTCCTTTTGTCATTCATAACAATCACCCTGTTGATGCTTATCGATTACAAAGGTTGGATGGCATTACAATGGAACCTAGATATGACTATTTTTTACCTCTAAATAGTTGACATTTTTTAAACAATAAGGCTTATACCATTAGTATAGGATTTCATATTTTAAATAAAAGTGTTCTATTTATTATGTGCAACATTTCTTTAATGTAATTGTGTTTAAGTTTTGTAGTTGTATTTTCATGGAGGACCATGACACATTTTTAGTGTGGGGTAAAAGGTATCTAAATTCATGATTAAAGATAGGTGACCAAGTAAATAAAGGCACATGAGTTTATTAAGGTGTGCAAAATTACTTAGGGCATGTAATTTTTTCAAGGCACACAAACTACATAACCCAAGGATAGGGTGTTCCTGCCAAATAGTTTGAAAATTTTAAATAAATAGAGTAGTCATCTTCCACTCCAAAGAAAAGCACAACAAAAATTTGTCTTCCACATCAAAGAAAGGCATGGTATAGGATGTATCATTAATTCAAAATAATAATGGTTGTAATAAATGTTCTAATAGCATGATAAGACAATACCATTAAATGCATTAATGGTAAGAAGTGACAGTCAAAGAATGATGGACATTAAAAGAGGCATTTATGATGAGAAGTGATGGATGAAAATAAAGGGGGTATTAAATGTGAGTTAACCCCCTCAAGCCTATAAAAAGACAAGTTAGATCATTTTTACATTTTACCTTTACTTCCATTTGAGATTATAGAGCCAAGAGTGAAGAAATACCAGAGTTGAGAGTGAAGAAAGTAAGTTTGATTCCCAAGCAAGTAAACAAGCATTAAATCTATGTAATCAAAACACAAGACAAACATTGAAATACAACCATGACATGGAAAACTTGTAAGTGTAGGTTATAGGGGAAGTCCACCATTAAAGGGTAGTGAATCATGAGAAGCCAAAGTCATCGACACAATAACCATATATTCCTTTGGGAACATTGGATGGGCACCTTAACCTTCAAGCTCCTTGGAAGGTGATACAACCTACGAAGAAGGACTTAAGGATTGATCCATTTATAGGGGTACTAGATGAATAGGAATTAATTATGGGAGAAGTAGTATTCATCAGAGAATAAACACCTAAAGAACAAGCATAGTGCATGAAAAGAGAAGAATATAGTATGGCATAACATGATAAGAAGACACAATCATCTCCACCCATACCATTGATGATTGAGGAAATGAAATACATAGATATGGTTCTACACATAGAGAACAAGGTCTCCAAGGAACCCACTTGCATAATTTTTTATTACAACCATAGTCAACCTGGGAATGAGTTTGAATTGCAAGATGACTACCAAATTGAGTGCTAGAACACCAAGAACTAATCAATGTATGACCTAAATATATTTAATGCATTTAACATTATGGGTTTATTAAAATTACTCAATTTTCCTTACTTTTGAAACCCCATGGAGGCAATCAAGTTCTTTCTTTCATGCATTCATGAGGACTACCTCTACTTCATCGAGCATAGAATGAAGATCACACTCTAGAGGATAAGTAAGGTATCATGGCTACTATGTTCTAGACTGGATGTATCATATGATATATGGGATACCAAGGAGATTTAGAAAACAATTACAACATTGATGTACCAAAATCAAGGCCACACCATGCACATAAAAGACATGTAGGATCCTAACCTTTTGCTTGTGGTGCACATTATAATGACTAAGATCGATGGCATCAATTATTGAAAGAAGGTAGACATGGCCCACCTATACATCACCCACCAAGTCATTGAGGGATTAAAGTACAATTTTGATATGTACTTAGACACAAAATTCTTGAGGAAGCAGAGAAGACCCATCAAATACCTAGTCATAGGTTTCCCTGGTGAGTATTTTTGCTTTCAATGGTATTTGATGAGATCGATGTACTAGATTCACCATAGGAGTGATAAAGTGGGCATATTCACCTAATAACAAGTCCCTTGATAAGTTATATAAGGCATTCACATGCTCAAAGCATATCACCCCCTCCTATAAAATAAAAATGAAGTCCTAGTTTGATGGGATGAAGGAGGCATTTGGGAATGAATAGCACATCTTGAAGGATTTGCTCACTTTGGCTGGTGAGCAAGCATAATTTGTTGTGAAGTATCACTTTTATATATAATGCATCAATATCATCCCTTCTAGATAAATCTCTACATGGATAAAGTTACCGTATACCTTTTTGGCATGGTCCTTCATCAACTTGGTGAACCAAATTTATGATGCATAGCCTATTGCCTTGGAGGTAGATAAAATTGAATTTTAGATTCACACTCTTCAGAAGATGTATGTCTATCTAGGAATGAAGGCCTTTAGGGAGAATAAGTATATGGACCAAATAGACATAAATTTAAAACCATTATTAGATGGAGAATAGGTATATAATCTATTCTACATGTTATGGCCCAAACATAAGAGTTTAAAGGGTGTAGAACATACGTAGGAAAAATATCCCACCAGTACCTCCCTTGAAGAAGTGGGATAGGCACGATGCCAACTCAAACTCACAACAGGTTCCTCAAAAATTACATAAGGCTAGCCAATTACCATAGCCTATCCCCTCACCACTAAGAGCTTTACCTCCCTGACCTTCTCCACCATGCCCTTCTCTAACTCACCCTTCTCCTCCACATCCTTCTCCAACTTGCCCTTCTCCTCTATGAACTTATCCACCCAAATTTCCACCTCCACAATTTCCTCTACCCCCACCTTTACCCCCTAAGATAACTCCATAGGCATCACCCCCAAAATTTTTGTCATCAAGGGTAGTACCACAAAGAGTGCCTGCATAAGAGCCTAAGCAAGAAGAACCTATAACCTAGAAGAAATAATCAAATTCTAACTTTAAGAAAACACCCTACGTGGCACGTGACGTAGAGGCCACCTTTGAATACTTTTCATTGGACATTGGGGGTCCATATGGTAAAGAGGGGGATAGTGAAGAGTATCAAATGAGCAGAATGGATATCGACAACACTTCTTTAGCTATCGAAGGAGAGGTTAAAATATTATAATGTGACCCAAATAAAGGGAAGGAGTTGGCCAAGTAATAAGAATAACTTACCATTAATGCATCCACCAATCTTTACATCCAATATCAAATGAGCATTCCTAATAAGATGTTGTATTTATGGCCACACTTCCTTCCCCAACATATAAACCTGGATATAAGGTGGTAGATGTCCTTCTTATTGGATATGTAAAATTAGAAACATCATTAGGAGTTCCCTCAAGATAGCCATCTCTTAGGTTCTAATGCTCCAACGATGCTCAAACCACTATGGGTTGATCCCTAAAAGATCACCCCTTTGTAAGCTAGTGTGGCTTTCTTGAAAATGGATTTTAAAGTCATGTGTTAGAATATATTGTCAAACTCTGATGCACATGATGTAGAGATGAAACATTCCCAGGTTGTGAGTATGTATGAGAAATAAGTTGCAGTCAAGAAGGTTTTTGTAGATGAAGTGGCTACTTTAAAGTATAAATTAAAGGAGGCCACAAAGGCCAAAGTTAAAACATTGAATTTATGAAAAAAAAATTTGGGCCAAGAATGAGATCTAATAGATAGGGTAACTCTTCACAAGAATGCCATCGATAAACTGGAGACCTTGGTGAATCTCCATTTGATGTATTGTAATGATAATCTTGTACTAAGGAATGAGGCACTAACATTAATGAAAATATTCATTAAGGTAATTGAAGTATGCAAGTGTACCCTCAAAAGACTTTGGGAAGCCATCCCCATCTTAGATGAGATTTTTGAAATATTATCACGATCAAATAAGATCTTGGAGACTCAAATCTAAGCAGAAGAGGCAACAAGGCAATAAATGGCTAATGCTAACCTCTTAATAAGGGACCACACTAAGCATGATAATGAATTTAAATATGTGAAAATAATGAAATAAAATATAAATGCACATCACCAACAATTGAATGCTAGTTTTACAACCCTCTAAGGATAGGTTGTCAGTGAAGTCTCAACATTAAAGGACATCAAGAAGGATGCCAACATCCCTAGATGATTTGGTCGAGAAGGCCAATGAAAATTTTGACCAACCCAAGGAGATGAATAATTCCAAAAAGGCTATTAAAATAATAACTTCTAAGCTTCTCGACACATTATCACCTTGGGATAATGTCAAGAAGTAGATTGAGAAAATAGGGCTTGAATTTTTGGTAGAGGCTAACAAAAATACTTAGTCTGGGATGAAATAAGAGCATAGTGTGGGATGATGTTCAACCCTAAATTTTGGCTACATATTTTTATATTTTAGCATGGAATAGACATGACATAGAAGGATCATAGCATGGAAAAACTATGGCATGGAACTAGATTGGCATAGAAGGACCATGGTGTAGAACCAACAAGGTACAAAAGGATAAGGGTGTAGAAGCACCAGTGCAAGAGGACCCAATCAAAGAGGAAAATTAACGATGAAGAAATTGAGAGCATAGGAATCAAAATAGTAATGGAAGACTTGGAAACACATGAGAAGTGGGAGATGGTTGAGTGATTCTCAAGGGTTACTCAAACCTTATCCACTAAGATTTTTGCATTATCCCACAAGGAAATAGACATATGACAGCAAGGATCTAACATAGAATGAGAATATAGTAGGAACAAAGGCCCGGGTCCTTAGGAGCTACTAGTTAATAGACCACCATGACTCTTAGTTCATAGAGAGTTTTTGGCCAATTATATCTATCATTTATTTGTAAATACTTGGTCAGGGATAAACAATTATAAATACCCCTGTATGAAAGTAATGTGTGTGATGTATTTTGATATCATTTTGTTGAAGCATAATGTAGAGTTTATGGTATTTCAATTAGTTTCTATTGTTTAATTTCTATTTCATTGATAATTTATGCACATATGAGTACGGTTAGATTGGTTAAGACTTAGTGTTGTCTTTGTTTAATTACTTATGGTTGAAACTTAATATGAGTTCTATGCATACTTTTACTTTTTCTAAGTAACAATTCTAAATTGCAATGGCATTAATCTATGTAGTTATGTTGGTTGAGCTTGGTAATATAAGGATCAATGTAAGTTATCTCTTTTTCTATGTAAATTCTAATTAAATATAATTTTAACCCAAATAATGTAACTAATATGCTACTACATAACATAACCCACAAGAACTAGTCTCTATCTACACACTTTAGGTGAGCACGGAAGACCACAATTTTGAATGAAGGACCGGTGTGCTAGCTCATTGGGGCTACACTTCAGTGCTAGAAAATTATTAAGAATAAAAACCCAATATGGCGTGTCCATCCCTCTCATGTAGGTGGCTCAAGAACTCAAGTATACCATCACTCCATCATTGGCTACCCATGTGTATTAGATTCATATGAAATTAAAACTATATGATGTAACTTAATATCTGTAACTATAATTGGAACTATATATGTTGGCTCTGTAGCCACTCAATAATATTAGGTAGTTTTGGACCACTCAGGAATGCTAACCACTATAGATGGAGTAAGGCATGAATCTAGTGTAACTTGGAACATGTTTTCTAGTGTGTAAAACATAGATAATGACATGGAATTTGTCATTCCATCTTATTAACCTATGTATAAGTGAGCATATGGAAATAATGTGGCATGCACATGCCCCTAAATCTAATATATGAGTATATGGATTATGTATTGAGTTTTAATAATCAATATCTAAGCATCTAAATTGAAATAGGAATGATCATGTTATTCATGATGCCCCAATCTGAGAAAACTTGTATGAATTTGAGCTAAACTAAGCCAAAACTAGTAATATGTAACTGAACCTATTCAAACCTAGACTATACCTACTATACCTTTCATTCCAATCTATAATTTTCTTTTCTTAATCTACTAGATAGCATCACCATAAATTGGATGATAACACCATGTGGTGCTAATGTCCAAATTTGGATGCTAGCGTCTAACTATTCTAATATCTACACAACTAAAATTAATCTTTGTGTCATTATTTCCCACTATGATTTCATGAAGCTGATTTCTATATTTTGTTCCTATGTGTTGAAAATTGTACTCTAAGTGCATTCAAATAGCCTATATTTATGACAAACCCCTATGAATTCCCTCTCTTTTGAGGGGAGTTATTGTACCTATGCAAGAACTATCTTTAAAATTAAAAATATCTGCAAGATGTGTGTTATCAGGTGCATATATGATATATGCATGATAAAATGTATGATGTGTATACATAACATTATAACGTAAGTTAATATGAGCATAAGTTTACAATATATGATGTATGTTAGATATATCATCCATAAGGTTGTCAATATAGATATAAAAATGTATATGAACAATAAATCTGAGTAATAACTAGGAAGCTACCTAGGGGGATGGGTCATGATGTCCATCATGACACCTAAATAGGAAGTGGAGATGCATGAGGTCCCTCATGGAATATAAAACTAGAATGTGCAACAAGCAAGAGATTAGTGTCATAGCCCTAACATATAATAAATCATACATACAACACACATGAGGCACACAAAGTAGGCCAATGGGCCACAATATAAGGGACATGGGAACATGCCACTAAATCTAAGAAAGCAAGACATACAAGGACATGTTCAAATATAAACATACGCAAATAATAACCAAGTTATCTTAGAGCCACATGGAAGGACATGTTCAAATGTTCATATACATAATCAAGAAGGCACATAGAAGGACATGGGCACATGTCTAAAGCATACATATAATGAAAATAAGTGGCATAGAGACATAGATTAATGCCATATTCAAATTCCCTCAAATGTAATAAGAATAGAGACAAAATTAAGTCTAAACTAGGAAAGTTATAAATGAAAGTTTGCATGAACATGCAGTACAAATCTATATAAGAGCAAAGATGTACTAAGTTGAGTCTAAAGTATTCGTAATCAGTAAAAAAGATAAGTAGGTGTAAGATGATCAATATCAAGATATAACAATGATAAATTGGTGATTTAGATTTTATAAATATGTAACGTAACAATTGAAACTATGTATAAAGTGCCCCCAAATGGGCATATATATCAAATGAGGAACCCAAATATCTATGTATATGCTCGTAGTGGGAAGATAAAAGAAAATATGGATATGTTTAGTGGACCTAGGTCTTATAAATATCTACAAACACTTGACAAGAAAAAGTGAAGCATGTATGTTTGATAAAAAATGACTACACTAAGACAACTATCGTATGTAGTACTTAGCAAGTATAATAAGTGTAAACATAACAATGCATATAGTCTATAGTTTGTATTTTTTGAGTAAATATCTAAATGTTTTTGTGTTTTGAAATATTAAATTATTTTTGTATTTTTTGGATATAAGATATGTACAAGTAACATGAAAATGAAACTATATATAAGGAGCAAGAAATAAGGACACTATGTACAAGTAGGGAGCAACCTATTAACCGATGAGTCTTATGGAAGACTCACTATCAATGTGACCTATGTAAAAAATAGGAAAGGTAACCTCTTGTTGATTTTGATTGATATGTTTTATTTAAATTAAGTTGCAATATGAATCTAAGTATTATTTATTATCGACATCATAGTAATAATAATAACTTGGAATGCTAGTGTTGACTTCTATTGTATTCGGATGAGCATAGGGAATTACCTAATACTATAGAGTTTACCTTTCTAAATTTTTATTTGTAATATTTATTTTTACTTGACCTTTAAGATTGTGATTATTTTAGGCATATAGTGTTTTGGATTATCTTTTCTTAGAAAGCCTCTTTTGAGAATGTTTGTTGGCTTAACATGATTTTGATTTTATAATTTAATTTCTTGATCTTTTTGTAACATTTTCTGTGTATCTAGATATTTTACCTTAATAAACTATACATGTGAATGATTTTTTTTGGTATGTTCCATAAATCCCAGACCTTTTTGACCAACATTATCAACTTCTATAATAGGAGTAATGATGCCTTGGGAATGTTTGCCCAACCCTTGACCTTAATAATGAAAATGTTGTAGACAATTTTGACCAAACCCATAATGTTTTGAAAGTGGGACCTCATTTTGGAGAGGTATATTTTTGTCCTTCATTTGCTTTATCTATGATTTTTATATTGTTTCTTGATCTGATTGTGATTTTTGAACCTTTTACTATTCCAAGTTATGCTTTGGTAACCACCTTTGTATTGTTTCTAAATTTGACCCTTTTTTAATTTGTACATGTGTCATTGTATGTTCTGTGGATGTTGTGTCACTGTTTGAGTCATATGTATCAAGTACCTATTTTATTTTATTTTTCAATGCTAAACATGAATCAATGTGGTGCCCATACATTTTATGATATGCATAATAATATATGGATCTCTTCACTAGATATAGAAGAGATAGGTTGATCAACTTAGCTTAGATCATTTTCCTTAGAATCTCACTTAAACTTCTATTTTATCCTTGAGTAATTTTTGAATCACTAGTTATAGATTCATTTTATTGTGATTTATTATTTTGATATATAACATTACTTGCCACAAATTGACTAGTTGAAGATGCATATGTGTGACTGACACTAGTGTACCCTAGTGGATTTTTTCTTGTAATCTAATTTTATAATGTTGTAATATTTTCATGTAATAGTTGATTCTAAGTTAAAAATTCTAAAATTAACTTGTTCATACTGATAATTTGATCACTTAGAGTATCAAAATTGTAAATCCTATCTACTTCTAATTGAACATGTAGGCACACACCCTACAGATAAGAAGTGAAGGCATATATAGGATGAGCATAAACATTTGAAATAGTTGTTTAGGTTTCCTCACCTATTAGAGGAGTGATAGCATGGACTTGGTTAGAGGGAAAGTAGTTATCACCCTCATGGAAATGAGAAGGATATTCTTATTTATCCATGAAATTTGTTAATGAAAACTGGAAGAGGGATGCTAGGGTAGAACATATGAGGTATAAAAACCCAAAAATAGCCAAGGAAAGTAGGAAAAATAAAGGTAAAAACCCTAATAACACATAGGGATAGGGTTTGGATAGTATTCAAAGTAATTCAAGTTAACCAAATGATTTAATTTTTTATGGTTGTGGAGTTTAATCCCTAGGTTATTAAAGGGTCTGAGTATAGTAAATTAGGATAGAATATGTAATAAATATAGCCACTAATTTTTAACATAATTGACCTATTTTAACCTTTCTAAAAATATTAATATATTATATAAACAAGTACTCACCTATAAATCGATTGAGATAGGAGATTTGGAGGCAACAAAATAGGATAGGAGCTGATCTAAATGTTGTAAATATAAACTAGGTGTTAGAACCTAGATAGTATCACCCTAATTTTATAGTAGCATCAATGGTGCTAGTGTCCTTATTTTAGTGCTAGTGTCCTCTATGCATAACTATTATAAGCTTTGAGTGCACCTATGTCTAAGTTTACCAAGATTGTTCCTATGTGCATGAGTTTTGATTCCCTATCAGTGACCTATTTTGATTGATTTTTTATGCAAAACCTAAACCTCCTTATTTTTAGGGAATCTAGATGGCACAAGTAAAAAAGTGTGATGTTAGTAGGGTAGGATGGATATCCTCAACACTTTGTTGTGTTGAGATTTATCTACACACCAATACTCCAAAGAGGGATCAAGCTCGATGTAGTTCTCCCCTCCTAAGTGTTGGTGTATGTGCAAGTGAATCTATTATGAATGCCATTTTGAGTGCTTTGAATGTTATTAAGACTAAAAATATGAGTAGTTTGAGCTTAGGAATGTTGTATATGGTTGTATACAGAAGTAGGGTAGAATAGTGATTGATAATCTTGATTGTGCATAACTTGTTATGAGTTTATTTGTGTAATTTGCATCTAATTTTCATCTAGTGGATAAAGGGTTAAAATTCATGTATATACATTTTTATAGTTATTTCATAGGTTTTAAAAGAGGTCCAGGCTAACCCTATATTTTTTTTTCTTTCCAAAGATATCCAATGGTAAGAAAAGGAGGGAAAAAGACAATAGTATGTAAATTAGGACACTAGCATCATGAGGCTCTACTATCTAAATTATGGCACTAGTGTCTAGGTGATAGAACCTAAGGCACTAAGGGATAAGATGCTAAAGTGAAGGTTTGGGTATGCTTTAAATATGTTTATGGATGTGTGTGTCCCTCAAAAAGGTTGGATAAGTGTCTAAATATGCCCTAAGATAGGTATAGGGATAAGATAGGGATGGGTGGTCTCAAGTAACATTATTAGAACTCAAGTGTCACTTTTAGGTGATTACATATAATAAATTAATCATCATATGCAATGAAACCTAGTATTAAATAATAATGCTCAACTATAATAATTATGTGGTAGTGGAACCATTGATTTTACTTGTGTATAACTCAACTATATCTATAGAAGTAATATATGAGTCTATAAGTATCAATTTTGGAACCCAAATGTACTATTTAGGTACATCCCCTCCATGTGTCCCTCTATTTAGTACATGATCAACCAATTATTTATTGGTAGGATTTGTGTGGGAGTGATCAATCCTGGTAGACGGTACACTAAGATAAGGACTTATACTAAAGATAGTATTATCTGAAGTTTGACAGACCATGTGTTCCTCAAAAGGAGAAACATGGAATGTTTCATACCTATTAGATGAGCCTCTAGGAGAATTAAGTTAAATAGGTCTATATATCACTTTCTAAAATATAATAATTCCCTAGTCATCTAACTATGTAAGCTTTTGGTCAAGAACAAAACACTCATTATCTCAATGATTATTGATACCATGGTAAGTGTAAAAGTGTTATCCAATTTAAATTAGGATGAAGTTTTATCATTTGGTTATCTAATATTTTTCACAATATATCATGTGGTCTATCTTGATACTAGTCAAACTGAAGAGGTTGCCTTTTGGCAGAGGCATACAATTTAATTGTGGGAGGTACTCTATAAGCATGTTCTTTTCCTTTTCTTAACACTTAAATATTTTTTATTTGATAGCTATAATTCATTCTAAATAAGGTGTTTGAATTTTTTTATGATTCTTTTGAGGTTGTTTTTTTACCTTGAAAACATGGTTTTTACCATGTTTGGTTTTGGATGGGAAAATAGGCAACTCTGTTTATGTGTTTGTTAGGGTACATGCATATTTATGTATATCCCAATATAAATTCTTGAATGAAGCAAAGGTATACTATGATACTCTTTATCTAAGTGGAGAAATATGACCCATATCAAATATAAATTGATCTTCCAAATATAAGAGTGTATAGTTTAAGGAATATAAAGTGTCCTTAAATTAAATAATATAGCCTTGCATAGGTTCATTCTTATTTTGTGTCAGCACTTTCAAATATTCCAATGGTAAATTAGGTAAGGTATAGTGATGAAAATTCAATAAAAATACATCTTCAAGTTTTTAAAAAGTTGGTAAGGATCCAATTGGCAGGCTATAAAACCACTCAATAGCTCTTTTGGTTAAACTATGATGGAAAACCTTTAATACTAAACTTCCATTTTGGGGTCAATCTCCAAAAGAGTGTATATATTATTAAAAATAAATATAAATATCCCCTTGACCATTGAAATATAAATTAAGGATGATAAAGTTCAAAGGATAAGGGTAATCAAATACATCTCTAGCAATAGGTTGTTATGCTAAAATATTTTCCTCAAAAATAGTCTCCTAGGAAGAAAATTGTAACTTAAGAGTGTTAACTTGTTTCAAATCAACCATTTTAGCCATGATAGATAACATCTCACAATGAATGGTTGAAGTATTTAATAGAGGATATAAATTACCATTGACATAAAAATGGGAATGATAGAATATTTACCCCTTTTGAGACTAGACTCATCACATTTTTAGGACATTTAATAAAGGGGTATCCATGGTCAAAAAGGTATGTATATCATGTTGGATATCAAAAATTTGATACAATTATCATTACAATGTTTGATGTTATTCAAAACTTCATTACATACAATAGGAGTAAGGGAAAGACCTTCACTTCTAGACATTTATTACTTTTTAGTATAAAATGTGGTGGGAGGAAAATAAACATTTTCTAGTTAATTTACAATATTATGAGAGGGAAAATACAAATTTCACTTTCATTTTTATTTTTCAAACTAGGGTGAGAATGTGTCATGCTACTTTTTATTTTCTTTGATTTATATATCTTGAGCTTTGAAAGATAGGAATCAAATCTACATGGGACTTTACTTGCATCCCAAATAATTCATCTTTTATAATTAATTATTTATGACTTTCACATGCACTCTAAATTTTCCATTCAAGTAATAAAAAGGAAGGAGTAGTGTATATACATAGTACTTTTAAACTTTATCAATTATTGATGCTTTATATCTTGTAGGAACCCATCGAGTCTCAATCTCTTTGATTTCACACCTTAAAGGGTGTACCAAGAAAGGGGTGGATAGACCATTGGTGCTTCATATTATTTTTGTTCCTTACTACCATTTGTTATCAACCCAACCATATCCTAAAACATTCCCTTAAGATTTGCCTCCTATTTTGCATCCTCCTCTAGTCATTTACCACCTTCATTAGCCCTTCCCTAGCCTAAAACCCTTTTTGATGGTTTATGTTACACTATTAGCCCCATTGACCTTGTACTATAATTGATAAAAATTATTAGGGTCTAGGTTGGCCCATGGCCAACCTAGACCATGAACTAATTTTTTTTGTCAATAACGATACTAGGTTGACTGGGTCAACCTTGTCAGCTTAAACTTTAAAAAAGGATTAGGGTTAGATATTCCTATATTTACACATTTATTTATCCATTATTATAAAGACAATAAGAGTCAATTATTCATTTATGCATATTTACAATCTTCTCTTCCACCATTTTACTTTAGGAGTCTTAGATTAGGGTTTCTACTTGGAAAAGAATTTTGTCTTGTAGAGAAGTCTTGAATGCTTTAGCCTTTCCTAGTGATCCTTAAAAACTACAACATCTTGTGAAGCACCTTTGGCCAAGGGAGATATTGAGTATCAATGGGTTCGTCTTCAAGGTAATTATGTATAACTTTGATCCTCTCTTTAGTAGATAAAAGTAACATAAGTAATAACTTTTAAATATATATCTCTCTCCATGCATTAAGGTTTTACCTATACATAACTTAATTGGGATTATCTTATGCATGTTTAATTTTCATGTTT
This sequence comes from Torreya grandis, assembly GCA_037957365.1. Lineage (NCBI taxonomy): Eukaryota > Viridiplantae > Streptophyta > Pinopsida > Cupressales > Taxaceae > Torreya > Torreya grandis. Next base: position 3,890,413 of record JARHVA010000771.1, on the reverse strand, counting down.
ATTACCCCTAATTTATACCACAAGATTTTATGAGAACTAAATTAGACTTTGTTTTACTTATTATTAGTTTAGTGAAATAAAAACATAAGACCTAGTTAGGGTTATTATGTAGTTTTACCTATTTGGAGGCTTTGGAACCCTCCCTAGTGATATTATTATGGTAATAGATCCCTTAGATAGGCCTATTAGATCCATCTTCATGACCCTATATATCTAATGTATCCACAATATAAAGTGTAGGTATGATTTATCTTCTTTGAGCTATGATTGATTTATAGATCTGCAAAATTTCTCATTACATACATTATAGTGAATTTGATGTGAATCTAACCCTTCTAAGTTTTCTTTCATGCCATCATTTTTATCATCTTATTATATTTTTCCATATTTATAGTACTCTATCAAACCAATTAGTATATTTCTAACTTTTTTTGCATAGGTTTAAGACATAATCTTATCAAAATAACTTTGTTTTATATGTGTAGGTCTTCATCAGCTATAGGTTACTAAATCAAACATCAACACAATATTTTTGTTCAATTCCACATTAGTATATAAACTTTAATATGTTGAATTTTTCATCTTTTTTATTTCTACTAGAATATAGGTCAATAAACATTATTGAACAAGTTGACTTTGTTATCTTATTCTTCTTCAGAACATAGGGTTTTATAGAACTTGGTCGAACCAATCGACTCAATTTACAAAATTTGAAATAAGTAATTCAGGTAATTTATCATAAAATTTTCAATCTTAAATATATTCAATCCCACCAAGGTTTCTCTCTTTACCCTCTCTATCATTTTAGTGATTTCATCAATTCTATTTTTCACAAGTTAGCAGTCTTCAAAATTGTAACCTTACAACTAACTAAGTTAACCTGGTCGACTTAGTTTTGTACTTTATCTTCTATCTAAGAGATATAGTTGACCTATTTGACTCTATTCTTAAGTAACTTGATTTTACACACTAATAGCGACCTAGTTAACTATGTTCTATACCATTGGCATATAGTGTTACCTAAAATGACTCTGTACTATTTTCAATCAAAGAATTGACAATTATTTGCTAGTAATTAATTCACATTTTCTTTTCAGTTGTTTGTATGATTAGAGTAACTCACATAGTATAATAGGTGGGTTTTTAAAATTACAATTTAGTTACACTATTTCACTCTTTCTCACACACTACCAAATCACATATCATTAAAAATGCATTTAAAATTTATCTTCCCAAAGCCTACCTACTTGGATTTCATCATCAAGGGGGAAGCTGACTTGGTTTTTTGGCCAAGTATAAATACATGGTTAATTTTATATATTTTAAAAGCACTTAACACCCTTATCACTATGGAATTGTGAAGTGAGGGGGTAGGCCCCAATACCAATCCATTACCATTACCAACATAGATCTCTTTCAACCCAAATGTCCTGAAACCATCTATAGATTTCCTTTTTATTTCCCTATTATCAATACAACTCTCCTATCACATTTAAACGAACACTTTATAATAATATAATAAAACTTAGGATGACCACTTAGTTAGCATGTATTTTTTTATTTATTTCTTAGTCGTTGATCATTGCATATTGTATTATAAAAACTTGCATTAGTTAGCATTGGTGAAAGGGTTTTTACTATGTGCCCCAATTCAATCACTTGCATTGATCCAATTGTTTGTGTGTTTGATTTCATTCTTGATTCACTTATCTTTCAAAAAAAATTCCCTATTTTAGAACACTGTCATTCTAGTCAATACAGTCTATTACAAATTGTTCTTTCTCCTATTTACTATACACATTTGCCCAACATGACTGTCTCTTATCTTTTTTTTTCTTCCCTTTATCCAGGAGTACACAATTGACCCAATCAATTTTTTTACTCTTCTTAGCCTTTGTCTAACATCACATAATCAAACTAGTCAACTTTATACTTATTGACTGACATTTTTCTTCTATTTGGATGACTTAGTTCTTTGTCTAGCCAACCTAGTTCCTTGTCCTTGATCTCTTTTTACTTAAAATCTGGTTCCTTTACTAAATCATCATGAAATATCCTATCATAATCTTCTTGGAAAACCTAAATCCATTTAGACACTATATGCAGTATTCTTTTCTCCTTTTCTTTACCTTCCAAAAAAACTCTCACTCTTCGAGCACTTATTCCCTTCCTTCATCTATGCATTATAATATGGTTCAAATCATGCCTCAATATAAAGTATGTGGATTTTATTATTTTTGTATCTATCAAGATAATTCCCATCTTAAATCATCTCAACACAATGTGGGAGTGATTAACACAAGTCTATCCAACAACCCCACTGGTAATCCACTTCATAATAACCCTCCCCTTAATACCAATTTGAGGAGTTCTCCTACAAACACCAACTTGCCAATTGATACAACTCAAATTCTTGCATAGATCATGCAACAAATTAATATAATGCAAAAATCTAACACCTCCCAAATTATGTAATTACAAAATCAATTGATCAATAATTCTAATCAACCTATGTTATAATACCTCAAATTAATCAAAACTTTATTCCTCCACCTCTTAGATATGTTGCAGGAAATGTTATTCCCCATCCTATCATGAATAACAATATGCTTAAAAACATCTAAAATGAACCTTTAGCTCCTTTCATCATTTCTATTAAAATTGGTAATAAATCTCCAACTCTCAAGTATGATGGCACTAAAGACTCAACATCTTTTCTTAAGGCATTCAACGATCTTTATAAAGAGTGGATCCAAACTAATACTTTCAGCACCACTAAACTTCTAGTTAAAACTTTCAATAACAATGTACTGGAATGCTACAACCAACTTCACCAAAATTTCATCTAGAAACTATAGATTTTAGTCAACCCACTAGTTAAAGAATTTCAAAATAATGACCTTCTTGAAAATTGCCTTAGCCATTTCATCAATGCTAGGCAATCTACCACTAAATCAACTCATGATTTTATCAAATGATAGATATCTTTATCCCATAAGGCTGACCATAACATGAATGATGATAATCTATTTAAACTCTTTATAATTTCTTTAACTCCTTCTCTTCAATATAAGGTTTGAACCTTTTCCCCTCAAATGCTAAATGAAGCTCTTGACCAAGCCAACCTCCAAGACTTCTTAATGAATAAATTTTAACCTAATGCTAAATTCATTAAAGGATGTTTGAAACTTATACCAATACAATCACTATAAATACCCCTCAAGCCAATCCAAGAGTTGTCAAGGCTGACAATCCTATGTCTTATCAATACTATTAATTATTCAGCAAATGAAATAATTCTTAGCACCCTCTAAACCATTTACTTATCCCAACAATCCTCCTAAATGGTATGATTCTAACCAATTTTGTTGGTTCCACACTAACATTAGTAATTCCCATGAAACCTATGGAGGGATTACCAAATTTTTTGTCTCCTATATGCTTGGTGAATCTTTCAATCATGAAGCCATGATACAACTCCACCATCAAGAGTACCACACTACTTCTCAAAAATGAAAATCTCTCAAGCTTCCTCTTCTAATAGCCAAAAATATGTTTCCATGTCTAATGCTCAACAAACTACCAATGATGTTTATACTATTGATGTTTACTATGACCAATATTAAAATAACTCTCAATATGTTAATGTAACTAAGTTCAATTATCATCACAAACTAGCTCACAAAGATCCTATCACCAAACCCAAGAACCCATATTTATAAGAGCAACTCCTCAAAGATACTACAACCACTCATCTAGATTTGAAAGCTAATGAGGAATAATATCCTCCTTCTGAACTCCCAACCACTTCAATTACTGCAAAATTTACATTACCTTCTAAACCTCACATTGGTTCTTCTTCTAAATCCCATTGGAACTTCTTAAAAGAGCTCAACTCCATGCCTTGTAAGATTCCTCTTATGGAGTTAGTTGACACCTCTCCTTTTCATCACAAGTTCTTCATGAAACAATTACAAGAAATTGAATATCCATATTCTATATAAGAAAAACCACCCTCTCATGAGTCTCAACCTACCATTATACATACCATTAAATCCATTTTCCCTTCTTCCAAACCTTTTATTGAATTACTTGAGTAAGACATTATTAAAGATGCGATCATTTTTTGCACCAATGATCCAACCCTATTCATTAAAATAGCCATTAGTACCACCCTTATTCATAAATTTTTAGTTGATAAAGGGTTTGGTATTAATGTAACATATTTGTGGCTCATCCAATAACTTGGATATAGTAAAGATCGTCTCAAGTAAACCTACTTAACCTATCATGGATTTGATAAAACCAATTAAATGCCACTTGGTTATATTTGGCTTCCCCTTATAATTAGACCTAAGATTGTTCGAACCAAGCTTATGGTCCTTGATTTACCCTTATCTTAAAACATACTCCTAGGCTAACCATGGACTCATAGAATGATGGATATCACTTCTTCCACTAGCTAATGTATCAAATTTATGTATAATAGTAAAAGGTATAAACATGAGGCCAATCCCAACCCTTTGAGTATTCAACTTTCCAATCCTAAATATCAATATTGCATTCTTATAATGCCAACAATCAATAGTTATCCTTTACCTAAATTCATCAACATCAATCTAAACTTACGTATCACTCTGGTTGATTCAGATGATGATGAACTTAATGAATTTCAACATATTTGCAATAGTATTAATCTACTTACTTATATATTAGAGTGGATTTGTAGTCATATAAAATGCAAAAATTGGTAACTTGAGCATGGCTAATGACACCCAACCCTTAGGTCCCTCATGATTACTTTCATGACCATCTTAGTCTTATTTTCACCAATTCCTAATCATTTGTAGTCTTCTAGACTTGGTCCCAGATCACCTAGATTACTCTTTATAAGATGAATCAATCCTCCAAGGTCCTATCTGCTTAGGACAATAGCACCACACTTGGACTATAGCATCGATACCACTACTATTTTCTTTTGGTGATATTGTCCAAGCCCATTTATAGTCTTAATGATCAATTTCTTATAGTTCCCTATCCTTATCCTTATTGGCCTAACATGAGCACATTTAACCCATGACTAATAAATCCCTATAAAATCCCATTCAAAGATCATTTGAAAAGGGTGGGAAAATATCACTAAGCAAGTAAGAATATAATTAATACTACTCAATCAATCTTCTCTATTCTCTGCATACAACCAACCAACACACTTACAAGCTCATTAAAGTCCTTGCACCAGTCCCTAGCCACCTCAAGCTCATCTAATATATCATTCTACATCTTCATATACATAATTACATAAAGCACATCAAGTGGGGAGAACTACATATGGCTTGATCCCTCTTCAAAGTATTGGTATGTAGGCAATGCTCCCACACATGTGGTATGAATAATTTCTAGTGTATCTTACACACACTAACCCCCCCTCTTTCTCAAAATTAGTTAAATCATAATGGAATATAGGGTTTAAATAATAAATCTTCTCTACAAGGAGATATACAGACTTTTAGTTGATGAAACTTCATAAATAAGTTTATACAGACATAGAGAACAAAACCCAAAAAGCTTAGATTCTCAGGATAATAATAATAATAGAGGTGAATTGTAGCACCAATTCCACTACTGTCTAGTTCTGACACTCTTGTCCAATCAAAAATGAAGCTCATATCTCATTTTGTGATAGTGTCTCAGTCCTGCACAGTGAATTCTAGCTTCTATCTTAGTTAGGTCAATCAGTTTCTAACTAAGTTTTATTTTCTTCTCCTTATTACTATTTTTAGAAAAGTTTAAATTGCAACCAATTTACATAAACCAGTATCTCAATTATTGTATATTTATTTACTAAATTTACTACTCAGACCCTTTAACTAAATTAAGAATAATACACCAATATTCCCAAAATTGTTAAGTCATTTAGTGAACCTGACTTACTTCATTTATGCACAAAACCCCTAGAAACCCTAGGGTAAATTTTGTACTAATTTTTACTATATTTTTTTTATTTTTTACTTGCATAATAAAATAAAAAATTAGCATCAAATTTTAAAATAATTTTCTTTCAAACCCTAGTTGCCTATACTAGGTCCAAGTATTTTTCCAGTATTTTCCAATCATTTTTTAAATTTTTACTAGCATATTTAAATTATAAAATCCATTCAAAATTCAAAATTCAATAGTAATTTTTGAAAAAAATTATTTTTCAAACCCCTAATTGCATCTACTAGGTCCTGTTAAGTAATTAATTTTTGAATAAATTTCTGATTAATTACTTACATATCTAACTCAAAAATCCACTTTCAATTTCAAATTTTCATAGTAATTTGTCAAAATCTTCATCTTTAAAATCCTAGCTACATACACTATGTCCTACTACTTTTGAGATGTCACCTTACATTCTAAAATCATATTTCAAAAATGGATCACTTATTTACAATTTTTTCTTACATTTCTTACAAATAATAACGAGACCATCATTGGTCCTATCATGTACATGAATGAATAAGTTTATCATATGTTAATACAAAGTTTTATTATTTACATTTCATGCTTATGTTTCATAATGTGGGATGATGTTAATAAATTTCTTATTAAACATGCTAAGACATCTCTTACATCACCTCCCTTAGAGCCTTTATCCCATGTTGAGTCATGTTGCATGGTCCATTTCACTCTTCCTCAGATCACTACCCATCACCAAAGAGCCCAATTGATGCCCTTTTTACCTCCACCACCTTGACCTATTGATCATCTTTTCTCTCCTCCCATATTTACTACTACCCCTATATAGATAGTAGATAATGTGGTTAGAGTTGTTACTTGATGTGCCACCATGCCTCCTCCACCTAGTCAAGAGCCCCACCACCCTCCTATTCCTTCCCATCCTAGGCCCAATCCACCCATACAAGCATATCCACACAAGTCATATGATATTACTAATTAGTTGAGAAACACTCCAGCTAAAATTTACATGTTAGAACTATTTCAAAAAGCCAATGTGTTCAAGGATATTCTCTATCAGGCACTCATTCAAACTTTTATGCCCATTAACTTCAAGCCTTCTTATTTTTCATCAATGGTTAACACACTAAAAACTATATAAGATGTTATCACTTTGGATCATGATGACATGCCATCTCAGATAGTAATTGATTAAAATTTACCACTATTCATACAAGCTCAAGTCAAAACTAACACAATTAAGATAGTTCTTGTTGATAGTGGTTTCAAACTTAATATATGTAGTATTACATTCTTATAGACCATGGGCATAGACATTTCATCCATAAAAAAATCATATAAAAACATTCAAGGATTTGATGATATACGATGATAGACATTGGGTACCATTGCTTTGGATATCATGATAAGACCCAAAATCCTCTCTACACAGTTATAAGTCATGCCAGGTCCACTTCATTATAATCTTTTAATCAGAAGACCCTATATACATGATATGGGGTGAAATTACTTCTACCCTTCATCAATTTCTTAAGTTTATCCATGAGGGATACCTATACACATGTCTAATAGATAACCAACCATTAAGATATTATCAAACTATAGAGTCATCTTTGATTATTTCACCAGATGGGACACCTCATATCACAAATCAGCCACCACCTCATTATATTTCTCTTGATTAGATACATACATATGAGGTTGGAGAGACTATCAATTCTCATCCTCTTCCACCTATAATTGTGCCCTCAGCTCTAGATATTTAACCAATCATAGCAGCTTTAGCCATTCTAGCTACTCCATCAATCATGATTCCTAAACCTATGATAGTTATACACTCACTGATAGTAGATCTAATAGTACCAATTGATTCTATAGATACAGTCACTCCATCAGTTATAGATACTCTCATAATATAATTGTCTTCTTACCCCTTGTGGTAAATTCTAGGTTACCATATGTACATGATGTTGATATAGATTCTTAGGCTTCTTCAGATGATGATATGACACCCACACTCATAAATGACTATTTGTGTGGGTTGGTATTTATACCAGTTCACATAAGAGATTACTAAGATGACTCTAGATCTCTCATTATACATCCTACATCACTCTTATCATCTCACACTACACTCTCAAGATATACTCCACATTCGTGGCCATAGATAGATCACTTGGTACATAATATTCACATGGTTACCTCTATAGATATAGATCTAGTCATTAAGAGTTAGGCAGGCATCACATAAAATCAACCATAGATTATGTTATAGATGTTAATTGATCATGGATTAATTACCTTACCTAAAATGTGACACAGATCTATTAGCAAATTATCATAATAGGATGATCACCCATTTTATCTTTTTCACAAGATCACAAGTGATGATACAAATGTGTGTATAACTTTATAGAAAAGATTTGATAAACTACAAGTTCATGGTATTATTTATATTATAATACCATTAGTATTAGCTTCTTCACTTCCACCAAAGAAATCTACTATCAAAACCAAATGTCTCAGAGAAGAATCAATATCTCCACCACTAGAATAACCTTTAGTTCACCTTCGATAGGATGACACAATGTACACAGATTTCACAACATATGTTGATACTTATGATGATGATCTTGAGGCATTTAAAATGGTCATGATCCTTTCCTCCCTATCCATCTCCAGCTAGCTCCATCCTTGGTCCCTTTACCCCCTCCATCCTAGCCTTTTATTCATATGCTTGTATATAATGTCATTATGATTACTTGTACATAATTTTCTCAATATCACCTATACATAGTTTATTATACTTGATTGTAAATAGTTCAAAACTTCCAAAAATACAACAACAATACAAAATTTAAAAATACAAAAACATACAAATAATTCAAAAACAACAAAAACATTTTGATTGTATACATCATTCATGTTTTACATTTCTATTACCATGCTAGACTTATATTTGTTATTCTATGCTTATTCTTTGTCAATTTATTTACATTACCATGCTTAACTTGATCTTCTTTTAAGTGTGTATAATGGCATACATCTCTTTGATTGCTTCACTCTACCCATTGAGGGGCCATCCTACTTCTACATTGAGACACACATCAATATACATACCCATTGGGGGCATCTTTCTACATGACTACACCATCCAAGTTATGTCATTCCTACACCACACACTCTAGTTATCATTTTGATGTACATTACTCACTTTCTTATATATATTACTCTATCAACACTCACTATTATATAGCACTTATGTATTTCTTAGCATATACCTAGTCTTATACTCACATGTCTTACATACTTTCCCTCTTTCTTTGATTAGTTAGATGTGATTATATTTTTAGTTATTACATGATTTCCTTTCTTTCTTAGCGTATCTTGATGTGATTGCATTTTATTATTCATATTTATCTCATGTATGTGCTTTAAGACATTTTCTAATGTCTTTTGCTTCTATTCATGTGTGTGCCTTAAGACATTTTCCAATATCCTTTGCATGTACTCCTCTATATGATTGTGGCTTCCATGCCAATTTTTCTTGATTCAATTGTATGTGTATATGGCATTTGAACATGACTTGTATGCTTGCTTTCTAGTTTGAGTAACATGTACCCATTTCACTTGTTTGTTTGGCCCCTTGGCCATCCTTGTATGCTTCTTGTTTCTTGCCTTGTGTGCTTGTTGATTTTTTATTTCTCATTGTTTTCAATGCCATGATCCACATCATGCATTATCTTGATTTTTTGGATGATATGATGGATATCATACTCCATCCCTCCAACTAAAATAACAACTAACTATACTTTCATTTTTAGTTCAGTATATTACACATGTTCTTACATTGTTATATCTATCTAGGCAAACCCATGTTGATCTAATAATCTCTCAATACAAATCATGATATCATATATCTTTACAACATAACACACTTTCAAGGCTCTTTCTTTTGAGGGAAGTCATTGTATGGTCTTCATTCTTACCCTCAAAAGAGGGGGAAACAAACAAGCATTTTATCTTAGATATCAACGCTCCTAATGAATGAAACAAAAACATTCAACGTACCCATAATAACAACCAGACATAAAAATAATTAGAATAGACTAGGTAGATAATCAAAAATCTAGAACAATCATCAGATTTGGCCCTAGACAATAGTGCCCAACATGGACAATAGTGATGGTACCACAAGTGTCCAATTTCAGCACTCTTATCCAAATAGTAGACAAACTATATTTTATATAAATAGATAGAAAGGTAAGTTTATTTATAGTTTTGTCAGCTATAGTTCATACTAGATTAAGTAGTTTATGTCTAGTTTTGCTTAGAGAATCCAAATATAGGTGGAATCATGCACAACATGATGACTATTACTTCTAGTTTTAGAAAGGGTAGTTGGTATAACTTCTAAATTAGAATCCATGTTTTAGACACTAGTGATTGGGGGCAATGTGCATGGTACATTCATTTTCTTTTCTTTTTGAGTTTGAATTTACCCAAGCATTCTTAGCAGTTACATGCCTTATTCTATCTACAAGTAGTTGGCATCATTTTTGAATGGATTTCATAGAAGCCTAACATCCACATTCTTGAGTTCCTAAGTGGCTTTAATATAATCCTAATGCACTAGTTCAGAGTGGCTTTCATACAATCCTAATCTCCATCTTTTGAAGTGGCCAAGAGTGGCCTAGTTTCCAATATACATTCAGTTATCCATGCCAACATTTTTAGATCATAATACATTCATGGGCTTCAAGATCCATCTCATATGACATACATTTCATACTAGTTTTAGTTCATTGCTTCATTTCATGGGGTAATGATGGAGCCAAAGGACTAGCTAACCTTTGTATTCTTGAGCCACCTATTTAGAGGGATTGGATACATAGTCTAAACATTGATCAACACACGTAGGACCACCTAGTTTCACTTAGTGGGTGATAATGGAACCAAAGGGTCAGCCTTTGCATTCTTGAGCTACTTCTAAGGAATTAAGGACTAAGTTTTGTTTACAATATTACTCTTGGTTTAGTACACATTCAACATCACTCAACATCATAATAGGTTTTTTATTGGTTCATGTACTTGGTGAGGTGTATTCATTCTTTTCTCTTCCTCTCTCTCCTACCTAGCTTTGTATGTTCTTATTTTAGATATAGAATATCTAGCAAGAATTGATCTACTTTCTATTTTCTTTTACAAATGCACACTTCACAGCATGATCTCTCTATGTACACCCTACATCACATAGCTTCATGAGCTTCACCCTATTAGGTAAGTTTAGGTATGCTTTCTATTTTTATTTTATCATATTGTTTTGCTTTGCTTCATATAAAATAAAGGAGGATAAAATTTAGTCATATAAAATGCAAAAATTGGTAACTTGAGTGTGGCTAATGACACCCAACCCTTAGGTCCCTTGTGATTACTTTCATGGCCCTCTTAGGCTTATTTTGATTGATTATTAGTCATTTATAGCCTTCCAAACTTGGTCTTAGCTCACCTTGACTTCTCTTTCTAAGACAAATCAATCCCCCTAGGTCCCATCTACTCAAGGACAGTAGCACCACACTTGGACTATAGCATCAGTACCACTACTATCTATTTTTGGTGCTATTATCCAAGCCCATTTCTAGCCCCAATAGTCAATTTATTTTGGTTCCCCATCCTTATCCTTATCATCCTAACATAATTACATTCAACCCATGACCAATATATCCCTATAAAATCCCATTCAAATATCATTTTCAAAAGGTGGGTAAATATCACTAAACAAGAAAGAATAAAAGCAAAACCACTTAAGAAATCTTCCCTATTCTCTGCATATAACCATACAACACACTTACAAGCTCATTAAATTCCTTACACCAATCCCTAGCCACCTCAAGCACATCTAGTTTAGCATTATGCACCTTCATATACACAATTTCATAAAGCACATCATGTGGGGATAGCTACATATGGCTTGATCCCTCTTTAGAGTATTGGTGTGTAGGCAACGTGCCCACAAAAGGGGTGTGAAGCATGCCCAATGCAACTTACACACACTAACCACCTCTCTTTCTCAAAATTAGTCACATCACAATGGAAGATACGGTTTGAATAAATAATATACTCTACAAGGAGCTATATAGACTTCTAACTGATGAAATTTCACATACAAGCTCACATCGACATAGTGAATAAAACCCAAAAATCTTAGATCCTAAAGACAACAATGATAGAGGTGGACTATAGAAATAGTGCCACTACTATCCATTTTTGGTGATCTTGTCCAATCACAAAATGAAGTTTATATCTCAATTTGTGATAGTGTCTTAGTCTTGCATAGTGAATTCTAGCTTTTATCTCAGTCAAATCAATTAGTTTCTAGCTAAGTTTTTTTCTTCTCCTTATTACTATTTTTAGAAAAGTTTGAAATAAAATTAGTTTACATAAATCAGTACCTTAATTATTTTATATTTATTTACTTATTTTACTACTCAAACATTTTAACTAAATTGGGAATAATACACCAATATTCCCAAACCTATTAAATTGGTATCCATCCTTATTTATTACCTCATGATTGCACCATCCCTCTCATTGATAAGATAATTGATTTCCCCCTCTATTAAATGCTTAATATTCCTCTTACCTAGAATATGACTTCACATACAATGATTATGGAGTGGCCAAAATATTCCAAGATCCTTTAATCATGTCTCTAAAATTCAGTGATCTAGGTATTTCTCCTTTTGAAACTCCTCCTGAATCTCAAGCATGTACAATTTCTACAACATATGATGATAACTATATCATAGACCAAGCAAAATCATGAGACTTGGATATTCAAAATTATCAAAAACCTTTAGCCTAAATACATTCTTAAACCATGATGTTCATACCATTTCCACTGATGTTGAGTTAACTCCTGAAGGTTATGTACCTCCTATTAATTATCCACTTATTGATACTCCTTACGTGGTATAACAAATCCTAATTTTTGAACAACTAGAAATTCTTGCATCTTCTATACCACCTATAAATTCAATTCCTACATCCAAATCTTCCCCTGTCAATGAATTTAATGATAAATCCATCAAATTTGGTCAACCTTCTTCCCCTACTCCTAAGATTACATTAGATGCTTAGGCCATAGATGTACATCAAATACATTATAAATATGATCTCTAAGGTAATCAAGTTATTGATTTTAAATTATATGTTGGGTATTATGTTTCTCTTCCCACTCTACCTAGTGATGAATCCATTCTTGAATTGCTTCATGCCTAAGAACCTCAACTACCTCGATAGTATCACAAAATCAAGAATTTCACAAAGAAAGCCCCTTGTTTCAACAACTTCATCACTAGAATCTACCCTAAAGAAAATATAATATCCTTTTTACCTAATGCACGATATCATTTCCAAGATGATAATGTTATGCTTATCGAAGAAACCACTCAAATCAAATATAGTACCCAATCATGCCCTTGACCAACTACAGTCTCTCCTAAACTCACACCAATTGAACATGATAACTTCAGCTTATTCTTCAATAAATATCATGATAATTTTGCTTGGTCTTATAAGGAAATACTTGGTATTGACCTTAGCATCATGGTACACAATATTATGACTTACCCTGATGGCAAACCCATGTATCAAAAGCACTATAAATTTCTACCAAAATTTTCAGCTTTATGTCATAAAGAAATAATCAAACTTCTCAATGATAATTTTATCAAACCTATAGACTATTCTGAATGGGTCTCTAACATTTTCCATATTCAAAATAAACTCATTATGGTAATTTTCATCTACATGAATTACATAATCTTAACCTTGTTTGTCCTAAGGATAATTTCCCTCTACCTTCTATTGATGCCATTATTAATTCCACTACTAGTTATGAAATGTTATCTCTTATGGATGATTTTTTGGGTTATAACCAAATTCACATTACACCTAAAGACCAACATAAGATATAATCCACCATAGAATAGGGCACTTATTTCTATTTTAAAATTCCCTTCAACCTAAAAAATGTTGGAACTACCTATCAATGGATGATGACTCACATCTTTCATGATCTTATTCACAAGATTGTAAAAACCTATGTGGATGACCTCATTAACAAATCCAAAAGCCATAAGACTCATCTCTTTTATCTTATTATCATATTTAATTACCTTATTAAATATAAAGTTAGACTAAATCCCTACAAATGTGTTTTCAATGTCACATCTGGAAAATTATTAAGATTCTTAGTCTTTATTCACAGCATTGATATTGACCCTATGAAGATCAATTTTATCATCAACATACCCATCCCTTGATCCATTATAGATATTCACACTTACCTTGGTAAACTTGGGGTAAGTAGATAGTTAATCCCCAAAATGGCTTACCATATCTATTTTGTCAATTCTCTTCTTAAGAAAGATAATGCTCTAGAATGGATGCATCCTTGTAAAAAAGAATTTGACAATATGAAAGAATATTTACTTCACCCACCTACTCTTCATCCACATTCAAATGATCATTTTTTAATATTATATACCTATTCCACACTCGTATTATTTGGGGCAATGCTTTCCCAACAAGATGATACTAGGAGGGAATATGTGATGTATTATATTAGCCAATGCCTTATCGAATATGAGAAATGTTATACAAAATTCAAATGTGATTTCCTCACCATAAATTTTGTTATTGAAAACCTTTGAAATTATATGATTTATCAAACCACTTATGTTACTATTCATTTTGATCCCCTTTGTCACTTATTCTCCAAAGCCTTTTTCCTTGGAGATAAAATTAGCCAATCGATGTTCTTTCTCATGGAATTTGATCTCTAAATCATTACACAAAAATCTATCAAAAGACAATTTTTTTTTATCAACTTACTACAACTCCAATCCCTACTACCGACCACCTTAAATACAATCTTATTGATGATAATATTCTATATATTAAAGGTCTCAACCAGGCCATATATCTTAAAGATTACTTCCATAACTTCACTACTGACCTTGAAGAAACTAATCTAAAAGAGACCCATATCTTCCCCGATAGTACTAAACCAGTACTATTTATTTAAAAACTTCCCAAAATTAATGTCAATTTACACAAATATACTTGGACTCTTCATTTTGATGGCACTAAATGTCATCAAGGAATTGGGGAAGGTTGTATCTTTATGATCCCTCTTCATAAAATTATACCTTTGGCATTTTAGCTCACATTCGATGTCACTAACAACATGGTAGAGCATGAATATTTAATCCTAGGCATTATAGCAACCCTTGATCTAGATATCACATACCTGCATGCTTTAGGTGACTCTCAACTCATTTGATACCATGTCAAAGGTGATTATCAATACAAAGATGAAAATATCATTTCTTATCATCAAATCATAACTACCCTTTCCAAAGATTTTTCTTCTTTTACCATCAAGCCCATTTCACGATATCAAAATTATATTTTTGATTCATCGCTTCTTCAACATCTCTTTTTCATCCACACCATGTTCTTACCAGTCCCACTTTTGTTATACAAATAATAAAATACCCATATTATCTTCAACCACATAATTCACTCATATGCCACATTAAGGTTGTTATCATTAGCCAAAGCCTATGGTATAAAGATATTATTCAATTTATCAAACACCAAACCTATCCTCTAAACATTGATTCATGTGAAAAGATTCAAATTCACAAACAAGATTTTAAGTATGTCTTTCAATGTAACATATTATATTATCAAAAATGTTGAAGGTGCTTTTCTCCATTATGTTATGAAATAATAGGTTTATCCTCTTCTTGAATAAGCACATGGGGGTATTTGTGGTGGCCACTATAGCAAACATGTTATAACCTATAAATGCTTATATATGGAATATTTTTGGCCCACTATTGAAAAGGATGTCATTAAATTTTCTAAAAAGTGTACTCCTTGCCAACTTCATGATGATATAAATCATGCACCTCCAACTAAGATTTAAACCATGGAATCTTCTTGGCCATCCTCCATATGAGGATTGGATCTCATAGGCAAGTTACCTCAATCTCAAGATGGACATGTATTTATAATCATAGCCATATAATATTTTACCAAATGGGTCAAGGCTATGCCCCTCATCAATGTCACTGGTACCATCATTTCCAAATTCAATCATAATCAAATAATTTACCACTTTGGTATCCCTCAAACTATCATTTCAAACAATGGTGGTAACTTTAAAAATAAAGTTGTCAAACAAATCTATGCTAAATTTAAAATCAATCATAAATTATCCAAACCCTACCATCCATAATTTAATGGCTAAGTTGAGGACACCAACAAAATTATTAATAAAATTATCTAAAACGTAATTCATGAAACCTGCATGGATTGACATCTTCATCTCTATCCTAATATTTAGGGCTATCGTACTAGCATACACACTACCACTGGGGAAACACCATTTTCTCTAGTCTATGGTTATGAATCAATCCTCTCATTAGAAGTTGAGTTTCCCTCTCTCTGTATCTATTTTCTTGGTATCATACTTGATGAAGAATTATACACATCTCACCTTCATGCTCTTTATTTCTTTGATAAATAAAATATTTTTGCTTTGCAACATAATTTCTAAAATAAAGCCTGTATTACGAAATAACATAACAAAGTAAAGCTCACACATTTAATGTTGGTGATATTCTCCTTAAATTATACTATACTCATGAAAAAGAAGGTAAATACACCTAAAAATGGCGTGGCCCTTATTTATTCAAATACATTCTTGGTCCAAGCACATATTGCCTTCAAACTAATGAAGGCCATATTTTCAAAGAGCCCACCAATGTGTAATTCCTCAAGATGTATTTTTCCTAAATCCTTCCCTTCTTCTCATAATTTATATATACTATCCTTCTAACACTTTTTGTAATATATTTACATGGGTCTTACCCTTTGAAATAGTTCTTTATTTCCACAAACCTTAGTCTTTCCTTTTGGTCCTTTAGTTTCCCTTTTTCTCATGAGTTTCATTGTAAAACCATAGATAAGACCTGATCTTCCTCATGATTTCCACTTTTTTCCTATTTATTTCCTTTATTTCCAATACCTTTTTGGCACCTCTTGGGTTTATATTTTGTGAGTTTTAGTGTAATACCATGGATAGGACCTAGCTTTACTCACAAACATCTTTCTTCATTTTACTTTCTACATGATTTATTGCACCCCTTGGGTTTTTATTTTGTGATTTGTAGTGAAAGATAATGGATAGGACCTGGCCTTCCTCACAAAATACCATCTATATCTTATTTACTTGTCACATGTTTTGTGCACCCTCATGGGTCTCTCTTTTATGATTTTTAGTGTAAGACCATGGATAGGACCTGGCCCTCCTCATAAAATCACCATCTTTCATTCAGTATTCCTTGTCTAGAATGTACTTTGTAATGATTTTGAGTTTGTGATCCTTGTTCTCAACTTCATCTTTAGTTTATTTTATAGATAAAATTTTCACAACTTGTTTTCCTACACTTCTCTCATTCTTATGACAAGAAATCACACTTCAATGTCATTGTATCCCTTTTTCACCCTTTGTCACTTTTTTTGTGATTTGAGGTAATTCAAATTATGTCATGTTTCATTCCTCTTGATTTCCCTTCCTTTCACTCCACTTTGGATAAAACCAATGTTGAAGTCATGATATCACTTTTATTTCACCTACATTAATGAGACTCTTAAACTCCATGCTCTCTAAATTCTCTCTCTTAGAAATCAAGTCCCAAGTATTCAAATGAAAGTCATCTTTAACACCATGTTTGGTTTTCCAAATATATATGGAGGAGGAATAGAAAAATCCATCAATGAATTTAAAATCTAAATAATTAAAAAAAAGGCAATGATGTACAAAAGTTAATATACAAATTTCAAAAGTCAAGATCACACAAAAAGACATGATTCCAAACACATCTCCTATCTCCAATTGAAGATCAAACTCTATAGTTGGCCTCATGATATATCCATTGGGGTGTGGTAGATTAGTAGATTAGAATAGGATAATTTAACAAACTCTATGGTGATACATACTTTCTCACACAAGTACCCAATCTTCACAGTAGATCGATAGTTTTGTAAGGGGTATTGAGCAATGGGGGAGATGTTGTGGGAAGGTTGGTTCATTTTAATTTTCATGCATATAGCCTTAATGGGATGATCTACATACTTGATTTTTTTGACCTAATATTTATGTGGATAAGATAAGTTTTTCAAAGTCCTTAAGATCAAAAGTCCTCTTGTTTTGACAAACCTAATTTGAGTGTCTTGACTTTGATAAAGAGTTCTTATACCTTGGTTTTTCCTTCATTCTCCCCTCCACCCATTTCATATCCCCCTTGACAGATAATGTGTGATTCTAAATATATTTTTTCTTTTTATATATTCCTTATCTTCACATCTTAAAAACATGTTCTCACTACTTTTTTTTATTTTTATCTATCTTTAGAACCAAACAATATGTTTAAGTAACTATGGGTCACTTTCTTTTCACCATTGACTTAAATCCCATCATTATTTGTCTTTATTTTACCATTTTCCATTATTTTACTACCTTTTTTTTAAGACACCTGAGTCCATTTCTACTTGCATGTTCTTTTTCCATTATTGAGTTAGGTTGGCTTGTTAATATTCACTCAACAATGTTTTTTCCCTTTTATGCACTTTTTCCATTAATGATTGAGTAAGGATTGTTACTTCTCACTCATCAATATTGTTTTACCATTTTTCTTGCCCATATTTGTTTAAGTAAGGATTATTAATGCTTTCACATTGATGTTTGATTACCATTTTTGACATATATCCTTGGTTTGATTTGGTGAGTTTTCTCTTCTTACTTAAGGTTAACTTGTTTGAGTTTTTTGATCTTTAGTAGCCTTGGATATTTGGTTACCCAATCACCCCAGCTTGCCAAATTTCCATGTACATCACATCCACATAGCATCAATTATCTTGGCTTTCTTATGTTTGTTTTTTTTTATTTCTTTAGTTTTGTATCCTTGGGTTTGTCAAAATCAATTTATGCACCCTCCATGATTAAAATTACAAACACAACAGACAACCATCCAGTGATAAAGATAAGTTAAGGCACACATACTTCTATTTTTAGTTATTTCCCTTTCAATCATTTTAATTTTAGTTATTTTTTATTTAAAATATTAAAACTTTTTTCAGCTTCACCATTTACGTATTGTTATATTTTTTCTCAAAGCACCATCTCCTATTGTAACTACATGATGCATGATGATATTTGAGTGGGGCATACGTATACACATAATATTTTAAAACTTTATCAATTACTAATGTTTTCTATCTTGAAAGAACCTATTGAGTCTCAATATCTCTGAGTACACACCTTAAATGGTGTACTAGGAAAGGGGTGGGTAGACCATTAGAGTTTCACAGGATTATTGTCCCAAACTACCACTTGTTATCAATCTAACCATCTCCTAAAAACATTCCCCTATGTTTTCCATCTTATTTTTCACCCTCCTCTTGTCATTTACCACCTTAATTTTCCCTTCCTTAGCCTAAAACCCTTTTTCATAGTTTACATTACACTTTCAACCCCATCAACCTTGTAGTCTAATTGATATACCTTATTAGGATCTAGATCATCCCCTGGTTGACCTAGACTATGACCTAATTTGTTTTTGTCAATAAAAATACTAGATTAACTGAGTTGACCTTATCAACCTAAAATTTTGGAAAGGATTAGAGTTAGATCTGCCTATATAAACATATCCTTTTTTCCATTCTTAGAGAGACATCAAGAGTTAATTATTCATTTGCGCTTCTTTACAATCTGCTCTTCCATCATCCTAGTTGAGGAATCTTAGCTTAGGATTTTTACTTGAAGAAGAATCTTATCTTGTGGAGAAGTCTTGAATGTTTTGGCCTTTTTTAGTGATCCTTACAAACAAACAAAAAAACTCTTGTGAAGCACCTTTGGCCAAGGGAGATATTGAGTCTAGATGGGTTCATCTTCAAATTAAGTATCTCTAACTTTGCTACTCTCTTTAGTAGATTGAAGTATCATAAATAATGGCTTTAGAATATATTACTCTCTCCATGCATTAGGGTTTTAACTATACATATCCTAATTAGGATTCTCTTATACATATTTACTTTTTATGTTTATTACCACTACTTTGTGCCACAATTTTTGGTGAGCACTATATTAGACTTTACTTTACTTGTTATTAATTTAGTGAATATGAAAACATAGGACCTAGTTAGGGTTATTGCATAATTTTGTTTGATTGGAGACTTTGGAACCCTCCCTAGTGATATTATGGTGGTAAGAGATCCCTTGGCTAGATCTAATGGATCCAAAATGGTCATAACCCTAAATATCTAATGTATACACAATCAAAGTGTAAGTAGGATTTATGTTCTCTGAGTTAGGATTCATTTATAGATTCACTACATTTCCCATTACATACAAGTAGTACATGTATTTTAATCATTACCAAATAGAGAAAGAGAAGGAATTTTATTATTTTCATTGGATTCATCCAAATAAGGGATAGAATTTTCAACATGAATATTATTTTGGAAAGAAGACACACACTTTATTTTATCAACATTAGCAGCATGGGAGATAGGATAAGAATATTTATTTATTTATTACATTTGAATCATTTGAGGGGGAAGAATAAATTTCAACTATTTAAATATTTGCATCATGGGAAGAATAAAAAGAATCATCAATTTTTGATGCAACTAAATAATGTATGCATGAAACATTATGACTTATAACATTATGAATGCTACTATTTTATATTTATTTGTTATCCTTGTGTAAGGATTTAATAAAATGCATTGTTGTTGTATATTGAAACCCTTCTTCATTATAAAAATAAGAAATAGGAGAAATCGGATTCTCATACCCAAGAGGAATATCATCACACTCATAACCATATGAATAAATACCATATGAGTAAATGCCTGCTTATCTTGGATACTTCATCAATGACCATGGTGTGTACTTCATCAATGAAATTGTTTAGATCTTGATAACTGAATATATGGTGATGCACCATAAAATGACAACTTAACATCCCCAAGTAAATCGAATCATTGAGGCATTCAATAAAATATTGGGTGTGTGCCTCATAAAAATATGTGACATGGGTTACAAATATTTGGATGATCATGTGTCAGCAGTATTATGAGCCTATCACACTACATGCAAGTTCTTGAACAACGATACACCATTTCAACTAGTATTTGGAATAGAATCCATTTTACCTATGGAATTTATAGTACCCTCATTACACATTATAGGTATTATTCGATTACATGACCAAAAGTATTTGAGTGTATGCCTGGAAGACTTGGAGTGTTTGGATGAGACACAAGCCCAAGAAAGATAGAGTCATCAAATAGAAAAGATGTGCCTAAAAATATGGCATGATAACCACATCAAGCATAAGGTATTTATATAAGGTGCACTAATCTTTCTATATGACTCTAAGTATCACAATCACCCAGACAAATTATAGATTAGGTGGATGGGACCTTATATCATCCATAGTATATTCGAGACTGGCACATGAAAGCTACATGTGTTGAAAGGTGAAATGTTCCTTAGGTATTTCAATGGTAATATATTTAAGATATATAATCACTAGGATGGCACTTACACCATCAAATACCGACTTCTTAGTCATAATTTGGTTTCTTTATTTTGACCATAATAAAATTTGTCGCAAACCAAATTTTTCCTTATGTTTGTTTTGTTTATGTTTATTGAATAAGTGTAGAAATTTTAGGCCTAAAAGATAAATATTCTAGCACTTATATACATAAATCCATTTTGGTAAGTCAAGCATGGTTACTTTCTAAGCACTTGAGGCCAAACACCTAAGTTTCTGGGTGTATGAAGTTCTCCATATTCATAAAGATGTAAGTAGAATTTGACAAAGGGAGGCACACAAGAAATTCATGAATAAAGAGCCAAAAGGAGAGAATGAATCATTAGAAGACCAATATAAGGATTTGTATGGGATAAGAAGGCTAAAGAAAGAGACATGAAAGCATATATAATTTGATTAAGAAAGAGAGGCACGCTTGTAAGGAAGCACAACACTAAAAAGAGATGGAACTGAGGAGGTTGAATTACACATGTGTGAAGCACTGTACCTAGGTTACCATAAGAATGGTAGGTCATACCACATTAAACCAATCACAATAGAATGACCATCAAGATAGCTGGCACCCACCCAATGGTCAGCATGAAGTGACTGAGAAAATTGTACATGTCACTTCACCAAAAAACTATTATAAAAATTAATGCTATGATGGTCGAAGCACAAAGATCCATAATAAATGCATAATTGGCATTGATTTTAGTGGATTTTGTGGATTTAATAGATTTCAATAAATCCATGCAATGTCAAGCCATTAATCACCAACTATTACTAAGATAGATAAAAATAGAGTGTAAAGGGGTGAATGATAGACTGTAATAGGTTACAAACCTATGTGAGAATTCAAAATAGAACATAGAGTTGAACAAATCCAAAGCCACTCAAACTAGAGAATGCTACTAGTGAAAACCAAAGCATCCATATCCCCCCAAATAAGAACAATTGAAAAATGATAAGATTGCATTCTGCTTTGAATTGAAAAGGAGGTGAGTGGAGATAAATTAAGAGGAAACAAGGTAGTAGAAGTTCTATAAAATTACAAGGCCATAATTAATGGTGCAGGAAGATTGAGAGTGAGCACACAATCATAGTTCTCATGACTATGAATAAGTACCAATTATAATTTTTGTATTTAGAAAGATCAAACAACCACATTTCAATAGTAACCAGTTTAGAATGGGAAAAAAAGACTAAGTATAGGTCCACCACAGGCATATAAGGATGTAAAGAAAGTGTGGGTAGTGAAAGAAGAAACCACTATAAAATATAAGTTATAGTTGGTAAAAGGCATAAGTGTCAAAATAATAGATCTAAAAGTGAGTGCTAAGCTCACCTATAGAGATATGTAATTCCCATCAAAGCTCATGGTGGGGGAGAAATGGATGTTATTTACACACATGTTCAAGCTAAAAGATTACAACCACCAGATAGGGAGTAATGCATAAGAGTTAAACCAAGATTAGATGGTTGACATAGGGAAGAAAATAAAGGTGAGTGCCATACTATTTGATGTCTCCATCAGATATAAAATGGTGACCATGGGCATAACCCAAATTTTTTAGTTGCCAATATTTGGTAAGATGGAGGAATTGGTATAATTCCTCCTCTCATGTGTACATGGAAACTATTTCTACTTCATAGGAAATAACATGAGGATCTTGGTACACATAATTATTAGAATCATGGGGCTACTAGGAATAGGGGTAGACATCTAGTAAATGATGTAGGATGAAGTGGAGGTTTAGAGGGTCATGAAGTCCCTAGGCTACTACAAGTCAGGATTCATATTCTGCATCAAATATATTCATGACCCCAACATGAGGTAAGTGATGCACCTAGTTAGCTTCAAACTATGCTTTGGTGGATGGTGTTCTGATATTAGTAAAACCTTTAAGTGCATTGCACACCACATAGCACAAAGGGTAAAATTTAACATCTCTAAGTTCATTACTAAGGATATTGTCAAGAACATGCAAGAGTGTCATCGAGTACATAAAACCTTTATGTGGGGGTATATGTTGATATTGATAGTAATGGAGGAGATAGGTGTGCTAGATAGAGATGATGGCAACCTATTGGTGTTCCCACCCAACCATGAGTCCCCTGTGATGAAGTATTAAGTCTTCATTTGCCCACCCAGTTTCTCATAGAAGTATAATACAAGGGTAAAAGGGTGGTTTGATAGGTACATTGAAGCCTTTAGGATTGAGTGGCACATCCTTTAAGAGCTTCCCCAATACTTGGTGGGAATGATAACCTTCACCATAATGCAACATTTATATGTGGTGCACCTAGCATTTTTGTATGGGAACCTATTCATATGGCTCAAATTGTATTATGCATTTTTTGCCAAGTATTTCATGGTGACTCTAATAATAATTCCTAACACGTAACAGTTGAAAATATTGATCAAGACCATGGATCAAAACAAGAGCTAGATGAGGTGCCATTTTGTGCACCCTAGAGCTAAGGCCACCAAAGATGAGGAGGATGAGTCCAATAGGAAGGACCTTCATCCCCTCTAGATAGAAATAATAAATGGGTGAATCTTTAACCTCTACAATAAAATGAAGCTACATAAGAAGGGTGGAAATCTAGGAAAATATGATGATCACCCCTCATAGTCAATGATGAAGGGAAGGTTGTGCCAAAGATGTAGGAGAAGACTTTCTATAAGAAATTAGGAGAGAAACTTTAAGATATCATGGAGCGCATTCAATTAAAAATTACCTCTGAAGAGAAAATTATGCTCCCAGCTCCTAAGAATCATGTGACCTTCACACCAAAGATTTTTTCGTCCAGTAATAAGCACAAGAAAAAGACTAAGGGACCCATTGTATTCCCTGCTATAACTCTAGTAGAGATGGAGAAAGAGGTGACCCTTATGCCTAGAATTAAGGAGGAGACTAAAGAGGATAGATTAGGGACATATATCCTACATATAGAATAAGGGTAAGATGAGTCAAGTATCAGGGATGTATAGAAATCCCTACAAAGTGGCATGACCACCATGCTTGAATAAATAGAGCAATTTACAAGACCCTCATGCAAAAAAAACCCTCTAATCTACCTCTACAAATAAAAGAAGAGAAGAGAAGCATTTGGAAGAAAATGGGATTGAGCGAGTAGGACATTAATAAGGTGTTGGCACTTGAAGAGAAGCAGAGACTTTCCTAAGAAAATAAATTGGCCAAGGTAGAGAAAAATGGCATGAAGGTTCTCACAAGCACAAGGATAGTAGTTGAAATGGTCAATCAAGTGCAAAGCTCCCCCACCATAAAGGCATAAGAAGCTACACAAGATATATTACCAAGTAGTGAATGGGTGTCTAAATAAAAATAAGGTGATACTATCACCTTAGAACTATAAATAGAGATAGTAAAGGAAACCCAACAATAATAAGGTGACATTTGTGCTAAAGGAATTACCTTGAAGGTGAGTATTAAGAAACCTCAAAAGGAAGAATTGAATGAGGGGGATAAATTTGAGGAAAAAACCTCCATGGATAAAATAGGTGAGTCCTCTAAGGAGAACACCAAAGAGAGTGGTAGATCCAATGAAGAAGAGGAAGCACAAAAAAATATGGCCATCATTAAGAAGGATTCTAAAGAACTAAGCATAAGGGAGAAGGCATAGAAGGGATGGGTAGATGAAGAACTTTATATGTATGACACTATGTCCCCTAATCCATCATAACCAAGATACATAAACAACTTTCATTTGTGTTTGATCACTATATGGATGAGCCTCATTTTGAGGTGCCTAGAGCAACTACTTTGAGCCTAGAAGATCTTCATGAGGGGTAAGACTCCCACCTTGTAAACCCTTGCATCATGAATTTAGTCTAATCTAGGAATGCACTGATTAGAATGTCCACTAAATTTGCGTGCTAGAACATCATCAATGATGATAGGGTGAGAAAATGGAAAAAACTTCATAAAAAATCCAAAGATGAAGTATAAACCACCAAATTTTAGCTAAATCAACTCTTTGAGCATATAGAGATGGTTTAACCATCTCTTCTAGTTGGCATCAATACTTTAGACCTCTTAGAGGTTGACAAAATTTGTGTGTTAGTAGAGTAGATGATCCCAAGATTAAAACCCAAACCAACACAAGAAGAAGAAGATCCTAGCATCACACTAAAAAAAGGTTGGTTGATAAGCCTAAAGAGGTAGAAGACCTCTTCATTAAATTATAGGAAGGTTTGGATGTAATAGATGCCATATTATTAATATTATCCAATGAAGCCTTAGTTATATACATGTGTCTAAAGTAGGTAAAGGAGGAGGAGAAGTTGATGGCACAAGTATACTTGATGAACAAGTTAGAGCAGGCATAAATTATGGGAAACATCAATGCAATCAAAAATTAGATTAAGGATCAAGAGTAAAACTTGAAATCACTCTTTCACACTCTACAAAATAAGGCATGTGAGAAAGGAATGATCCTAAATGGGAGTGTGGAAAAGGCAAAAGCAAATGTTGAAGCCTTCTAAAAGGATCTGGAGAAGATGGATGTACTTGAACTTACTAATGCATCCACTAAAATAGATAGAAATGTTGAATAAATCAAGCTCACCATTAAGGGATTTGAAGAATTCAAAGCCAAACTCAAAGAAAGTGTACCCGACTTCTGCACACCCAAAATTTTGGCAGCCTAGTCTAAGGATGGACTAAAATTTTTGTATGGGTTAATGTTGGTCCCCTTATCACATTATGTATAGGATTCATGCCAACATGACATTCAATTGGGTGTGGAAGAATCATTTTTTAGTGATTGGCCATTGAGCACTTTTGCACCAACTGGAGGGTGCAGTGCATATCTTATGCCATATGATAGGTGGCTAATTGTCTCCCAAATCTTAAAGGCATCTTTGATAATTTGGTGATACATGATGACTATAGTGCAAATTTCATAAGGTGATAGAGATGGTGGGTATGATGACCAAGCTCCAGCTTGGCACTCGATATACACCTTCCACCCTAGTGAATATACTCCTAAAAACTATGTAAGGAGCTCAAGCCAAATTAAATAGAGAGAGGAAGATATTACAGTGAAGCTCTAGTGAAATGAAACTACTCTGTATACACTGATTTGGAAACCATTAGACTTAGGAGTATTATGGATGCCATGGAGGCTCCATTTGTAAGTACCCAAACTCACCTATGATCCCCTAGGTTATTTATTGTTATAATATAAACTTATGATCTAATTTAAACTATAATTCACGATGAAGGTTATTTTTTAATAGATAATGTGTCTGGTTTATACATTTTTTGAATTGTAATTAGAATGTGTAATGGTTATAATGACATAGTTTCAATACATTTATGTTAATTAATATGTATACATGATTCTGGTTTGTATCATTAATGGATTCCCTATAAATGTTAATGATAACATTTTTAACTTGCATAAAGATTAAGTTTAAATTATGCACCAAATTCTCCTATCCCTGTTAGGGATGTGAGTCTAGCATAAGTATTTTAAGTAAAATCAACCTTTTGACCCTTCAAATGCCCATATGACATTAGGCTTAGTCTATGAAAGGCTTGTACCTATGGATCTACCTAAATTTTTCATTGAATGGATCAATTCCCTTGAATAAATCCTCATGTCATAACACAACTAGCCCAATGTGGGCCTCAATTCCTTCTCAGCTATGCTTCAAGTGAGCGCATAAGGCCTATGAATTATGTGGATTAATGTTGGTGCATCTGAGTGCTAAAATGTTGAGTTTAAAATGAATACCCCATGCTTGTGCCTAGTTATAAAAAATGAAGAACTAACTAAGATAACTTTGTGCCCCCCTTTTTACAATATTAGGGTTGGTTTCTTTTTTTTATATTCCATAATATACTCATATGCACTACATTGATTATTAGACACATTTAAAAAGTAATATAAAGGATTGTGCTTATTTTAAAGAAATTAATTAGTGACTCCATAAAGATTTTAACTTTGAATAAAATCACAAAGTATACAACCATAAGAACTAATGCATAGGTCTAACGAAACATTCCTAAACTAGGAAAACTAGATTTAAAAAATATATATATAGCAATCTAAAATGGATTTTTTTGGAGAAGGAAAAAACCCTACATGCAAACTAGGGTTTTGGCTCAACAAATAGAGGACAAGTTTACCAAATGTTTTTATGATTTTTAGACTTCACAAGATAACATGTAAGTAAAAAAATTTGTTTGAATTCAACAAGGTAGTATTTTTCATTCAATGATATATATTATATTTAATAAAACTTACCCATTCACACATGCACAATAAATACAATAAGTAAAAAGTAACTAAGGGATAAAAGAGAACATATCTTATTTGATATTCTATTCTGAGTTATAATAATGATTAGGATTATTTATAGAACTACATTGGAATTTTGGGCCATTTTCATTCTACATTTTGACTATTTTTGTCCATTATATGTTTGTGTCAAATAGGGACAATTGCGTCAATGCAGGTGTCTGCCTTAGAAGTAGGTGTCAAGTCCAAGATATATAAGATACACATAAGAATGGATCCAAATTTATACCAAACTTTCATTATCACCTGTATAACTACCCTATACCTTAAATTACACCTACCTATGTGCAAGATCCATTCAATGAATAAAAACCTTGTTCCTTTACCTTGGACCTCATTTAGCTTGGTAAAAATGGGTTAGCACGTGATTTGATCTAACCTTAATAACCCTAATTGTTGTTAAGTGTTGCCTACATAGACAATACTCTAAATAGGGCCTCAGACTCACATGTAGTTCTCTCTTCTAGACATGTGTGTGTAATTTTAACTTTTTAACTATATGCTCTTTCTCCTATAGTAATCCTTGGTATAAATAATGCAATAGTATGGTGATATTTTAAGTTCTTCAAATGTCTAATTAAGTATTGTAGTGAAATTTGATAGTTGGTAATGTGAAATACTTTCTAATTAGAACTTTCTTGATATAATTTCTAGGTAGGTGTAATAAGACTATAACCTTTGTATAAATTAGGATCTCTTGATTTCAAATTAAGACCTAGTGGCATGTAAAAAATATGACCATAGAATGAAAAAAATGGAATAAAAAAATAGTCACAAAAGTGAAAAATACATTAAAGGATAAAAATAACTGGTGTGGACACTTGTGACTTGGTTGGATGCTTGTGTTGACATAAGTGTCTAAAATATACGCAGGTGTCTAGGGGCTAAAAACATAAAAATGATAAAATAACAAGCAGGGATCCCTAGAGCATAGTGGATAAAGGGTGTCATAATAACATACAGGCCCAAAGGGGTACGTAAAAATAGTAAATAGAATAAACTAAAAAAGTTCATACAAGGCCATGCCACTAGACATCTAATTCTTGGTCAAAGGTCTACACATATGAAAAGTTACAATAACATGCTATAAACTATGCTTGTACCAAATCTGGGTATCTACAATATCAAGAAAATGTGGTAATCAATAGGTCATCTCATGTAAATCTAATAAGGAGATTGCTCCCATCATAGTTTTATCGTTCCTCTTACGATCTTTCATGTGTTTGGGTCTTGATCATAGGATATTGCTTGTCACTCCTAGGTTTTGTGATTCAATTTTCATCAATTTTTATTGTTTAATTTATTTAATTTATATCATCCAATTTTATACCTTACATTTTTAATATTTTTATTTTAAAAATATGTGTGAATATCAAGAATAATTTATAACTTTATTTATATATGTATGTGTCTATGTATATATGTATATGTATATGTATATGTCATATATGTAATAATAACTATAAACTTGTTTAAAAACTAGAGATAATCATTGATTAATATTTATATAATTAATTGATAATTTTTTAATGATAGTTGTGAATATTAATTTTATTTTAAAATTGTAATTTTAAGTAGATATTAATCCATTTTTTTCTTAACATAATTTGAAATTCCAATTAATTTTTAACAAAAATATAATTTATTTAATAAATTATATAATTGAAAAAAATCCACTTTTGGGATTTTTGGAAGGTCAAAGTAAGTTCAAATCGTTGTGAAACACATAGCTTCATTTTGAAAAACATCAACAATCATTCTAAATGTATAAGTTTTTTATATTTTATTATCTATTAGTTTATTATTTATATTAATAACATCAGATAAATTATGTAAGATAATATTGTGTCAACAATCATGAAAAGTTTAAAAAGTGAGAATTATGTTGTCACTATTTTCCAAAATTCTATTAGTGGTAATGTCCTCCAAGTATTTATAGTGAATATATTTGAAACCAATTTATCTTTTGAGTTACTCAAAGATATATATATATATATATGGGTATTTTGAGGTGATCTATAATATCATAATATTTTAATTTCACTTTTATCTTACAAACTTGAAGAAGATTTGAATGGATTTTTTAGGTTTTCATTTATTGTAACACTAATTTTTTAACCATGTATTTTATTTACATTATATGATATATATAATGGTATTTTATAATGTATTTAAATTTATATAATTTAGAAAAGACTTCTTCATATGAGACACTATAATTATTCTACAATAATTTTAATCCTTCATAAGGAAACTAGGATATAAATGATAAACACATGAATAAATTAAGAAATGAACACATGAAACTATATAATAAATCTAAAATATTCAACAAATAGTCTAACTAAGGTTTGAATTGTTTTTAAAGAATGGAATAAAAGGATTGAATAATTCAAGTGCATGACTACCAAACTCTTAGGAAATAAATTCATTGGGAGTTCATTATCAAGAAATTAGTTATGATATGAAATATAAAATGATTGTAAATGAAACCATGGATTTCCATTTTCACTATACTTTTCAAAATTACGTATTTTTACAACATTAGAAAGGGGTTACCTATTTTACAACTTCCACTTGAATACAAATTGAATTGGATATGCTTAGAAACAAACTCTAGTATGTAGGGATATTCTCCAAGCAAATCTACCAAAATGTTATTTTTGTACAATGAAATAATTTAAATATTATAAAATTAAATAACATTATGAGTAGATCTCAAATCACTATTGGTCAATGGATTTTTTATATCCATTGAAAATTTAAAATTTAATATAATGAAAACATATATATGTAACTACTGAAAAATAATAAATCCTATGCCTAATACCTAGGGTTTGAAAATACATGTCCACATTTTTCAATAACATCCTATTGATCTAGTATAATAAAATATCATGAAAAATTTTATGGAATACAATATAGGTATATATATCCAAAGATATAACCCTAAACGGCATGCATGAAGTAAGCTCACCAAAATGTAATGCAACTAAATCATTGCACTACTTCTTAATTAATCAGCCACAATACATGTACAATATACTATTAATTCTTAATAGACATTCTAAATAAAATATTAAAATAGACATATATGGTTAGGAATTATATCTTGACTATAACATTATCTAAGATAAATCATCTAATACTAAACTAGTAAACATGTTGTAGGGTCCAAGATAACTTTAACTTAGAGATCTAGATTTCACTTGGATCATGTCAATATATAAATTCAAGACTCTTTTGAAAATTCTTGACAATTGTCAAGACTTCTCTTGGAACTCTTAGTACTAGAAGTGATAGATATATAAAAAGGGATTTGACGATTATGTTCACATGAATGAATGCATTTTTAAAAGAAATGAAGAATTTTTGCCTTACCATAATTCATGTTGTGGTCTAAAAAGTTTATATTTGACTAGAAAAGTTTAACTACATTTTAAAGGACTCTCCAAAAAATTTGCAAGTTTTGGTCAGTCCAAATTTCCAACAAGAGTTGGGAAGAGGATTTAGTACCTTCTTGTAGTTAAGGTAGTAGTTGGATGGAGGGGTTAATGCTCTTTTTCTAATGAGTAATTGGCAGAATAAAAAATAAAAGGCATGGCAAAAGAAAATTTTAGAATATTTTCCTAAAAAAAGGAGCTGGCTATTTTTTTTACCATACACCCATAATATCTATATCATGGGACCATTTCTATTACTTATGTTTCTAAATCCATTTTTAATTACCTTGTAAAAAAATTCAAGAGCCACGCACCCATGTGATCACTTCCTAAGTATAAAAGATATTAATGGAACTATTGCCTAGTCTAAGCTAAAAAATTAGAGGAAAAGAATTGGCTACATCATTAATTGGATTAGATTCTATCAGATAGATTTTTATTTTCACAATTCAAGTATTCATAATCAAATCAGAGTTTAAAACTTAGTATTATTATATTATTATAACAATTTTAATGCTTGTATTTTACTTGTTACTAGATTTGGATTAATTGATTAAGTTATTTTTTTATAGATATCAAGTTTATAAGACCCATGACTAATAAAAAATGAGAACATATACAAAAAATACCAATGAAAAGATTTTTATCTCCTAGCTATAATAGTGGTTGAGTTAAAAAAACTTAAAATTTACTAGTAGGGTGTAAAAAATAGGGAACCAATATCAAATAAAAAAATACACAAAAAAATCTAATAAATCTATATGATTTCAATGAAATTTAAAGTAGACACAAGTTTGAAACAATCCCCAATCAATAAAGGAAACTTCTCAGGAGCTAAACCAACAACCATTACATTAGACCCAAGAACTACCAAGGTAGACAAAGAGTCCAACTACTTGGACTTGCATTTATCTATAGCCAAATGTTTATCCAAATCTCTATTAATTATCACCAGAGCTTGTCTGACCATCCATGGAGGAGAAAGGGAAATTCCATAAAACACTAGCCTAGCCAATAATTTGATTGATTCAATTAGTTGGAAGGAATAGTGAATAAAATGCATGTATTCTAGATCAAGTAGAAGTGACAAAGCATTTTCTAAAGGTGGAGGGGGAAATAATAAACTAGATAATCTATTCAAATTCATCTCATAACTAGAGCCTAAATTCAATTATGGATATGTGAGAATTTTCTTTCCAAGTCCTTGAACACAGCCATTAGCACAAACCTAATCCTATCTTTAACAAAGAAGGGTAGGGGTTCTTCCTGATCACCATCAAGGGTTGTCATAGCTTCATCTAGGCTGACCCTAAAGATTGGATTAACAAAGAATTCAACCAATTATTTCACTTTCTCTTTGTTAGAGACAACGAACATGATGTTGGTAGTAAATATGGAGGTATCCATTGAATTAAATTTGCTCATTTTACTAGTAAAAAAAATTCTTCCCCAATGATATAAATGATAGCAGTGAAAACTTATTCAAATGGAATCCAAAATATATTGTATAGATGATGAGGTGAGACTCTACCAATGAAAGCCATTTGTGGTTTTTCACATGAGCTCAAAACTAAAGGATAAGCCAAAGTTTCTTTCACAACAGACTCCTTTAAACTTTGACAAGAACTCGATGATAAGAATAAAGAGTTCAAATCTAGATTATTGAATAAAAACCATGTCAAGAATGAAATAAATAAACAATAACCAATCATAACCAAGAAATGGTGGTGGTGGTGGAAGCAAATAAAGAGAAAAATTAAATTGAATGGCAATATCAATGCCCAATCTTATCACCAAAGCATAACTATGATTATCAATTATATGATCTATTGATTGGTCAATTCTAATATTCACCAAAGCATTAGAAATATTATTCATTTATTAAGTTATGCTATTATGACATGTGTGATGATATTAATAACATATGTGATGATAATTTTTTATTGATGTGATCAATTTCAAAGTGATGAATTTAGTTATCATTCATTTATTAGTGCTTAATGCTCCTACAAAGGGGTTTCATGACATGGATTGAACTTGAATATTTTAGTTATTGTGGATTAATTCAAAATATGGGAATCCAGGCACTTTTGGACTCATTTTTTCCAATGTAAATCCATACACTCCATGAACAGGTGAGATAGACATGTTTTAACTATTAAAAAAATTAAACTATGTTTTGTACAAGTGATATATATATATATATATATATATATATATATATATATATATATATATTTCAATTTCAATTACAAATTTAAACATTATAATGAGCAAAATGTGAATATCCATAAACAAGTCAAATCTATAACTAGAAATATAAATGAAAAAAAAAGTAAACTTTGAAATAATGAATATAGTGGGCTGATCAAATTCTAAGTAAGTTATTAATAGTAAACAAAGTGTGGAAAATAAATTAGTAAAATAGTTCAAAGACTCAAACCAATTTTTGAGTTTATACAAGAAGTATCATTGTGACCAATATGCCCTCTTTTCTCTGAAATGGGGAACCCCTCTAAAATTTTCACAAACCAACACTTCAAAGTTATCCCTTTTATTCTCATCGATGATGCCTACTCAAAACTTTAAAATAAGCATCACCTTGTTTTATTCAAGTAGTAAAAAACCTCTTTTTTAACTTTTCTAAAAAATTCTAAGTAGTGTTTGTTCACTTTTAGCATATCATGGAACTAACATTGTAGGTTGATTTTCCCAAGGAGATGTTCCCAAAATCTAGTTCCCTTCTCTAAATAACAAAATCATTATCCTATGTGTCTGATAGGTAAGATTTAATGAATCATTTTCTTTTTTTGTCCTTCTTACTTCATCATTTTTTTAATCTCTTAGAGCCCGACCAAATGGGAACTCACTACATCATTCAGATTCATAAAGGCTAGTCCCATAGATCTGTCAGAGATGTCAAAGCATAGAAGAATCACTGCATCATTTAGAGTTAGAGAGGTTAGTCCCCTGAATCTTTCAAATATTTTAGAGCTTAGGAGAGCCCAGCCTAATGGGAACTCATCACATTATTCAGAGTCAGAGAGGGCAGTCCCCTAGACCTATCACAAATGTCAAATTCTAGTAGATCCTGACCTAATAGGAAATCATCGCATCATTTGGAGTAAAAAAGGTGAGTCCCTAGGAATTGCCAGAGATGTTAGAGCCTGAGAGAGCCCAACCAAATGGGAACTCATCATGTCATTTAGATTCAAAGAGGGCATTCTCCTAGACCTATTAGAGATGTTAGAGCCCATGAGATCCCAACTAACAAGAGATTGTCACAACATTTGGATTCAAAAAGGCAAGTCTCCCAGACCTATTAGAGATTTCAGAGCTTGGGAGAGCCCAACCCAATGGTAAGTTGTCATGTCATATAATGCAAAGATGAAATAGATGCCACTTGTGACTTAAAAAGTTTAGAATGAAGTATGAGTGGTCAATCAAGACCAATTAAGGTGAGCCACATGTCTATGGGTGACACATCACCCAAACTAGGATAAAGGCATGGAGTAATAAGTTGTGCTTAGATATTAACCATTAATAAAATACAATAGATGAATGACACATCTAAGAAAGTGGGGCCTAGCTGAAGAAAATGTAAGGGATGTGAATGTGTTCATACCACATACTCACAATTAATGGAATGGGAAATTAGACCCAATTGGAAATTTTTGAAAAACATCCCATAATCATTGTTATATCTATCTAGTGGTGAAGGATCATGGGCTCTGAATCCAATTCTAGATTTGGGAGTAAAAGGATAAAATCTCACCACCAACTCAAATTTAAAATTTACATCAAGTGAGATTCCAAATGATATCATGGCACTAATATTGTAGGTTAATTTTCACAAGGAGATATTCTTAGAATCTATTTCCCTTCATGGAATAACAAACTCATTATCTTCCATGGCAAAATTGAGTCCTTCGTGTCAGACATGTAAGCTTTAATGAATCACTTTCTTTTTTGTTTTTTTTAGTTCATCATTTTATGAATATTGTAGAGCCCAATCCAATGGGAACTTTCCACATCATTTAAAGTTAGAAAGGCAAATCTTATGCACTTGTCAGATATGTCAAAGCCTAAGAGAACCTAGCCTAATAAGATATCACCATGTTATTCAGAGTTAGAGAAGCTAGTCCCCAAGAGCTATCAGAGATGTCAGAGCCTAGAAGAGATTGACCAAGTAAAAACTCACAACATCATTCAGAGTTAGAAATGGAAGTCCCTTAGACCTATCAGATATATTAGAGACCAAGAGAGGTTTTCCCAATAGGATATCATCATGTCATTTAAAGTCATAAAGTTGATTCCCCTAGAATTGTTAGAGATGTCAAAACTCAAGAGAGCCTAACCTAATGGAAACTATTTGCATCATTTGAAGTCAAAGAGGGTAGTCCCCCTGACCTTTAGAGATGTTAAAACCCAAGAGATCCCAGCCTAGTGGGAGATCATTGCATCATTTAGAGTTAAAAAGTTGAGTCCCCTAGACCTATCAGAGATATCAGATCCTGAGAGAGCTTGACCCAATGGGAAGTTATCATGTCACATAATGTGAAGATGAAATAGTTGTCACTTATGACCTAAAAAGATTAGAATGAAGTACGAGTGGAAATTATGACCAATTGGGGTGCACCACATGTCCCTGGGTGATGCATCACCCAACCTAGGATAAATTCATGGAGTAAAAAGCCATGCTTAGATACTGACGATTAATAAAAAGAATAGATGAATGACACATGTGAGAAATAAGGGGCTAGCTAAAGAAACTCTAAGGGATGTGACTACATGCCTAGCACATGCTTGTCATTAATGGAATGGGAAGCTAGACCCAATTGGAAAGTTTTGAAAAATGTACCATCATCATTGCTATATTCATCTAGTGGTGAAGGATCATGGGCTCCAAATCCAATTCTAGATTTAAAAGTAAAAGGATAAAATCTCACCATTAACTCAAATTTTAAAATTCATAACAAGTGAGACACCAAATGATATCATGGAACTAACACTGTAGGTTGATTTTCACAAAGAGATGTTCCCTGAATCTAGTTCCCTTCCCAGAGTAACAAACTCATTATCCTCCATGGAAAAATTGATTCTTCTATGTCTGACGTGTAAGCTTTAATGAATCATTTTATTTATTTTCCTTCTTACATTATCATTTTGTGACTCTTGTAGATCTCATCCCAATGGGAACTCACCGTGACATTTAGATTCAAAAAGACCAATCCCTTGGACTTGTCAAATATGTTAGATCCTACGAGAGATTGGCCTAATGGGAGATCACTATGTCATTTAGAGTTAGAGAGGCCAGTCTCATGCAGCTATCAGAGATGTTAGACCCTAAGAGAGCCCAACCTAATGGGAACTCATTACATCATTTATATTTAGATAGGTAGTCCCTTGGACCTATCATAGATTTCAGAGCCTAGGAGAGCCTAACCCAATGGGATATCACTACATTATTTAGAGTTAGAAAGGTGATTCCCCTATATTTGTCAAAGATGTCAGAGCCTAAAAGATCATGGCTAAATGGTAACTTGCCATGTCATTCAAATTTAGAGAGGGAAGTCCCCCAAACCTATCAAAGATGTTAGAGCCTAGGAGATCCCAACCTAATAGAAGATCATCACGTCAATCAGAGTGAGAAAGGCATGTTCCCCAAACTTGTCATAGTTATTAGACCCTAAGAGAGCATGGCCCAATGCAAAGTTATATTATCATATAATGTGAAGATGAACTAGTTTCCACTTGTGATGTAGAAATCTTAAAATGAAATACAAGTGGTTAATTAAGACTAAAGAAAGTACACCACATGTTGCTAGGTGACACATCACCCAATCTAAGATAAAGGCATTGAGTAATAAGTTATGCTCAAATGCCAACCATTAATCAAAAAACTAATAAATGAATGACACATATCTAAAATTGGGGGATAGATGAGGAAATTCTAATGGATGTGACTTCATACATGTCACATGTTCACCATTAACAGAATGAAAATCTAGACCCGATTTAATAGTTTTGAAAAACATCTTGTCATCATTACCATATTTATTTGGTGATGGAGGATCATGGGATTTGAATCAAATTTTGGATTTAGAAGTAAAAGGAGAAAATCTCACCACCAAATCAAATTTAAAATTCATATAAAGTGAGCCACCAAATGACATTAATTTAGAGAGATGTGTGCACAAGATTTTAAATCCTAAAGGAGGCCCATTAACAGTTATTATTGTTGTGTTAGAAGAAATATCACACTCCTTTCTTTCAAATTTACATAGAACCCCTATATCCCATGCCTTTGATGCCTGAAATCTTCCTAATTTATCCTCTATCCTAGTCTAATGGTTGTTACATCCTCCAAACCAAAGGCTGATCTTGAGTACTAAGACACTACTTTATCTATTGGTTTAACCAAGTACAATCACTATAATGACATATTTAAAGTAATCAAGTAGGTCTCCATGGACTCTAGTGATGTTAATGAAGAGATGGTCAAATATGATGATGCTCTTTAGTCCTATAAAATATGTAGACTCCATAGAGATGTGTCCAAACCAAAGGCATTTCCCTGTGCTGCCCTATTGGGTGACATCCTCCACAAGTTCATCTGAGTATAGGATGGTGTTAATTATTGGGTATGCTCACCCACCTCTTAACACCAAACTATTGACATATCTAAGAATGTCTTCAAAGCATACTATTCCCTCCTAAACTTCTTGTTCTTATATGATGCAATAGTAGTGTCAATCTAGATGAACAATCACTAGATCTATGACTCCTCCAAATCTAGGCCAAAAACCTAGACTATAAGTGGGTGAAAAAAGAAAATATCAATGCCTACATGGTCCCACCTTCTGAGAAGAATTCTAAGTAAGCATTATATTGCTAAATTAGTTGTTTAGGAAATTAAAATGCTAGCATGTCAATGATATGTGGGTGCCCCTACTACACATGCTACTAACTCACTCTAACAACCTGGACCTTGGAGGATTGATCAACTTCAAGTTGGTCAATGCCATATAGATGCCTAAAATGGGAGCAAATTCTAAATGATGAGTTACTTGATCAACACCATCTGTGGGACACTCTCATTCAACCCATTAGTCTTTCCTACATGGGTTCCCAATGACCCAACTATTCACACAATTTTCTTTAGGCTCTATGGCACTAGTTCCACTAGAATGTCCAAGATGTCTATGACTACTTCTACCTAATGGTATACCAGGTGATCAATAAATATCCCATGCCCTAGCTCTCAAAAATAATCTAGGACTATATCATAGCCATAGGGGACTATTGATTGTATAAAAATGACATAGTGATCCAAGTTGTGGGACTCCTCTAAGACCCCTACACTTGACATACCATGTGCCTGACCACTGAGATGAACATGAGATCACCTATCAACTAGTGAACGGCATCTTTGGCTACTACATACAACATCAGTAGAAGGTGTACCCTCTACTCTCAATCACCATATAAGGGCACATCTATAGGAACTTCCCCTTCATATAAAATATAGTGACTGAGTGAAACTCCTTCACCTTATAAAAATGAAAGATTTGGTAGTAGGACCCTAAAGGGGTGATTTTAGCCCACTTGGTGATGTATTAATCTCAAATCAACATCAATTATAGCCATCAGGCCAATGATGATGAGCTCTATCTAGATGTTATTAATGACTAGGAGATGTTATCCTGGATAAAAAATAAGAGGAAGAACAAAGGGAAGAAGTCTCAAGCATGCCCCTCAGTAACCCCTCTAGCTCTTGTTTGGTCTACGAAGGACCTGACTCGAAATTATCTGACCATCTCATAGAGAATCTTATAGTTCATCCTACCACCTTGTCCTCATCAAGATCCACCTTTTCCTCCTCTAATTACTCCTTAAGATCCACTTCCATTAGTAGCCTCAGCTCCTCAACCTTCACCTCTACCTCCTCTACTTATTCCTCAGGCTCTACCTACACCTCCCCTAAAATCACCTTACATTAAGATCCAGTAGCCTCAAGCTTCAAACTACACATTGAAAGGAAACACAAATGTAACCCACTCAACTAGTAGTGTCATAGCCTCTGAGATTTGATGTTATGACTACCTTAAAAGTAAGCCCTAAATGAGATAACTAGTAGGCACCCATCCAATTTCATCTATTCACTCCTTGATCTCCTCCCATTTTTCTTTCTCCCCTTTCTCCCATCACATTTTAACTCTCTATTTTAGTGCCTACTAGTTCTAATTCATCCCATCCATTTCTCATTATCTCCCCTCCATATTTATCCCAAATACGCTTGGCCTTAGTCCTTAAGAGAATCATCACTTCCCCTTTCCCTTCTGTTGTACCCATCTCAGAGCCTGGAGTCTTCTTGGTGCTTCCCCTAGGCATGCCCTCATTAATAGGTGTGACTATAGCCTTTGGGAGCCTACCATCTCTAGTAAGGACCCTCCTAGTCCCCATTTCAATTAGCCTAAAACTCCCTTTCATGGCTCTAATTCCTTCATCATTAGCTCTTGTAGCCTTGGCTATCATAATTAGACCATCCATTGTAGCACCCAAAGTTGATCTAGGGAAGAGGATAAATAAGAAACACAAGAGAACTCATCCTTTAAACACTATAGCCCTAGTAGTAATAGCCTTGTGATTGGCTCTTGTGCCCCCTCTCTCCTTTACCTAAGGCCCCACTGGCTTCACCTTCAACCAACCTATCTCATCCCTATTATTTCATGATCCATTCTTGGGGGAAATACTACCTCAAGTGAACCTAACCTAGGAACAATGAAGAGCTCAATTATTCCCATGGGCCTCCCCTTTCATTCTCCCTCTTTCTTTCCCATGCTCCCTCTACCTCCACTCCTTTCCTCTTTCACTCCTTCCACTTCCTCCATCTCCCCTCCACCTCATCCTCCACCCTTCACCACCATTTTAGCTATACATCCTATACCCCCATCAACTCAAGGAATGGTCCCAAGGTCACATACACCAAAGATGTATGTCTAGGGTGACCTAGATATGTAGTGGAGTTTTGACAAAGCCTTCAAAATCATGAAGTGGATGCTCACTCAAAGGTTCATCTAGGTGGGGAACCCAGTGATATGGTAGACCCATTATGATTTATTTTCCCTCACCAAGGTGAGGACTAATACTAGAGAAGATCATATGGCTGAAGATCCACTCTACATCCTCTAAGATACCCATGACATGTCCAACAAACTCCTTGAGGATATGCAAAGACAAGTTCTAACTCTTGAAGCCCAATTGAAGAAAACATTACCAATTGTATTAATTGGGTAGTTAAGGATGACCTTCTACTACTTTTCTCAATCATATGGAAAGTAGTTGGTACTTGGGTTGAGATTGATGCAATTATATAGAGGATGTAGGCCTACATGGGGAGAATCATAGAGACTGATAGGAAGTATCTAAATTTATAGGTTGTGGTTAATAAGGGGATGTTTTTAGAGCTCAAATTGATGCCAACCTTATATTTAGGTTTGTACCAAACTTATACAAAAAACATGACAGAAGCGATGGAGGAGTGTCTAGCCTTAGCCTGCACTACTAAAAAACCCTTAGAATAGGGAGAGAAGAAGATAACGTCCTACATTTATAAGGTCAATATCTCAGTGATATTCCACCCAGATGGCATTCTACTTGACCAATGAGAATTTAGAGTCTACCCAAGTCAATTTGACAAGGTTATGAGGGAGAAAGTGGCTAAGGCAAACTAAGAAGGACTTTAGGTAGTGTTGGACCTATCAACTCAGTCCACTGTGAGCATCAACCAAGTTTTAGGAGTCCAAG
Source organism: Torreya grandis (assembly GCA_037957365.1). NCBI lineage: Eukaryota > Viridiplantae > Streptophyta > Pinopsida > Cupressales > Taxaceae > Torreya > Torreya grandis. The sequence continues at coordinate 3,849,180 of JARHVA010000771.1, read as the reverse complement.
CCTTAATGGAAGTATCTTTTCAAGTCTCTAAGAGACTGATAACTCAAACAGAGGTGATCTTCAGTGATCCTCTAATGAACTTGGCCAAGATGGATAAGGAGTTTAATCTCATGGTAGCCACACTAGAATCTATACATGCCTAGTCAAATTAGTTGGGAGTTAGCCCCTCTTAGCCACCCTTCTGTGTTTAGAGGTGGTCTCCATAGATTTATTATGGGTTTCTTGGGATTTATTTTGGTTTAATTTTTAAAATACAATTTTAACTATAATGAGTGACCACCATGGATCAGGATGGGATCCACATGTTTTTTGAAGGTGAGCCCCAATACTTATCTATTTATAAAAGAGTCATATTATATTATATGGTTGACCAAAAATTGTTTCAAAGTGATTTTGGATTATTTTTAGGATTTCACCTATGTTTCCATTTGCAATCTAGACTATGATAGCATCCCAAATCAATTATTATAGCATTTTTATCTCTTTTAATGAATATAAGTAATGTTTCTACAAAAAGATATTTTATATGTTCAATTTTATTTCATTTTCATGTTTAAATGATCAACAATGTTGTGATTAATTAAATTAACACTTTGTCAATTTATATATGTCATGATTATGACGTGCTTAGTTATTTATTCTCTATGTGAGTTCTTTCAATCTCTTTTGTTAAGTCCTAATCATTTGTGTGCTTAGATACAAGTTTTCATATGGTTTTCATGTGTTCTTAATAATAAACACCTAATACTAATCTCTGGTAGGAATTCACATTGAAGACATACTCCCATTTCCCTCAAACTCTCCCCATTGTATGTTATTGGAGGTAGAATTGTAATGATACTCAGTCTACAATGGTATAAAAATGGTGAGTCACTTAGTTTAATGGCCTCTACATTGATCTTATTTTAGACTTGGAGGCATCATTTTATACCTTACCATTCCCTCTCTTCTGTGTTTATTTAGTAGTTTTTAATCCCTTTTCCCTTTATGTTTAGAAAGAATAAAACCCAACACTCATAGAATTCATAGCTAAATTTAAATTATGTAAAACATAGTGTATTGAAATTATAATGATAATAGTAAATATCTTACAAATTTTTCATGCAAATTCCATTTGTGAAGTTTAATACCCATAGTCATGGCCTCGGCTAATCCTAGATCAGTACTAAAATGGATGATGAAAGTTCATAGTTGGGTCCACCTCCACCTTTTCAAGGAATGCCCAATTTCATGGGCATCTCATGGTAAGGAAAATATTGGAGTAAACAATAGTAATTTTTGTATTTATGTGTTTAAAAATGATAGGAGTTTTGAAGCATTGTTATGTCTATGTTTTTGGTTAAGAATAGTTACTTTGATAGTAATTTTTTTTCATAGTTCTGACTGTCCATGTTTTTTTTTGTTTATATGTCAAGGCCAAGTGAATCTTTAGGATAATGGCATGCATCATGATTTATCTCTACCAATGTTCTCAAAAATATATTGAGCAACATGATAGTTTTGGGTAAGCTAAGCATTAGGATGATGACATGTGTCATCATCTTAACAAGTCAGAGACTATACAAGAAAAGCATGGAAAAAGTCACTTGCGATCAAGTAGAATACCAAAATGATTGCGTGTGTCATCATCCTAATCAAATGTATTCCTTATAGCTAAATTGAGGAGAATCATAACTCTAACCATGTAGAGCACTGTGATAGTGATAGGTGCTATCATTTGGCTCACCTAGAGAGCATATAGAAAAATCCAAAAACATGACACTTTTATGCAATTATAATGTTGGGATGATGACACACATCATCATCTAACTCATTTTAAGTCCTTGAACCAAAAGAGAGGAGCATAACATTTGTGCATAAACAGTGCATGGGGATGATGGCATGTGCCATTATCCTAGCCATGTAGAAAATATAAAGAAAAAGTGACAATTATGATAGTTATAGGCAATTGCATCTTTGGGATGATGACATGTGTCATCATCAAGCTTGCTTCATGCTAGTGTAAATATCAAAGGTAAGAATACACCTAGAGAGAATAAGATTGTAGTATTTGAGCACGTGTCATCATCTAAAGTAACAAATCAAATGTATTATGCCATATGGAATTATCTAATCAATATCTTACCCTTGAGCTTTGATCACATCATTATTTTTTTTGAAGATTTTGATGAAAATCAATGAAGTGTTAATAGGTGTTTCAAATGAGGCCAGAAGAGTTGTGAGATCCACATGCAGTGGCAGGATTCTTGGTACAGAATTGACCAAGTCCTTTGAAATAATAGAATTTATTTTTAAAAAATATATATATGACAAAGTTTGAATAGTTTTGGTGAAAAATCCAATCTTAGAATAGTTTTGTGTAATCTCGAAAAATTTTGTTAATAACAATTATTTCTTTGGCTTTGGTTTACTAAGCAACAAGATTTTGCTAGTCAAGGAATGGGAGTCAAACCTTTTGAATATGCACTACCTTGATTTTTCCAATCAATGATAGGCCCATTTTATTTTAATTTACAACTGAGGATTTTTGTTATTTTTATAAATCATGCCACTAATATTATGAGTTGATTTTCACTTAAACCTCTTGAAATCTAATTCCCATCCCATAACAATAGACTCATTGTCCTCCATGTCAAATCAAGTATCTAATAAGTAAGTTTTAATGAACTGTTTTCCTTTTTTTACTTTTTCATTTTATGAATTTTATGGAGCTTGGATGAATGAAGAGGCACCATGTCACTAGTTGTCATTATGGCTAGTCACCCAAACCTATCAGAGAGGTCTAAGCATGGGAGATTATAGTTGAATGAGGAGGTTCCAAGTTGCCAGTTATCATTATGTCCATCAACTCAAACATGTCAAAGATGTCAAGGCCTAGGATAGCCCAACCGAATGAAGAGGTGTTAGGTCAATAGTTGTTAGTGTGACAAGTCCCTAGGACCTATCATAGATATCAAGGCTTGAGAGAGGCCAACTAAATAAAGAAGTACCATGTTGCTAGTTTTCAATATGGTGAGTCCCCCAAACCTATGACAAATGTTAGAGCTAAGGAGATATTGATAAAATAAATAGGTGTCATATTTTTATTTGTTAGTAAGGTGAGTCCCTTAGACCTATCAAATATTTGAGGGCCTAAAAGAACCAATCCAAATGAAGAGGTGCCATGTTTCCACTTATTAGTCTAGCTAGTTCCCCAAACCTATCATATAGGTTGTAGCATGGGATATCTTGATCAAATGAAGAGGTGTCAGGTCCTCACTTATCAATGTGACTAGTCACATAGACCTATCAGAGATGGTGGCATGTGTTCCACATAAATTTCAAAGATTGGATTAACTAGTTTATTACCATAAAATAAGATTTATCAACTTAGATTTTTATTGTATATATTTATTTGATAAAACCTTAGTAATTGACTATAATCTATGTGAAACTACTATTCTATATATCAAGAAAGATAAAGTTATAACTTAGATCAAAATAAATAAACATTATGGCAAAGACATGAAATATAAATAATGGATGATCAACATAGATTATCAAAAAAATCAGAAGGTATCTACCTATATTGAATATCAAAATTTGGAATGCCTTTGGATTGTGAGAGATAGATGTACATATAAGCTTGGGATGAGGGTGCATCATCTCTAAAGCCAAGTTCAAAGTTTAACTATAATCAGAACCACCAATGAAGATTCATGCACAACAATCATATCCAAGACATAGTTAATCATTCATGAGAGACAAAAATTTGTTACAATAAAATTCTAGTTATGTGAGGCCACACATAATGGCTCATTTTGACAACTTGGTTACTATCTATTTTTTATTAAATGCACAACCACTAGATAAAGTTGAATCAATTTAATATTTTTATGTTGAAGTTAGAGGCTTTACCATAATCAACCATGAATATTTAAATAACACATGGATCAACCAAATTCTTAGTTTATGTTCACATGAATAAAGAAATCCTCTTAATATTACATAAGGTCCCATATGAAAACATTTTTTTGTTCAATCGCTATGTGTCAATGCATAGAAGTGTTGAATTATGTAATTTATTTCCACATTATATGAAGCCATTTGGAAGTGTATTGCTTCCAATTACAACACATACAATTTGTAACAAAGTTAAAAAGGTTTTGTTTCTATTTTTTTTCAAAATTGTTCTTTTATTTTTTAATCTTTGTAAATGTAAGTGCAAATTAGAGTGAAACAAATGCATATTGTCCAATATTTTTAAAAAAATTGAATCAACAAAAAGGAAATATGTAGAATAAATACATCACAAAGTTCTAGTCAATTATAGAAATGAACCTTTCTAAATATAGCATATACTTAATCATAATTAGAAAATGTTAGGATCAATAAAAATATAGAATCAAAACATTAAAAAAAGCATAAAATTTTTCATGATTATGCATTTAATGTTTTTCATAGCCTTAAAAATATGCACCAAAATAAATTGAGAGACATCGACTTAATCTATTTATAGAAAATTCTCAAGCAATTTGAAAATCATCGAATCACCTATTGGAAAAAGAGCATTGAAATCACAAAATGATGCATTGCACATTATAATATAGCATAAGCATATTTCATTGAGGAAATCAAGGAATAAATAAATAATAATAATTTGGGCATAGGATATTTTTAAAATTTAATAAAAGTAGAGGATTGAGAACACTAGTTTCGATCAATTTATATAGCATAGGCCAAGCAAAAACAAGATCAAGTAACAAAAAAATAGGGATAAACTAGAACAAAAATAATTAATGTAGGCATACATGAAATGTACTTGGGAACAAAACATACCAATAAATTTCTAAAGCTAATAGAAATAGTTATATTTAATACAATCTCCTCTATGTAATCACTTAGATGCATGTGTGTTATGATAACAAGAAGGAATATGCTACATAGAGATCGATATAATTTTTTTTGCCTAATAGTTATATGCTAATTCATATGTGTTTCAAATTGTCTTAGTTATCTCTACATTATTTTAAGACATTTACAAGTTTTTTTTTTTTTAAAGAAATTTACAAGTTAAAAATTCTTAACATTTGATTTTGCCCAAATTTTTTCTTTTTTTTTCAATACTTTTTCTCCTTTTCTTTTGTAGCTGGCCAAAAAATGAAGTTACTAAGTATTTTATACTATATTGTAAATAATAACATTAATTAGATGTTTTTTATGGATCTTAGAAAAAATTGTATACATCGTTGACATAGAAAATGCATAAATTAAATATTTTGACATGGAAGGAGATATTTGTTACTATATTCTTTTGAAAAGTAGATTGGTCTATACCAAAGTTTCTCATGCTCATATGCTCTTGTTCATGAAATCATAAAGTTATTTTTTGTTGTAATCAATCTTAGTCTTTGTATTGGCCCATTTCAATTTACTAATTCCTCTATTCTAGAGAATAATCTTTAGAGAGCCCATGTATGTACTTTTTTTATTTTCTAGATCAAATGTCATTACTTGTTTCCAACAAAATTTCAAATACAACTTCAAAAAAAAATAATGTAGCAGATGCATGTTATCTAAAGTTTATCAAAAGTCAATCAATCATAAAAAAAATTTCTAACAAATGAACAACAAAGTAATAGTCAATTTTAGTAAATAAAGTCTCAAATCTAACATTTGCTTAAGGTCAACAACAAAATTCTCAAGATCACCACATATACTGAATAAAAATGTAATCAAAGCACAAATAGCTTCATGATTATGGATCAAATATTTTTCACATTATCAAAACTATTATAACAGTACAAATTCAAAGAAATGAATAAATTTTCTTAGCATTGACTAATTACAAAACTTAAGAAACACAAAAATACAATATAGAACAGTGGTTTTTCTCAAGTTGCATTGCATGTTTCAAGGAAAAAATAAGATAATAAAAAAAAGAAACATGCATAAAATCGTTAAAAAAAACTATGTGACATTTAGTTGCAAAGAAAGAACATGAACATATTTGCAAATTTAATGGAGATAGCTATATTGAATACAAGTATTTTAGATATCATCCAGATGTGCCTAGTAAGTACTATGGACAATTTTATGAACCATGATAGGTTATGATAAAATTTATAAATCAAAGATCAAGATAAATGTAAAAAAATATTTATAAATTTATTGTTCTTGTCACTTTCAAAATTATAAACATCTTTACTTAGATTGTGCCCTCAAACATGTATCTTATAGTCTACAATATAGATGCATGTTGTTCTATATACTCAGTTTCTTAGCTTCCTATAGAGAAATGAAAAATCAAGGAGAACGTCAGTTTCTATTAGATCATCAGGTAAAAAATCAAACAAAAAAAAGAAACACTACACAGATATAGTATCAAACATATTGCTTGACTCTAAAAAAATTCTAGATTGCAATCAATGCGAGAACTAAACCTATTGTATTATTTTTTTATCTAAGCTAAATTTTTTTTCACAAAAGCAATCTAAAAAAAATTACAAAACATAATAAGCAAACTGTACATGCTAATAGATATGACGATGTTGTCTGTAGCAAGTGTGAAGCTACCATGTAGTTAAAATCATCATAGCAAAAATGTGACAGCTAATATATCTTACTTGTATTGATTAAAAGATATTTTAATGAGTTCTAGGATATTTTCCTTCAAGAGTGTTTGACTCAAAATGCAATCTATTAATCTATTTTTAGTCTATATAGTGCATTGCAATGAATGTTGGTATGAATACATTTGATTATGTTGACAATTTATGCAATATGCATGATCATATGTTAAAACCATATCAGCCATGATCATGAGCTTTCAATGGTTTTAAAATGGATATAAAGGTGATGCATAAACATTGTTTTCTTTCAAGTGGCCTTTAACCTTCAAATCAAAATCAAAAATTGTCATATTCTCAAACTATTAAAAATTCTATTATTTGTTTCTAGCTAATTTTTTTCCTTCTCATTAAAAGAAATGAGTCAGAGATAGATACTAGCCTTAACATTTTTTTTTCTAATATTTTCAAATGAGATTTTGTATACTTTTCATTTAATATATCCATAAATGTGGATTGTACTACATAAATAAAATGGGTGCCTTTGATACAGTTCCTAAAAATGTTCTTGAACAACATTTTTGGCATGTTCATTGTTGACAATATTTGTTGAACACAAGAATATAGATATTTATAATTTTCATTTATAACAAGGTAAAAAGAAATTATTTAGTGTTAGTATTTTTTAAAATAAAGTGGATATGCATATGTTAGCTCAAATCAAGAAACATTTCAAAAGCTAAAAAAAAGAACTATAATCTTCTAGCATTAACACTTATAATTGCCATGTCTCCTTTAGTTTTTTCATCTTTGAGAGGGAGCTCATATTGATTGTAACATTTTTGATACCTAATTATTATATCAGCTAATGAACCTACTGCATATGCATCATTTGATTACAAAATATTATGTATTATGATATTTAGAGTGAGTTTGCGCTCATTGCATATAATTGTAATGTTTTCCACAATTGATTTTGTGTTCAAGATAATAAAAAATTCAGCATCATCTCTTTCATATTGACTTATATTTTTTTATCACAAACTCTATGATGCAAAGATTATTGCCAACCAAAAACTGGGGCAAGAACTTGTTAATCAATTTGTTGTTGATATTGATGGTTATTATCAATTGACCAAATTTTTCAACAAGGTCTACATGCATTATTTTTGCCTTCAATGGAAAATTTATATTCTTTATGAAACTAAGACCACAAACAACCAGTATATCTCCTTCAAAAACATTGTCAATTTTTTTATTGAGAGGTCAACGATTGAAATCAATATGTTTTGCTCTACATTTGCACTGCAACAATAGTTTTGAAATTGAAGCCATGAACACAAATATTTTATATTATTATATAATGGCATTTTTTTTCTTTATTTCAGTTAAAAACTAAAACCAAATCATAATTTATATGTAAAAAAATAGCAAACTAATTGTTATGGATGTTAGGGCCCCATAGTAAGTTGGGTAAATATAAAAATTACCATTTTTGTGGTCCCTATTTCTTTGTTTTTGTTTCTAGGTCTATACTTTTTTTGCTCTAATTATTTTTATTATTCGATATTTATTTGGTTTGCCTTTGTTTATTGCTCGATATTTTCTTCTGATCTCATATCTTTTTTATTTATGGTATAACAACATTATCAACATCCTAGATTTTGAAATTATTAAAGATAAAAAAGTGGAACAAAAAGAAATTACCAGTAAGCAAAAAAAAATTGTCACAACTAAAAAAAATATTACCATTTTGTCACTTTTATTTCTCCTATTTGCACATCTTGCTCAATGTATTTGGATGGATCCATATCCACCTTTCTGGATACATTTGTTTAACGTTCATAAACATGTTTTTGATTCGAAGACCAAAAAAAGAACAAAAAGAAAATAATGCATAATATAAGTGATGTATTTTGTTTATTTCTTTGTGTATTTCTCTATTTACATATATAGTTTTACCTATAGATTATGACAAAATGGTTTAGATCTACTATATGTGACATTGCTAACCGGCAAAGAATAAGAAAAAACTCGTATCTAAAAACAATAAATCGTGATGTCTAGATTGACTTGTATATATTTAAAATTGATCATAGGTAATGGAAAAATTCCATGGTATAGTCAATATTGTCAGTACATTCTATTTTATTTTTTATTTTATTTGGTTAAGGGTCAGTGCTTTTAGATCTCCTATAACTTTACACAATGGATATAAATATTACAAGATTAATGCTGACATGAGATGCCTATACTAGCAAAAAATAATTAAGCAAAACAATAGAATGGTAAGGAACCAAGACCTAACTTAACCAAGCAGTGGACACTAACTTCTTCAAGCAACCTAGTTGTAAAAGGGAAACATTCTCTGAAAATTTTGCCAACTATGTGTAGTATTAACCATTCTAGCATGTTTTATCATGTGATTTTTGTTAATCAAACAATGCACATGCCTGACTCCATATCCATCTTCTTAAAAACTTTTTTTGATTACACAAACAGTTTATGATTGCATACAAATGCAAAGATAATCAACCTATGTATAATCCAAGTGGCATAAAACACTTTTTTGTTCAGATGTTTTTTCTTTTTTTTCTTTTCTGCTTTAATTTGCTATTGATTATTGACAGTGAAAAATTCCATTTTCCAGCCATACTTGGTGTATGCCAATGAAATCACATAAGGTAAACAATAACTTTTTTGTCTTTACAAATTCACTTTTTTTTGTTTTGTCAAATAAACATTCGAAGGCAACCTACATGATGGTATGTCCAATAGGCATCACAAACACTGAATTCAGTGTTCTAGATATTTACATTTATCCAAAAGTTATCTATTAAATTACCCGCATCTATTATTTGCATATTTTATATCAAAGAATAAACATGCCTATTAATTGTTTTTAAAATTCATTGTCTAGATATTGTTTGTTGAAGCATGTTAATATTGAAGTCACCAACAAATATGATATTAGTTTCAAGTGGTAATTTAATTGTTGTTGTTTCTATAAATACCAATACATCATTTATTAGTGCATTTGGTACGAAGTAAATATTTACTATTTGTATCGATGTATCTAAATATGATATATCATGTTCATAGTTTCCATGTTCGGTGCAGTAAATACTTTGTCATTTTCCAATAATTTTTTTTAAGGCATGGCATTATCCCATACACATCCATTAGCATGTGACAGTTAAAATTTTGTGTAAGAACCAAAGCATTTTATATTTCTATAGTTCTTGTTTCTTGAAAACATAAATTTTTTGCATCTATAAGTTCATATTCATGTGTGATGCATTCTAGATGCAATCAAAAACTCTGTGTGTTCAATGAGAAAATAGTGAGGCTATTACATGTTTTAGGAACATTTGAAAAAAGTGACAGCCACTGTATAGAAATTCCTAGTCTTTGCATCTCAGCATTTACTTTATTACACATCACAAAGTTTTTAAGTTATAACTTATTCACACTTATGAAATCTTAGCATAGACAAGTCTATGCTACTTGACACTGATAGGATCAAAATCTAATGCATTCATTGTAAGCCCTTATGATCTATGTATTATTCAAGCACATGATATTTATAATAGAAATTTTTCACGTATGATAGGACCAAAGTTTCCCAAAGTTCTGACACAACTTGTCAGATTTAAGAGCACACATGATTACCAATGTATAAGCAACTTAAACATGCGAAAATACCCAGAAGAACAAATAACTATCAATGAGAAATAACACAGAAACTAAGAGGCAACACACAATTGTATTCAACTCATTAAAAATGAAATTACAATAAAGAGATCACACTCTTCTTCCACCTCTACAAGGCCTTCCACACCTCAAGGGCTCCAAGTAATCTTCCCACCTGAGTAATCTTCTCTCATAGGTCACAACACACAGCTAACACAAGCTATTGTTCACCTCATTGTACATCTGTACAACTGAGTACGAACTGATACTCCAAGTAGATCTAACCATGATCCTGCTCCTGATGTATTGCAGTCACCTTGGATCTAGCTCCCCCACCGATCTCCTTTCTGACCCTCGCATTCACACATCTCCCTGCAGACCAACCTAATCTTACTTATCACATGTAGATCTCCTCCATGATCCTGCAACACCCTGCATATCAAACCTGATCTTACATACATGGGGAATCCTACTTGATTCCACCATGGGAAGAACTCTCTAAGCTCCACACTTGGGTTCTACAAGTTCTACACTTAACAATATAGCCCATGAGTCTATTATATAGATCTCATGCATACACTTAATTTAGACGGGCAGCTCAAAGACTCAAACTGGTCTTCATCATGCAAACAACGCGTTCACATAACTGACTGTTTGTCAACAATAGTTCTGACCACTACAGGTGACCGACGTCGGTCCCTGCCTGACTAGAGGTGATCGACGTCGGCCGATCTCTTGCCGATGCCAGTTTCCTTCTGCACTCCTCTAACCGATGTCAGTTGTGGACTGCCGACGCCAGCGACTATCAAGCTCAGAAACCTCCTCCTCTTGTTTGCCTTAGGTGAAGCTTTTAGCTCCACACCCTAACAATCTCCCACTTGGAGATAAAGAGCTGCACCTGTACCCATACCAGTACTCTATCTAATCTGCATCCTAGCTTGTATTCCTCTTCAAGCTCCCACTCGAAGACAACCCACCACACTCCCTATGTTACTACACCTGTGTCTAAATTTTTCCATTCTTCTGCCTTGTTATACTCCCACTCAAACAGCAACCCCTGTAACCTGTAATCAACAACACTTAATAGATCTGAACCACCTGTTAGTCAAGCTCACTCTGAGAACATCCAACCTCGCTCTGATACCATTTGATAGGACCAAAGTTTCCCAAAGTTCTGACACAACTTGTCATATTTAAGAGCACACATGATTACCAATGTATAAGCAACTTAAACATGCATAAATACCCAGAAGAATAAATAACTATCAATGAGAAATGACACAGAAACTGAGAGGCAACACACAATTGTATTCAACTCATTACAAAAGAAATTACAATAAAGAGATCACACTCTTCTTCCACCTCTACAAGGCCTTCCACACCTCAAGGGCTCCAAGTAATCTTCCCACCTGAGTAATCTTCTCTCATAGGTCACAACACACAGCTAACACAAGCTGTTGTTCACCTCATTGTACATCTGTACAATCGAGTATGAACTGGTACTCCAAGTAGATCTCACCATGATCTTGCTCCTGATGTATTGCTGTCACCTTAGATCTAGCTCCCCCGTCGATCTCTGTTTGAACCTTGCATTCACACACCTCCCTGCAGACCAACCTGATCTTACTTATCACATGTAGATCGACTCCATGATCCTGAAACACCCTACATATCAAACCTGATCTTACATACATGGGGAATCCTACTTGATTCCACCATGGGAAGAACTCTCCAAGCTCCACACTTGGGTTCTACAAGTTCTACACTTAACAATACAGCCCATGAGTCTATTATATAGATCTCATGAATACACTTAATTTAGACGGGCGGATCAAAGACTCGAACTAGTCTTCATCATGCAAACAATGCGTTCACATAACTGACTATTCTTCAATAGTAGTTCTGACCGCTACAGGTGACTGACATCGGTCCCTGCCTGACTGGAGGTGACCGACGCCAGCCGATCTCTTGTCGATATCGGTTTCCTTCTGCGCTCCCCTGACCGGCGTCGGTTGTGGCCTACCGATGCCGGTGACTGTCAAGCTCAGAAACCTCCTCCTATTTTCCTTAGGTGAAGCTTTTAGCTCCACACCCTAACAACGTATGGTGGCCATAATTTTCTTAATGTAAATTTTCCCTAAGATTATTCTTATTGGAGTCTAATTTTTGTCAATATGGTCATTGTAAAAGCTCTATATTTATTTGTATTGTAATTCTATAATTTTAATGTCATTGAATTGTATCCAAACATTGTCTACTTATCCAAGTGTATAATGCTTGATAATTCTATTTGTACCATTCACCAATCCATATTGTATATCATAGCTTCCAATAATAAATTCCACCAATATGTTTAGTTTTAAAATAACTATATTATGAAATTAATTCTTTTCATTATTTGTAATGATTTCATCAGATAAATTCATATTTTATCAACATTCAATGTACAAGTTTGTCCATTGACAAGTGAAAGCATTTTCACATTGTCTTTTAATATCATCATTCTTATGAAACAAGAATGAAAATTTTGGTTCATAAGGATGATATCTATAGCATATACTATCTAAGTATTCAATGTTTGATATTGTCTGCTAACAAGTTATGATGTCGTTCAGGATGGAAACAAATTGAATATCACTTTGATAAATGATTTGTCAAATCTGAAAGCATTTTACATTGTCAAGCCAAAAAGTGTATGAATTTGTTTATCTATAAAACACTAGCTCTTGAAAAAACAACTATCTTGAATAGGCTCTATTTGGTAAAAATCACCGATAAATATAACATCAATATTTACAAATGGCTTTGTGGCTATATACATTATATATCAAACTTGTTTGTCAATATTGTAAAGCATTCGAATTCCTAGTAAAGATATTTCATTAATAAATAACACACAGAATTATTAATAGAATGTTTAATGTATCCAAAGTGTTTGAATCCAATGGCAGCATCTGGGTATATGTATATGAAATTTGAAAAATAGAATGTGTAATCAGGCCATTTGCATTGTATGCGACTTTGTCAGTATATGCAATAATCAAGCCTTTAATTTTTAAATGATCACTTCCAAGTTCGTTATTGTAGATGTATGCCAAAGTTTCATATATCATTTTCATGGTAAATGGTTTTCCTATACCTGCTCCTCATGTTAAGAATAAATAAATTGTCTTGTTTGGCTCTAGTAATAAGCATGCTCTCAATCCTTGTTACTTTTTTATGAGGAAGGTTTGCATCAATCCACATGTTCAAGTTTTTCTTCAGTGTGTCTTCATTGTCACAATAAGGTATAAACAACATCATCCTTTCTATTTAATAGTTTTTATGATCTACATGGATATTGTATCTGACATGACATATGATGCATAATTTTTTATATTTCTTATTATTTGCACATTTAACTAGGTAATATGCAACAAATTCAGACAAACATATATGTTAAAACTACATTGGTATTAAAACATATTTATCTATAGGATAAGCACATGTTGCATCCTCTGAATTATCTGGCTCTTGTTCTAATAGTTTTGGAATTTTTAAAATGTAAGTTCTTTTTACCTTTGTCGTTGTTTTATGAAAATTATTTTCCTTGAACTATGATGTAAAGTCAATGATAATACAATATGAGTGGCTTGCAGAATAGACATTTTTGGATGTTATAGGAGAGTATTCCTCAATTTTATTATGGCTTGCAATTTATTTTCATTGTTATGAATAATTTCAGCACACACTTTCTAAAATGCACTTGTCATGTATGATCAAATTTTTTCATATAAGAACAACAATATGTTGCAATAACATGTGCATCAAGAATGAATTGTGCATCTATGTTAGCATATCATAGTGTTGAGAGTTTTTTTGTAAATGCATTTACCCAGGAATTAGATGGATGTCTTTTTAGCATTATAATCAACCACAAAATACAAGATGCAATGATAATATGTATTCTATTTCATACAAGTTTACTTCTTGCAAAAACATATAGAATGTTGTGTCTTTGCTATTTTTTTTCTCAAGTTGAGAAAAAATTCTTCTGGAATTATCTTTGTTTAGCTTGGTTTCATCTAATGGCTTTAATATTCTCATTTTTTGCATTGGATGGAATGGAAAATTGAATCTGCAATATGAATTTCTATGATTTTTGTATGTGTTTGCATTTTAACCAAATCACCATTAAGCAACACTAAATAATAAGATATGTATCTATCTACAAAATCTTCAATTTTAGTATTAAAACAATCTCCATATACTGGTGCATCCTATACCCAGAGTATGAAATGTAAATTATCATTTCCTCTATTTTGTAATTTAGTCACAAAAAGGAAATCTAAAACCTTTCCAAATAATTTTTTATTTTGCAACAAAAAATTTTAAATGCATTGGATCTATGGTTAAAGTAGAGACTACAAAGAATAGGTTTTTTTCTTATCATTGTATCAATATTATCTTCTTCAATTGTTTTTTTATGTTTAGTATTTGTTGTTGGTGCCAAGTTTTACGATACATGGCACCAAGGCTCCTAACAATGTTCAGCACTTGTTATAGTTACAAAAAACATTGGCAGCCCCAATTGCCTAACCATTACAAAAATATGTCTTCTTGAATTTTAAAAATAGTTAGGTAATGTTTGAATGATTTTGAAAGCCCTGTAAGCTATGGGTGATTTTAGGGTTTTTTTAATACTAGCTCTGTTTTGATCTCTGACATAGAGTTTTTTGTCTTTTAATTTGTCTTTGTGTATGCATATCCAAGTATAAGATGACACCTAATGTATAATTATTTTAAGAGATTTGAAAAATATGTTAGTTATATGTATTGCAATGTCATTTTCCTTATGCAAAAGCTCCCACTTAGCTAATTTTTGGTACAAAATTCTATTTGTCATATCTTGAGGATGAATAAAACCATAGAATAAAGTTGGGAAGCTGATATCCTCTAAGAATTTATCTTCAAACATACCTAATGGTTTGAGTCCTTATAATGGGGTAATTTTAATGATCTAATCTTAGATATCATGTATCAACTGTTTTTTATTAAAATCATGCACCAAAGATTTAGTAATAGGCTCTAATTCTTTTTCATATGTTCATCAAAAATTTTATCTATTTTTTTCTCAAAGCTACTTTGCCGACCCCTATCAATAGTAATGTTTTCTTGATTATACAATGGTGCTTGAAAAAGTTGAGAGAATGCTTTCATCACATATGAAAGCCTCACATTTCTTATTAAATATGCATTTTTGTAATTTAGCTTGTATTTTATCTTTATTGCAATTGTTTCTGTGTCATTCATTTCTATAGGCAATGATTTTTGGACCCGATCAAAGTTGATCAGGAAATTTATAATTGTTCTTGTGAGGCCATATTATGAATTTTTACAGCCAAGCTCTTGTACATATGTAAATCGCATTCACAAAGTAACAAATCTTTCTTTTAAAAATGTTAATTTATATACAATAGCATTTTTTTATTTCTCCTATTGTTGAAAGGAATAATAAATGTTGACACTTTTCTATTTTCAAGAGATATTTTACATTGAATGCATATTTTTTCACCCAGTGAAATTTTTTTAATGTTGAATGTGTAAAAGCATAATCAAATGCTTTAGCAATGTCAATGTCAACTAGAATGATATCCTTTTTGAAATATAATTATTCAAAAGCTAGGCAAGAATGAATGGGTATGTCTTTGATTGATTTAGATAGTTTTCTATTATTATGATACTTTGTTGATCATGTTGTATGCGTTCTAGGTATTTATTTTTGTGACAGCATATCATTGCTTTCACTAATTGAAATGATTTTACGCATCTATTTAAGTGAATATTTTTCAATGTTTCTATTATATGTTTTTGTTACATAGTTTTTGTTTCTTTGCTCATGTATGGTTTGTTTTAAAACATGTAGCAAAGTATGATGCCTATTTGTAGCCTTAGATGCTTCTCTAAAAGATGGTTCCCTTACGTATTGTTTTGCAATTCAAAAAGACCTTGTTCTTGTTTCAAAACCTTTGAAACTATTGATATTTGACAACCCTATTGAAATATCCACTAGCATTTTATATGCAATCTAATTTATGAAAATAGTTTGTAATGGCTCATAATGAATATGAAATGTATCTGTCTCAAAATAGATAATGTTATACATTTTATGTAGAATAGAGAAATTGAAAAGTATTTTTGAAATGTTTTTGGTTTTTTCTGACCATAATTGAATATTGCTTTGTAGAATGTTCCAAATCCATGAACAGCAAAAGTCTTTACTTTCAATTCCACTTTCTTGATATGGCATTCCAATATTTCCAATATACATTTTCTAGTCAAAAAAAATCTTATCTCTTATTTTCATAGCTTATATTCACAAAGCCCTAATGAATTTATTGCATTATTATTTGCAACAATAATATCATTGGAAAAATATTGTGCCATATATTGATGAAGAGCATGACCATTAAACTCATGTTTGGTTAATAAACTAATAGCATCAAATAAGGTTTCACCATAGATGGAGCCTAAAGTGCTTATTTTGTACATGTCATTTATAACATTCTAGTACAAAGAAGGATTTTTGAAAATATTTGATATCTTTGTATTGGAAATCATGATGTGGCTACATATTTTTTTGCAAAATAATGGTTCAAAATGTCCATGAGTGGGATTTATGTCATGAAATAATATCAAATACAATGGAATATAGATTTATTTGTTAAAATATAGATATCTTTTTTTTTTGGTCGTAGACCAAATATAAATAGGAATGTTCAACCATTTACATAGCCACTAAATACAAAATATGTCACCCCAAAGAATAGTCTCACCCTAATATATAAGTTCATTCAATGAAAGTATGTACTTTTGTCATGTATTTAATTTAAATCATATAATATATCTATATTTAATTTTTTTACATATGCTTATCTTGCTTTTGCATCCCTATTTTTCAAAAAATCCATAAAATAGTCAATGATCCTAGTTCGTAACATTCCCAATGTGTAATAAAAATGCAATAACATTTTAAATGTATCAAAAAGGAAATCACCAATAACATAATTGAATGATTCAATTTTGAAAATATTTTCATGTTTTAAAGCATCATCTATAGTTCCAAACTCTTGTGTTTTTTGTCGTTGATATGTGTCCACATCAATGATTCTCTTTGAACAACCCAATTCAATGGCATTTGTTTTTCTTTTCATGATTATTTACCATTTTTTTCTTTTTTCCACTTTTTTTTCATTTTTTGTGGTTAACAATAAAGAATAAGGTAAACTATCAGTAAATTCAATGCCAACTTCAAAACAACATCATTTTTTTAGTGTTCTTAATCACCATAGGAAAAAGAAACTATCTAACAAGCTATTTACATTATCATTGAAAAAAAATTGGCCAATGACCATTACATTTACATTATTACAAGATACTTACATGGGTTTTTATAGAACTTGTTAAAAGCCTCAGATGTCTACCACTAGGAGAAAGCCTACATGTTTCAAATATTTACAATATTAATTTTGTTTAAAAAAATAGAAAAAAATGCATTGGTGTTTTGTCTTACAATAAAACAAAACCCAAAAAATTAGAAATTGCACATCTATAAAATATGGTCACATTAATCAAAACACATGCACTCTCTAGTGTCACCAATCCCTAGACCTCTCAAAGATGTTGAGGCCTAGGAGAGCCCCTCTGAATGAATAGGTTTCATATCATCCACTGTCAATGTGGCAAGTCCCTTGAACCTATTAGAGATTTCAAAGCTAGGGATATTCTGATCAAATAAAGAGGTGCCACATCATTAGTTGATAGTACATTTAGTCTCTCAGACTTGGTAGAGATGTCAGAGCTGGGAGAAGATCAACCAAATAAAGAGACACCATGATGTCAATTTTTAGTGTGGCTAGTTCCCCAAACTTGATAAAAATTTCAAAGTTAGGGAAGCCCAACCAAATGAAGAGGTACCACATCACTAATTATTAGTACGACCAATCTTATAGACCTATCTAAGATGTCAGGGAATGAGATATTTGGGCCAAATGAATATGTGACACATTGCCAACTATCAGTTTAGTGAGTCCCACAAACCTATCAGATATGTCAGGGGTCAGAAGAACCTGAATGAATGAAGAGGCACCGCATTGACTAATATGTAGATGAACTAGTTACCATCGAAGGCCTGAGCTAGCTCAGAATGAAGTAGGGATGAGATTTGAAGGCCTATAGTAACATGCCCCATGTCTCTAAGCAACACATCACCCAATCTAAGGGAATGATATAGACTACAGAGCCACACTCAGCTATAACTGGCAATGTGTCACCTCTTCATCTCACATCTGAATGCCACTAAAACCCACATCTTTATTTCACCTCATTTATTTGGACTAGAAACATGTTGCATGCTAAATAAAATAGACTATAATCCATGTTTAATTTTTTAGATTGATCCTATTTTATTAGACCAATCACAACCCTTTATTTTTTTATACAAAAATAAAAAATCACTTTTCTCGTTCTCTTTTTTTTCTTTTCTTTTTAGTTTTTTAATTTCTATCTTCTAGATGAAAACCCGATCAGCTATTCATAAAATACTATAAAAAGAACATAAACCATACAAAGCATTTTTTTTAATTAATATAATTAGCATTATTATTTCCAATTTCAATCACATGCAAAGTAAAATATAAGTCCAAGCATACCAATTCGATACACTGATCAATAAATGCATCAGATATGTGAATGAGCAAACATTATTGCATCATATATATATATATATATATATATATATATATATATATATATATATATATATATATATATATATATATATATATATATATATATATATTATGGAAATAATGTGTAACTTATTATATTCCTAAACATATTACATAATATGTCTCATCAATAAAGACATTACAACCAACTTCGATATCTACCTTGGCACCAAGCCCCAAACAAAAATTGACAAGTGTTAAAGCCACCTCTACTAGTCTCGTAGATTCAAAAAAACTAGCACAAGGTCTAAGAAAGGGATGAGATATAACCAATACTCCAAATAAAGTAACAGAGGAATAACTATAGTCTGAGAAATAGAGTACAGATGAATGTTCTCCAATATAAGAACATAACATTCCTTAAGCTCATAGAAAACACAAAGCATAATTAATTTTAAACATTGCTTACCAGAGTAATAGAAAGTCTGACCTGAAACTACTTAAAAGTCATCCAACCAACCTAATAACCCAGTGAGGATCCCTGATGAAAATGACACCCACACTACCTTTTAAACCACAACAACATCTTGAACTACACACAAAGATATTGGTGATAAGATTGGTGAGGAAAAAAGCCACAAAAACTACTATAGGCAAGCACTCGAAATAAGATAATGAAATGCCATCTTTCATCTCAAAACAAATGCAAAGAGTATCGATGAGTACATAACATAGCTGAAAACCAAATCACCCAAAATCAAACACTCCTAAACACAAGATATCCAAAAAAGCCAACCCAAGCTCATAAATATTTATGTATAATTTGAAACCTAATAATCTTAATTTCATAATCTAGAATTAACCAATATTAACATGCATATGTTTTCATTTTTTCCATCAATCACTCCATAATAAAATGTCAATGAGAAAATTCCACACCTAAAACATATGTGTTATATACCTTTTCAACTCGAACCCTGGTTCCAAATAAAATTGCATAAACATTGCAAATTGAAAAAAAATAGCCTAGATTATTAGACATTGAAATCTATTCCACATTTTTCTCATATAAAGTTGCAGGGTAAAAATTATAAATGAAAGAATAATGCATTATTAAATATCAACCACCCGATCCCCCCCCGCCCCCCCTCATGTTTGATTTAACACTGCTATGGCGCCACTTTAAATTAATAAATAGTTTTAATTTTCCTAGCGAATACAAATGTTTTTTATTAATACTTTAAAAGCAAATGCATGCCCGAGTAATTATTTCAATTAATATTATTATGTGCCACAAATTATTAGTGTAAATTATTTTTCCAATGTCCCTATGTTTTCCCCCTGCCATACAAAAAACTATATTTCAATATAGGAATTCTCCATTTTTCCAGATTAATGTTCACATCAAAATGTAATAAATAGTCTTAATTTTCCCTGGTAATACATACATTTTTTATTAATACTTTAAAAGTAAGTACATGTGCAAGTAATTATTTCAATTAATGTTCACATCGAAATGTTTCAAACCCAATGTTAAAATCAAAAACTACTCAACTTTCATTGCATGTAATCGGTTAAACCTATTTGAATCAACATTGCCATGATGTCATGTAGTTATAAATAAAAATATTAGGTTCAACTGATCACAATATATACCTATAAGAGATATAAGGCCCTGGGAGAGCTTAACCAAATGAAGAGACGACACGTTTCGAGTTGTTAGTGTGGACAGTCCCCTAAACCTGTCAAAAATTTTAGGGCCCAAAAAAACCCAACTGAATGAAGAGGTGCCACATTTCCAGTTGGTAATCCACCAAGTCTTTGAGACTTATCAAAAAGGTTAGAACCTGAGATAACCCAACCGAATGAAGCGGTGCCATGTCACTAGTTGTCAATGTAATTAGTCTCCCAGACCTATCAAAGATGTCAGCACCTAGGAGATCTTGACCAAATGAAGAGGCACCAAGTTGGTAGTTTTTAGAAGATGTTAGGTCTTGAGAGAGCCCAGTCAAATGAAGAGCCACCACGTCATCATTTATTCTTGAGGTAAGTCCCCCACACCTATCAAAAATGTCAAAATTGCGGAGACCCCGAATGAAAAAAGAGGTGCAATATCACCAATTATCAATGTAGCCAGTCCCCCAGACCTATAGAGATGTTAGAGCCAAGGAAAGCCCAACTAAATGAAGAGGTGACACATCACCATTTATCATTGTGACCAGTCCCCTAAACTTGGCAGAGATGTCAGAGTCAAAGAAAACCCGACTGAATGAAGAGACACTATGTCATCAATTATTAGTGTGGCCAATCCCCTGGACATGTCAAATATGTCAAGCCCCAAGAGAGTTGGGATAATTGAAGAGGTGACACATTGCTAGTTGTCAGCATGGTGAGTCCCCCAGACCTATCAGATATCCCAGGCACTGGCAGAACCCAGCCGAATGAAGAGGCACCATGTTGACTAATGTGTAGATGAAATGGTTGACATCGAAGGCCTTATCCAGCTTATAATGAAGTACAGATGAGATTCAAAGGCCTATAATAACATGCATTGTGTCCCTAAGTAACACATCACCTAGTATAAGGGAATGATATAGACTACAGAGCCACACCCAACTATAATTGGCAACGTGTTGCCTCTTCATTTCACATCCAAATGCCACTGGGACCCACATCTTTAATTCATCTCATGTTTTGGGAATAGAAACATGTCATATGCTAAAAAAAATAGACTATAATCCATGTTTAATTTTTTAGATTACTTCAATTTTATTGGACGGTGCAAGTATTTTTATTTTATTAATCTAAAATATAATAATTTCCCCAAGAAATTAGTCATGTCACCCTATATTAACCAATAAAAATATAATAAACTATTTTATTTTTTATTTATTAAAATTCAAATATTATTCAAACCTAATGTTAAAATCATAAAATGCTCAAGTTTCATTAGTTGCACGTTGCCCTATGCAATTTTTTTAGATTCAACCAATTATAATAGATACCTACTATGCAAGTGCTAACAATCAAATCTAAGGAGTTTCAGTCATGGAATTTAGTCAGTTGTTCCCACAAATGTCCATAATTTCCCTTATTTCTAACCTTAAAATATTTGTTTATGGATTTTTGATATTAGTACGTATATTGAAGGTTTATTTTTTTATTTTTTTTAAATAAATTTTCAATCCACATATGGACTTTTCAAGACCGATAGAAGAGTATATCAACATGAAATGATAATCAAGTGAAATTTATCCCGTTTTGTTTGACTACGTTGGATGGCATATGCGGGTTGCTTTCATCACATAAATTCGTGATATAAACATTCATGAACCATCCCTGTCCCCATCCCCTAACAAGAAAGTATTTTAAATGTTACTTGAATGTATACACAGTGAATAATATGCCGAAGCACAGTTATATGACGCGGTGGAATTTGATCTAAGTGATATTTGTGTTTATTTTTAAGTACTTCTTGTGGGCTTCTATACATGAATAAAATTTTGAGCATTGCAAGACCCAGCTCTATTGAGGTACATGTAACTGACATTTTCACCGGGGCTTATTGGATAAAATAATGTATTTTAAATATCATAAAAATTAAAAAGAATACATGTCTTTTTATCAAATATTTAAATATCTTATTAACATATTGGGATTGTAATGGGATTACTGAAAATGATAGCACCCATTGACAATCCCAAGAGAGTCTTGTTGGGAAAGCTCATACGAACAAGTTTTGGAGGGCTTTTCCCTCCATGTGCGGATCTTGTGTGTAGATATCTATTATAACCACCACCACCTATTATTTTGTATTGGAGAATGTGCAAGTAAAATATTTTTCCATATCTTATAAAGATTTAACATTATTTTTAAGTATATATACTATTTTGAATTAAAAAATAAGAAAATATTATTTTTAAAAAAAAACATTTGTTAAAGTAAACTGATGGAACCATTTTTTTTGGGAAATTAAGGTATTTGTTAGTTTAAAAAAATAGACAAATGAAAAGGTCAAGGTCTTTTATGTAAAGTGCAATCACATAAATAATATGAGGAAGATTGAAATAATAAAGTTAAGTGTAAATAGCAAATATTATTTAGTTAGAACAATCTGAGTTATAAAATCATGTAGTAAAAGGCAAGTTAAGGGCATTGATTGAATAGCCCACCCCTCCATCACATTAAAAGAAGGTGAACTACAACATCAATATTAATAAATACAAGATCAACCATAAAATTGATCTCTTATGAGGGGGCTTAAAAATCATATTAAAAACAAGACACAATCTATGTGTCCTCTCTTGCCATGTGAATGACATTGTAAGACATGTTAAATCTAAGTAATTACAATAAACCTCACATTTGTCCCCTCTGATTAGTGGCATTGGTGACATTGGTAAGAAAGAATCAACGTAGGTTCCATGTTATTATGAATGTCAAATATTTCAAGAAGTTGGACAATTGAGAAATAATTATTGTGGGTAGATCAAATCAAAATATTGTAAGTTGCATGTACCACATACGTAACTCTAGCTTCGATCCCATTTAAGAATCCATGGTTTGTCACTATAAATGTTGTTAGGAATGGTAAAAACATTCCAAAAATCCAAGATCTGAAGAGTTAGCAAAAAATAATATCATAATATAAGTTGCATATATGATATACAATAACAAGGTATATCATATATTATTCAAAATAAAACATACTAGTATAATAAGAAGTCCTTACATAAAAAGGTAAGGCAAAACTAGAAACTAGCCTAACTAAGTAATGTGGAATAAATCCTCACATAAGAGAGACTAAGAAAAGATGAAATACCTAGCTATAGCCTAGCAAACATGAGAAATATTTACTCTAACACCCCCTCCCCCACCCTCAAGTGAAGCTAGGGGCTAACAATAACCAAAAAATAAATAGTGGCATATCCACAGTATGAGTCTTGGTAACTAGGCCTGATAAAGTACTCATGTACAGTATGTATTCATGAAATACAAAAGGAATATGTCATCTCAAACACCCCCTAAGGACAACTTCTGAAAACCCAAACATGCCATGTAACTCAAGGAAATATGGTGATGCAAAAGGTTTCATAAAGATGTTTGCAGCCTATTGCTAAGTTAGGATGCACTCCAAGCTAATAATTCCATCCTGAATGTGCTAACGAATGAAGTGCATATATACTTCAATGTGTTTGGTCTACTAGTGCTCAATTGGGTTGTGAGATATGTGTATTGCACTATGGTTATCATACCAAATTATAGTAGATGAATCCTATGTGAAGCCAAACTCTATCAATAATTGACGAAGCCAAAGAACCTACTGACTCATTGTAACTAATGCCCTGTACTCAACCTCTATAGATGAAAGTGAAATAGCCTACTAATTTTTGCAGAATAAAGACAAAATATGTATCCAAAAGTGGAATGCTTATCATCAAGAGAAACTGTCCAATATGAATCAGTGTACCCAACCAAGTAGAACCCATGGTGTAGTGTAATCTAAAATGAGTAGTGCCTCATAGATATCATAACATCTTCTTAGTGGTATGTTGATGAATGTCATGAGGGGCATATGCAAACCTAAATACAATCCCAATTACAAATTAAATGTTAGGACGAGTATGGGTCAAATACATAAGACTCCCAACTATATACCTGTATAATGTAGGATCACAAAGTGGAGTTGTGTAGGTAGAAGTGAGAATGACTCTAGACTAAAAAGGAGAATGACTTGGCTTGTAATCAGCCATGCCAAAACAATGAATAATATTAATATTGTACTTTTGTTGACTTAAATAAATCCTTGTATTTGATTGTAAAATCTAAACCAAGGAAGAACTACAAAAAACCAAGATCTATCATATTGAACTATTTTGAAAGTTCCTACTGAATAACCTGAATCTGAAAAGAAGAGCTACCTATGAGAATTAGATCATCAACATACACAAACAGCATAATGATTTCCTCCCTAATATGTTGGATAGACACTGTGGGATCAAAGTGCCATTGAACAAAGCTAGTGGAGAAAAGAAAAGAATCCATATTCTCATACCAATCCTGAGGGGCTTGTTTGAGACTGTAAAGAGACCTCCTAAGTTGACAAAAAAGAGAAGAATCATGAACAAACCCATTAGGCTACTCCATATAGATTTATTCATGCAAGTTTCCATGTAATATGACACTCTTAAAATTTATCTGATACACTAGCCAACCTTGTGATGCAACAAGATAAATTACAAGGTGAATAGAATCAATACCTTTAACCTATGAGAATCCATTTGCAACAATACATGACTTATATTTATAAATGGACCCATCATCTGCATACTTGGTGCAGTATATCCACTTACACCTAACCAACTTTCTTCCCTTAGGAAGAGTGACCAAATCCCAAGTGTGATTCTTCATCAAAGAGGAATACTCATTTGTCATCGCATCATCCCACTCATGTATCCCATGAGCCTATGAAAAATACTATGGTTGCCCATAGAATGCCTAAAATAAAATTCCAGCACTTGTAGAATGTGTATGATGATATCAAGTGGGTGGAAGATCATGTATAAAATATATTACCTTAGAAACTATAGTATGAGCCCATAATGACATAGTGGCAACATCAGTGGGAATAGGATCCTCAAACTCTATAAGCTTCTCAAGGGCCTCTTGAATAGGCTCCTCAAAGAATTAATCCTCGATATGAGGTGATGAATCATCAATAGAATAATAAGAGGGATGGAAGAAGATGAAGAGTCATGAGATGTGAAGTGCTTATCAAACTGTACATGTGTTCAAAAATTAACATCATGAGTATCAAAACCTAAAAGATGATAACCTCTCATGTCATCACAATACCCTACAAAAATCAAAGGTTTGTTCTTCTTATCCAATGCTTTCCTTCTCTTATTTGGTAAAAACACCCAAGCATGGCTCCCAAAAAATCTAAAAAATGAGACATCAGGCTTGGTTCCAGACCAAGCCTCCTCCGGAGTCAAATGCTCAAGTGCTCTATGTGGTGTGTGATTCTAAATGTAATTCACACAATTAACTACCTAATATATAGGAGGTAAATCATGTGAATGCATCATGCAGTTAGACATATCCTTCAAATTTCAATTCTTCTATTATGTTAATCCATTTTATTGTGGAGTATGTGTAATAGAATGTTGTTAAATAATAACATGAACTACCAAAAAATCAAAAAAATCTCGACTGAAGTAATCCCCCCATTATCTATACATAGATTCTTGATGTAACTAGAAGATTATTTCCTGACCAAAGCCTTAAATACTTTTAAGTGAGAAAAAACATAACTCTTGTACTTGAGAAAATAAACCCAAGTATGTCTTGAGAAACTATCACTTAGCTCTGTTAAAATAAGTAGGAAAGTCCATCAAATCACTATGCACAAGGTCAAGTGGTGAAGAAGATCTCATGGATATACCCTTAGGAAATGGATCTTGGTGTTGTTTCCTTAATGCACAACTAGGGAAAACTCCATCAAGACATGAAATTGTAGGAAGACCCTCTACCATACTGTGAGTGTTCAACTCCTACAAATATATGTAATTGAGATGTCTAAACCTCTCATGCCAAAGCCTATTATTAGAATAGGCATGAGAAACCAAATAGTCCCTAGAGGAGGAGTATCATCAAAAACCTCAAATTAATAGAGTCAAGAACTATGATCAACAACACCCTATGTAATAAGTGTGTGTGGATTTAACAAAGCTTGAACTTTAGGATCCTATGGTTTGAAAGTCAATGTATTGCCCTAACCAAAATGGCAAATGTGATAAAATAAAAACATATTAGTGGTGATGTCTAGAACATATAATGAATCATTGATGTAACTACCATCAAGTTGTGTGTCACCTTTTTTCCTTAATAGAAATAAAGGAAGAATATTCAACCTCAATTTTGGAAGTAGAACTCAAACTAAAAGATACAAATGACTCCTTAGAAGAAGTCATGTGGTGTGAAAAACCAAAATATAGAACCCAACTATCTAAAATAGGTGATTGTAATCTCCTAACAACATTAAGTGTTTTCCCATGCTCATGAGATAGAGGAGTGGAGATAGAAATCATGTGTTTCATGTCCAGTTCCCCCATAATAGGAGAATGATAGGTTAGACTTATTCCTGGATTTGGAAGATGATTTAGGTTTAGATGTGTTGGTGTTGGGTTTAGGTTCACTTTGAGATGGAGGAGGAACGTTCTTCTTCTTACTCTTTATTCTTTCCTTGATCTTATTATATGAACATACTAATGTTTTTTGAGAAGTGGAAGACTCAAGGTGAGACAATTTGGATTTCTCCCTGGTAAGTATCTCACAAAATAACTCTAAATCAAGTATTTTGAAAGCTGGACCTAAGGCATCCATGCTAGAGAAAAAAGTAGAATCAAAGATTTGGAATGGGCCACTCAATTTAGACAAAATCAAGTACACACACTCTTCATCTTTCTTATCTCATCCACTCCCCTTCAACTATGTCAAAAAAACTCTTAAACTTAGTGACATAGTCTAAAATAGAGGCAAAGTCATCAGGATTGAGTGATGTAAGCTCCACTTCAATCTACATAGCTCTCATGTGATCTACTTTCCTAAATAAACCCTTTAGCTTAGCCCACATTTTAAATTGAATATCACACCAATATAAATGAAACAACAAACTATCATTCACATAAGTCACTATCAAACCTATACACTCATCAAACTTACATTGGTTCTAAAAAAATTTATACTCTTTTGTGAACTATGGCTGAGTTTCATTTATTAAGGACCATAATCCTTTGCGTTTGATGATTATTTCCATTCTAGGTCTCCATGTATGGTAATTACATGTATTCAAAGGTTCAAAATTATCAATACCATAAGTTTAATCCATGATAGTGAATCATCAAAGAGGATGAAGAATGTAAAAAGGGTGCACAAATCGGCATTGAGATAACCCCCCAAAAGATTGTATTAAGGACCCCCCCTAATTTTGGCACTTTATAAATTTAGTACATTTTTACAAAGTAATGACATCAATAGATATATAATTGAAAAACATACACTTTTGAAAAAAAATAGAACTCAAATTTGAGTTACGGTTCAAAAGATATAGGCTTTACGAATTCCCATAAATGAGTCAAAAACATTAAAAATGACACTATAAGTTGATTTCAGTGACCAAAATAGAAATGAAGGTAGGATTATAACCACTCGTTAGAACTAGAATCGAACCAAAAATATTCTCAAGTAATCCAAAATGAAAAATGACCTTACTAGTGACCTCATTATGCATACAAATGAATGACACTTCCTCTTTAAGGAAAAATACTTGTAAACTAAAATAATGAAATGTACAGTTGTTAAAGAGGAAAAAAGTAGTGGATTAAAGCTATTGAAGGTATATTAAGCCTATATAGGTGTTCCAAATAATATCTATATATCCCATAGGTCTCCTTAAGATGTCCAAATCCTCCTTCCACACTAAGTGCAGTTGTTAGGAAAAAATGATAGTTATAAGGAAAATGTAGTACAGAGTAAAAACAAATGTAGGTGTAAAGTTGATGTGCATTTCTTAAGAAAAATAAATACATGTCAGACTAAGAAAAGATAATGGTGCACTAGTATAAATATAAATCATATACCAACTCACTCAAATCCCTCTAGGAAATAACCAAATCAGATTTGCAAATAAGGACACCAATAAAAAGGAACACCAAAGTTGTTTATAGTTCTACATAGGTCAAAAAAGGAAGGTTAAAGTGATTAATAAGGTTAAAGTGCAATCTTTTATAACAATGCCCAAGACTTCCATCGCTCTAAAAAATAAAAAAAACTTATAAATGTTAGGGATGCATGGGCCTAAGGTAAGATTAGACTCTCCACCGAAGCTTAGATCCTTTCAATGCCTCTTACACCTATATGTTGTCTAACTTCTAATAGTGCTTCACTACAATTCTTTCTCTTGAAAAGTGCAGTCTTTAGAAAAAAATAAAATAAAAGAAGCACCTCTTTCTTGTATTTTCCTTCTAATGCAAAAGAAAAAGAACACATGTCTGCAAAGAAATCCAATACAGGGATCTCAAATTCTCAAAAACCATAGACCTTTTGCCAACACTTTACCAAGGAATGGTGCCAAGGTAGATAAAAGCACTTAGGGAAAAAAAGAAAGCTTATGTTTCTTAAATAAAACACCAAAAAAAATTATTTCTTCTTCTACCATGAAGATAATTAAGAAAGCTTTTACTTCTTCTTCCCCCTGAAAAGGATTACAATAAAAAAAAATTCTTCTTCATCTCTGTGCAGAAAAAAGGAATTATCTAAAAACCATTTAAAATATAATGGATGGTTGCAACTCTCAAATCTCTAGTACCACATTAGGAATGGTAAAAAAATTCCAAAAGTCTAAGATATAAAGAGTTAGCAACAAATAACATCACAATAGAAGTTGTAGATATAATATGCAATAAAAAGGAAGATCATATATTATCTAGAATAAGACATGCTAGTACAATAATAGACAAGGCAAAACTAGAAACTAACCTAGCTAATCAATGTGGGATAAATCCTCACATAAGACAAACTAGGAAAAAGATAAAATACCTAGCTATAGCACAACAAACATGATAAATACATACTCTAATAAATCCTCACGTCAAACCCAAGGCATTCTCCACGATGAGGCATTTAAATCTCAAACTTCTCACTACAAAAAAATGGGTGTTGTCAAGATGTGCATACCTCATCATCACATGTATCATATGTGACAGTGTTTTCCTTAATCTAGAGCATGTAATATTATATATGTCAAATCTTAAACAAATATGAAGTTTACATGCGAGTTATTTAATTGATTTAGGATGGAAATCCTTTTAGTTATGCAAAAAAGTATAACATACATAAAAATGACCTTCTCTTCAACTTCGATGAATTACCAACCTCAACCAAGGAACCATTAATGGACATTTTCTCTTTTTTAGATAGTACGGTTAATATTTGTAGCATTGGCTAACAACATGATAACACTAAGACATCGCAACCATAGGTAAGATATGTTTTACTACGTCTTCTCTCTTTCTCAGCATGTAACACCACAATAACATAAATAAATTAAAAGGGTTGTTACTATAGTCAAAGTTGTAGTTTTTGGTTTTCTATCATAGAAAATGAAGTATTTTTTAAGAGGTGTTTTTATTAGAGTGGATTTTTATAGAACTAGTTGGTATTTGGCTTGAATTGAACTAAAAAACTATTAGTGTTATGTACATCATTTCTATGTATATAAGTGGATTTAACCCAAATATTCCCACAAACATCATATAATTATCACTATGACATAAAAAAAATTCTTAAAATTAAATTTTCCCTACATTATTGGTGATAGACAAGTCTCCCATTTCCATTGGATTTTCTCTTATAAAGTAAGTGCACAAAGTTTGGGGATAAAAAGGAGCTACCTATGGACATGATTTTCTTGAAATTTCATAAAATTGAACTTGTGTAGATAATTAACTACACTCAAAATTTGAAGATGTTATAAGAACGAATTGTAGTATTTCAATTCTAGTTTCCAAACACAATTTAAAAAAAAAATAAAGTATAACTAGGTCAAACATCTAAATTTTGAATAGGAATATATTTTTTTAAATAAAACAAAGTGGATAGATGGCCATGTGGCCCACCATTTTTTTATCATCATTTAATATTGTTTAAAACCCTTTGGTGAATATTTAGATAAGAT
Source organism: Torreya grandis (assembly GCA_037957365.1). Classification (NCBI taxonomy): domain Eukaryota; kingdom Viridiplantae; phylum Streptophyta; class Pinopsida; order Cupressales; family Taxaceae; genus Torreya; species Torreya grandis. The sequence goes on along the minus strand of JARHVA010000771.1, from coordinate 3,818,494 downwards.
ATTCTACTTTTTAACCTATATTTTTTATATTTTATCAATGAATATTTTATTATTAATAATATAGTAATTAAATAGATCCTAAAAACTAATAAAAATTGGATAGCTGGCTATGTGGGCCCCCTAACTACCTAAAAAAAATGAAATGAATTTTTTTTGAATGTGTGTAGAATTAGGCCAAGTTTTATGTCAAATAATTTTTTTTGCACTTGGATGAATGAAAACCAAATTACATTAGCATGTATATGCATGTATATGTATGGTATGTGGTAGCCTAAAAAATATATAGTTAGAAACCAACATAGTTTGTAAACTTAAAATAGTCCAAAATTTATAAAAATAATAAATTTGAAAAGAGGGCAGCATGTTCATCATCATGGTAATATTTTTTTGAATTTTATTATTGAAATTCCTAGAGTATTAGGTGATGAAAGTTGAAATTTGTTGTCTTCTATCAAAGCTTTCAGACTTGGTTATAGATTGACAGGTCCAATCCTTTGGATTGGGAATCCATGCCATTTCTAAGCCAAAAAGATTGGATTTTGAATTCAAACTTATAATGCATATGTGTTATGTTATAATGCATATGTGTTATGATAACACATACATGTTTAGTAACACATACCTATTATACCATAATACATGTGTGTTATACCATAAATTGTACACATTATGATTACTATAGAAAAAACTTACTTTTCAATATATTTTTTTTACCCAATTCAATAAATTTGTCTCCACAAACATTCTATCCACACTTAGGTAGTACTTGTAAGTTGAGAACAAGAGTTATCAAGTGTTTTTTTGGACCCCACCTTTGAAAAGCTATTAATTGTCCAATGGGTGATAAATCACGTTTGAGAAAGATAAATAAGTTGAAGAACAAAACACTTGAGAAAATACAAGAGGTAAGAGAAAAAAATAAGGTAGGAATGCAAGGACTTCATTTAAAACAAAGTATAAAAACTATATCTTATGAGCCAAATGCTATAGACAATGATGCAATTGACAATAATGAACTGAATAATGATGAAATTAAAAATAATCAATTCAATAATGATGGAATTGACAATACTAAATTGAATAATGATTAAATTGACAACAATAAGTTAGATAATGTTGGAATCTCACATTCAAAGTATATTGTTTTTTATTTTGTTGATGATAACTATATGCATGATGCCTTACCCCCCAACAATTAAGAAATTTTCATGTAAATAAATAATGATGAAATAATCAATGAAGAAAATTTCATGGAAGTATATAATAATGAAGAAAATGAATAAAATGTCATCCCACCACTAATAAATAAAATTAATCATGATTTTGAAACACCCTCTCAACAATTCCACCAATATAAACATATCCAAGAATTATGCATATAAAAGGTAGTTACGTAATTGAAGTCGATGAAAATATTTTTAAACTAATACCTAACAAAATGTTTGACTGCAATCCAAGAAGACTGGCTTAGTAAATTGGGGATGGTTTCTTTCATAATTTGATTGATGATACTAAAATATGTCAATTGTTTATTTCATTAATGAAATTTATTAAGATGATACCTACCATGTACACATTAGGGATAATAACATCTAATATGGATGATGAAAATGTAAAAATTATTGAAAAATTACATGATGCATATCATACTATAGGCCCTAAATCATGCAACAAATATTATAATGCTTCTTAGTGTATAATCATAACTTGTGTAGTAAGTAATCAAATAGGGAATTAATGATTGATTTCAAAAATAAGTCAAACACTTGACACAAATAGAAAAATAGTAATGAAATAAATTTCAAGATGCAAAATACTTAATGAACTCAATACCAATGAGCTCTGGGCATTATCTAGTCAACTTTCATGAAAGGACAAGGCTATAGCCAATGATCTGAAAGAGTTACTTGTACAATTTTGGAAGGACAATACTAGAGTTTTACCCAATGCAAGAGATATAGTCAAAAGAAAATCTAGTTCTCATAATTGTGAACGACATCCAAAATATTTCTTGTAAATGACTCAAACATAATTTTACTCTAAGTTTTTAAAAAAAACATCCACAAATTTATATTTGTCAAAGATATTTTGAGATGGATAACTCTTTTTATGTAAAAATAAATCACACATGCACCATTTGTTATTGAAGGAAACATGTTGAGTTTATAATGAATTATGATATTTTATGTCATTATTTATTATAATTTATATACTAACAATATTTTTCAAGAGCGTGGCTTAGAAGTTATGCCAAAATCAGCCATGGTATTTATTCCAACTATTTTTTGTGAAAGATTGGATGGATAGTTCTTTTATAATAAATATTGTTTGGATGGAAATTATAGCATTTGTGGTGGATTGTAAAAACTAAAAACTTGTATCCATGAATATGAAACAAGTAAAATTAGATGGGAATTAGTTGGTTTGAGAAAATACATATCTCTGACTTATCAATTAAAAGATGGTGAAGAATTTAAAAGGTGTGAGATTGTTATAAAACAAATACCCATTTTAAAATTTATGGTTAAATTCAGGGTGAAAATTGTTTATGAGTATGCAAGGAACACATATATGATTATATGGTTGGATGAACTTTTCAAGATAAGCATGGACACATTCCCACTTTGTTTGATCGTTTTGTTAGTTGACTTTGCTGAAAATTACACATTCAAACCACAAATAGAAGTTCAATAGAAATATTACAACTCATCACAAGTTACCATATTTGTACATATAGATTTCATGCAAGCACCTAATAGTACCAATCAAGATATAAAAATATTAATGGAATACCATTTCTATATTATTAATTAGTTATCACATTGTATGGAGTACATGCATGATTATTTTGATAAGTTATATGGATAGTTGATTAAAAGGAACATTCATTTCAATCATCATTACATTTGGTCAAACAAATTAACATCATAATTCAAGCATGTATAGATGTTTTATTAGTTGATCAAGATACGCATTACCACTAATATAGAACATATTTAAATTTTCATTGAGGTTGGCCATGGAAAAAGGGAGCTTGACAGTGTTTGAGCATGTGTAAAAAGAGTCATTGCAAGGGAGGAGTTTAAATTTGATGAGGGTGCTCATTTAATTGATGCATAAAACATGGTTGAATGGTGTATGAGAACATGTACCATGGTGCTCAACCAAATTCTACTATTCATAGAAATTTTTGGTTAATGGAGGAACAAAACTTGGCAAATTATGAGGATTATATGATTGTAATGGGTTCAAGTGAGCTCCACTCATTTTGTAGCTCAAATTTAGGCTCTTGGACTATTCATATGAGACACTTGGCATGTTTTTGTTCTGCATTCATGGACTTTATTTTGAATGAGTGTGATTCATAAGAGTGGGTGAATGATTGGAGTTCTAGACCTCTAGTTCCAATCAACACATATTAGGCTTTATGAGCATTGATCATGTATCTAATCTAGTATAGCCAAGTAGAATATTATTCATTATGTACTATTTAATACCATTATATATCTTCATATAGTATCATTAATTTTTATTTTTTTTTGATATAGGGCATGTTTTTATAGTTATTGTAGATGAGGACAATGAAGAAGGGATAGATTACTACTTATGCTAGCGTGTAGAGGAAAATAAAAAATTGAATTCTAGAGTCATATATGGATAAAACATTAAGCATCCTATTGGGTTTTTGATACTCACTATAACTTGGATTTTTTGATATCCAATCAAAAATTCAAATATATGGTCTTTTGAAGACTTTGAAACACACAAGAAGACACTGAACTATTCAAATTTACTTCTTGCAATGAATATTTAATTGAAAAAAATATCATGGGAGGCCATTAAACAAGAATCTATGTAAATTTCATGAGTTAGAACATGAATTTATTGCTTGTTATTATCAAGATTAGAGCATATCTTAGTGGTTCGGTGGATTGATATGTGCAAATATGTTGACTTATAATATGTAGGTATAATCAATTTTACCAATTTTTTTTATTTGATAGGTAGTACATATAAATTTCATTTGTAGTTACATACTAATAATATTTTGTAATTTAGTGGTGCCATATAAGCTTCTACCTTCATGCAGTTGGCATTGTTAGTAAATAATTTCAAGAAATTTTTGGTTAATGGAGGAACAAAACTTGGAAAATTATGAGGATTATATGATTGTAATGGGTTCAAGTGAGCTCCACTCATTTTGTAGCTCAAATTTAGGCTCTTCGACTATTCATATGAGACACTTGGCATGTTTTTATTCTGCATTCATGGACTTTATTTTGAATGAGTGTGAGTCACAAGAGTGGGTGAATGATTAGATTTCTAGACCTCTAGTTCCAATCAACACATATTAGGCTTTATGAGCATTGATCATGTATCTAATCTAGTATAGCCAAGTAGAATATTATTCATTATGTACTATTTAATACCATTATATATCTTCATATAGTATCATTAAATTTTGTTTTTTGTGATATAGGGCATGTTTTTACAGCTATTGTAGATGAGGACAATGAAGAAGGGCTAGATTACTACTTATGCTAGCATGTAGAGGAAAATAAAAAATTGAATTCTAGAGTCATATATGGATAAAACATTAAGTATCCTATTGGGTTTTTAATACTCACTATAACTTGGATTTGATGATATCCAATCAAAAATTCAAATATATGGTCATTTTAAGACTTTGAAACACACAGGAAGACACTGAACTATTCAAATTTACTTCTTGCAATGAATATTTAATTGAAAAAAATATCATGTGAGGCCATTAAAAAAGAATCTATGTAAAGTTCATGAGTTAGAACAAAAAATTTTACTTGTTATTATCAAGATTAGAGCATATCTTAGTGGTTCAGTGGATTGATATATGCAAATATGTTGACTTATAATATGTAGGTATAATCAATTTTACCAATTTTTTTTGATTTGATAGGTAGTACATATAAATTTCATTTGTAGTTACATACTAATAATATTTTTTAGGTTAGTGGTGCCATATAAGCTTCTACCTTCATGAAGTTGGCACTGTTAGTAAAGAATTTCATATTATTAAAGCTAAGAGAATCTTACTAAAAGTACTTAGCATTTGTCTTTGAAATGAGGTTGCCTTGAATGAAGGAAGGCATAGAAAGAACATCATGGTTAGTTGATATGATCAAATGCCTTCATGATTTTACATATATTTGGGGATGGTGGTCTCCTTGATTCAATTTTTATCATAACTCACCATGTCCTTGTCTTTAATTCTTTACTTCTTATTCAACCAACTTGTTTTCAACTCCCATGAAATACTTCCATTATTATTGGGTAGTTTAAAATACCTTCAATGCTTCTTTGACTCCATTAAATCACTATTTTATTGCTCAAGTCATAGAGGTAAGATTTCTGACATTATTGAAAGACTTTTTCCTAGGATATCATGATATAACTATCTCTTAGTTCAGCATTTATTCCTTCTTACCTACATGTAACTAATTATCAACTCCCAAGTTACCACTATCTCATTACATTCACTAACATCTTCATGATATTGCATGATTTTCAAAATAAGATCCCCATTTATGTCCATTATTCCACCTTGAGAGTTTAATGTAAGTGTATGCATATTTTTAATTCTTATTACATATCAAAATATGATAAAAAACCTCAAATTAGAGACCTCTTTTATTGGAGAGGCAAACTAGCTCCTCTTGATTCTTGACTACACCAATCCACCTCATTAATGTAGCCAAGGTGGATAGTGTATAGATAAATATTATTCTAATCAACATTATTTATTCCATCTATTAAAAAAAATCATAGCTTTAATCATGCCAACTTCTCACCTTTGGTCATTATCACTTTACTTGCAAGAAGGTTCACTAGGCCACTAGCTTGCTAAGCCTATTTGGAGGTGGATGAAGAGTAAGATTAGAATCATATTGAAAACTCTTAAAACTATGTGGATAATATTTTACATATTCTATGTCCATTATAATATCCAATACCTTCACAAAGTGATTACTTGCTACTCAACCTAGCTCATTTAGGCCTAATAATAAGGCCATGTTTACGAACAGTCATGTAGAAATTAATTTTTATTAATTTTAATTATGATTATGAACACTTTAAACATATTTAATACATCATAAATCACCTAAAAATAAAATTTTAGATCATTCAGAGCAATATAAATTGATTTATAGCACTTTGGTCCTCTCTAGGTTTGATTTTCCTTCATTTTTGCATGTGTAGGCATGTGTTTTTGTGTTTTAAATATCCTAAGGTATATTAATAACATTATAAAACTTTAAAAAGTTTTATATGGAAAATTAAGACCTTAAATTCCAAATTTCAAGTCATTTAGATCTATAAAACCCAAGTTATGGCCCTATTTGTGCAAACTAGGATCTACATGGTAGCAAGCAAGATAGTTTAGGAAAAAATGTATCTTGAGTTATACAAGGTCTCAATAGCTCATTATTTTTTATAGGTCTATGCCAAACCCCTCTGTAACCTCAAAAAATTAGATGGGCAGTCCAATCAAGAAAAATTGCTATAATCATACAATCTCAGGCCTACATACCCTCTTTATGGTTGTGTGCATGCATTTGGGCTATGAAATTGACTTTGGAGGCCTAAATGACATGGAATGGATATTTTTATAGATATTAGGATTGTTTTAGGACTAAATATTACCTTAAAAAAGGTATAAATCACCTTGGAGTGCTCCTCAAGACTCAAGATCTCCAATAATGCACAAACTTGTTGACAACTTTCACTTTTTCACCTTATGTATAGGCCTATGACTAATCATTTCACCTTTGTTCATGGTGATCACTTATTCAGAGGTTTATTTTGGCCTATCAAATATCTCTCTAGTCATATAAGGACATGAACATGATGGGATCAATCATAAACACCCAAACTTGTCTCTTTTCTACTAACTACAGACCTCTTCATGTGAGCTCGTATGCGTTACAAACCATCTTATAGGACATCCTTTTAGGTGTTGAAAATTTGACAAGTATTATGTCTTGGTATTAATCTCAAGATAGGATATCCATTGTGTCTTTATCATATTTAAGCTCTTCCAAGCTTGGTATGCTCTAATATGAGTACTTTGTAATCCACACTGGAATGGGTGGTGGATTTGTTAATCAGATGTGATGGGAGGCCAAGAATGTGGTCCTATACATTATACATCCATAAAAACATGTTGTAAGTGACAATTTTTAGTGAATAAGCACCATAAATGGAGTTCTTGAACAATAAATTAAACTTTGAGAACATTTATTATTAGTGTTTTTGCCCTCCTAAACTATAGTGAAAATGTATTTTCAAGTGGACTTAGACATCAGGGTCATGTAAACACATGTAAATCACCTATATATACATGATACAAGTTATATATTTTCACCTAAGGGTCCTAGAGATAAAATTCCTATTGGAGCTCGAGAAGTTATTTCCTCACAACCAAAATGTTGCATGTTAAGACCCATTACTGCAACTTATGCCATTAATTACTCTTTAAGTTTCATCCAAATTTATCTAAAGTGAAATAAGAGTTTTCAAACATGTAGAGGATGGATATTATGTTTCATAAAAATGGCTTATAGTTTCATTTCTATGCATGTTGAAATTAGGCCAAAATTTTACATTTTTCTTGTATCAAGAAGGGCATTCTTGAGGTTGCAATGGGTGGTGGGTTTGTCGATTAGGCATGAAGAGAGGTAAATAACATGTTCCTATACATTATCCACCCATATATATGTGTTGGAAGTGCTATTTTGTAGTGAAGAAGCACCGAAAATGGAGTTATAGAACAACAACTCAAACTTTAACAACATTTATTATTAGTTTTTTTACCCTCTTGAACAATAGTGAAAATGTATTTCTAGATGGACTTAGATGTCAGGGTCATGGAAACACATTTAATTCACCTATATATAAATTATCCAAGAAATATATTTTCACCTAGGGGTCCTAAAGGTAAAAATTCGTGTTGGATCTTGAGAAGTTGTCTCTTCACTGCCCAAAAGTTACATTTTAGGACCCATTACTACAATTGATGCCATGAATTTCTATCTAAAGTTAAACTAAATTATTTTAAGTTGAAATAATATTTTTAAAACATGTATATGAAGGATCTTATGGTTCATCAAAACAACTTATAATTTATGTTTTATGCATGTCTAAAGTTAGGCTAAAATTCTAAATTTTTTTTGTATTGGGAAGGGCTTTCTTAAGATCAAAATGGGTGGTGGTTTTGTCAATCAGGCATGATAGGGAGGGAAAAAATGTGGTATTATATGTTATCTAACCATCCATATGTGTTTTTAATTTATCTTTTTAGTGAAGAAGCACTGGAAATGAAGTTCTCCAATAACAACTCAAACTTTGACAACATTTATTGTCAATGTTTATGCCCTCCTAAATAGTAGTGGAAATATATTTTTGGATGGACTTGGATGTTAGGATCATGGAAACACATGTCATTAACCTATATATATGTTATCCAAGTAATATATTTTCACATTGGGGTCCCAGAGGTAAAAATTCCTATTAGAGCTCGAGATGTTATCTCTTCACTGCGAAAACATTGGATTTTAGGACTCGTTACTACAACTTATGCCACAAATTTATCTTGAAGGTTTGAACAAAGTGATATAGATTTAAATAACATATTTAAATCATTTATAATAAGGATTTTATGGTTTTTTGAAATAATTTATAGCTTTTATTCTATGTTTGTCTTAAGTTAGGCTAAAATTATGCATTTTTCTTGTATTGGAAAGGCCATTCTTAAGGCCAGAATGGGTAGTGGGTTTGTAAATAAAATATAATATGAGGATAATAACATGATCCTATAAATTATCCTTCCATATGTATGTTTTGGTAGTTATATTTTATAATAAAGAAGCACCAGAAATGGAGTTCTAAAATTATAACTAAAACTTTGACTACATTTGTTGTCAGTGTTTCTACCCTCCTAAATAGTAGTGAAAATGTATTTCTAGGTTGAATTGGATTTTAGGGTCATATAGAAAGATGTAATTCACTTATTTATATGTGATATAAGTGATATATTTTCAATTGGGGGTCTCAGAGGTAAAAATATTTGTTGGAGCTCAAGAAGTTGTCTCTTCACTGCCAAAAAGTTTCATTGTAGGACCTGTTACTGCAACTTATGCCACAAATTCTCTCAAAGGTTCAGCCAAAATGATCTAGGGTGAGAGAATAGTTTTCAAAAATTTAAAGGAAGGATTTTATATTTCATATACATGACTTATATTTTATATTTTATGCATGTCTAAACTTAGGCTAACATTTTATATGTTTCTTGTAGTGAGAAGGGCACTCTTAAGGATAGAATGGGTGGTGGGTTTGTCGACTGAGCATGATAGGTGGATAATAACATTTAAATATACATTATACACCTATTTGTATATGTTTTAAGTTCCATTTTTTATTGAATAATCACCTAAATGGAGTTCTTAAACAACATCTTGAATTTTGACAATATTTGTTGTCAATGTTTCCACCCTCCTAAATAGTAGTGAAAATGTATTTTCAAGTGTACTTAGAAATCAAGGTCATGTATAAACATGTAATTAACCTATCTATATGTGATATAAGTGATATATTTTCACCTATGGGTCCTATAGGTACAAATATATGTTGGATTTTGAGAAGTTTTCTCTTCATTACCAAAATGTTACATTTTAGAACCTGTTACTACAACTTATGCCACAAATTACTCTCAAAGGTTCAACCAAAGTGTTATAAGGTGTAAAAATATATTTTAATCATGTATAGGAAGGACCTTATGGTTCATAAAAATGACTTATATTTTTTCTATGCATGTCTGAATTTATGATAAAATTCTACATTTTTCTTGTACTGGGAAGGATAGTTTTAAGACTGGAATGGGTGGTGGGTTTGTTGAGTAGGCATGATGGGAGGATAATAATGTATCCATATAAATTATACATACATTTATATGTGATTTTAGTGTCATTTTTTAGTTAATAAGCACCTTAATTAGAGTTCTTAGATAACATCTCAAACTTTGACAACATTTATTGTCTATGTTTCTGCCCTCCTAAATAATAGTGAAAATGTATTTCCAAGTGGACTTGGATGTCAAGATCATGGAAAAACATGTCATTCACATATGATACACATGTGTATGATATGATACAATCACACACCATCCATTAGAACTATGTTTTAAGGTTTGCTTGAGATTGATTATACTATTAGTGAAGTGAGATAATGTTATTTACATTCCTTTAAAGGTGTTAGGAAGCTTAGATAGTTGTTAGAATCTATGAAAACTTTTGAGAAGATCTCAGGTCTCATGGAACTTTATAAACCCTAAGATATAAATAATTAATATAAATTGACCTTAGAAATAAAATGATTGAGAGAGAAGGTCTAGAATTTGATATGTACTTATTTTAAGACCCTATTCTTATTATCAAATGGGTTCCATGTTTAAAAGAACCTTTATATGTCTGATTTGATAGTATAAATATTACAAAACATGTAGGGGTTAAGTTAATTAGGTTTTAGTATAAATTAAAATGGTCATATCTATATACTTGATCCTTATGAGTGCATTGAAGCTTTGTGTAAGAGTATAAAGGAGTGTGATAGATGATTTAATAAAAAGTAGTAGTCTTGGTAATCTAAAAGGATCCTAATAAGAGGATAAGTCTCATTGGTCTCTAAAATACCAATATAATTGGATATATAAGAGATGATAATAATATCTAGTATAGGCCATAGATAGAGTACTGTTAGTGACCTAAATGGTAAAGCAATCATAGAATTCAAAGTCAGTTTTTGCAAACAAATTGTTAAGGGTATGGGCCTAGTTTCATGAATTGGTGATAGATTTTTTGCAAACAAATTCATAGTGAAAATTCTCATTAATAATATTTTTCATATAATATGACCAGTTATATTTTCCCATTTTCACATAGGGTGTTAAGAAATTATATTGTTCCCACTTTCACATAGGGTGTTATTACTTATCTTGAAAAAATCAAAATACAATGATGGTTATATGAATTTTAAGTTTGAAAAGTTTTCTTGATAGTGGTAGTGACCTCAACCTAAATTATGGAATTAATTGAAAAATCCAAATGTACAATGTGTCATAGATGCTTCAGACATATACATAACATTGGGGGTACTTAAAACATGTGACAATTATTCTTTAAAATAAAATAATGATTGTGTTTATATGGTCTTAATGTTTTTTATTTGTGCATTGAGATATTTATATCTAATAAAATATAAATTATTCTCCTTGCCCTAAAATGGTCACGATATATAGATCTTAGGATAATAAAGTGAGCTTTAGAGGCATGTTTTAAGGGCTAGTAGACCCATACAACACCATCTAAGCATTAAATTGTATAAATGAAAGTAAGTTAAGAGATATATAAACCTTAGGTCGGTGTTAAAAATATACTACAAGAAATGTTATCTTTACAAAAAAAAAATTCTTATGATTTTTTATCTCTCTAAAATATTTATGAGTTATTAATAATTAGCTATGAATGAACAGTGTGTTTTTTAGTGATTTTTTGTACTAAGTGAAATAAAATGTTTGTATAATTATAAATAATTGATTTTAGTTAGGACCATATTGGTGTGCCAAAATCGATGTTAAATGAGTTAAAGTGAAAAAGAAGGAACATGAGAATATGTGCATCTTAACTTGGAAAATACTAAAATAAGGGATATATATTCTTAGGGACACTTTGAATAGACTCAGGGGCATCATAGGTGCTCTGGAAACCTAAAATTATCATGTGTAGATCAATGGTTAAAAATTACACTTCATTATTGATAATGGAAGTCAAAATTTTCATTTATCATAAATTAGTTTTACAACATAATAATAAAATCCATAAAGACTTACAAAATAAAAATGTAATAGAATGTCAGGTGAATTCCATATAGGCACATGTATAATGTCAATAATACATAGATTTCCATATATGCATACAAAAAATGTGTGCATTACCATATAGGCATACAAAAAAGTACATCATGTAAGACATGAATTAATCATCAAATAGCCTCCCTCTCTTTGCCTTCCTTGAAGAATACCCTCCTTAGGATGCCCTGTTGGTAGATGGAGATCACTTGAATTCCTTGGATTGCTCCAAGGTCTAACTATGGGTCCTACGCTCATAGCTCACTTGTAGTTGAGCATGTTCAAATACAAGTATTATTATAAAATTAACATAAAATACATGAAAACAAGTTAATAAATTAATTTTAAAATAGAATAAAAATCATTTAAACATGCACTTAATTCAATCTCATGATCCCACTCAATCTTATTTTAACATTCAATTGGGTCAGTGGTAGGTTGAACTACACAAACAAGCATCTAAAATGAGGAAGAAACATGAGAATTTTCCCTACTAATCATCTAAATGGGACTATCAGATGTCATGGGACAACCCTTCATACACAATGCATTCACATAAATTATATTTATTGAGAAATTATGTAGTAAAATTATTAAAAATATGTATTTTACAATTCAAAATTACAAGTTAATATGTACCTCTATGATGACATGTGTGGATGAAATTGTTGTAGTAATACCTATGTATGTCTCCACTTGTAGTGATGGAGGAGTGTCTACTCAAGACATGAACTAAAAAAATAATGTCTCACTTAGTTTTCTATTAAGTATCAAAGATATATGTTATTTTTTCTCCTTTATTAAACCAAGAATATAAGATTAACTCAAAAATTTACCTATGCATAAGTAAAAGTGTTTTGCTAACACAGGTAGAAATAGTAGTGGATGGGCCAATAGCTATCTCCACTCAAAGTGATGGAGGAGTGTCTACTAAAGACATAAACTGAATAAAAAATGTCTCACTTAGTTTTCTATAAAGTATCAAAGATATATGGTAATTTTTCTCCTTTATTAAACCAAGAGTGTAATATTAACTCAAAATTTTACCTCTGTATAAGTGAAATGTGTCATGATAACATAGACAAATGTAGTAGTGGATGGGCCAGAAGTTGGCTTTGTATATGTAAATAATGGTTGTGTACAATCAAATCTTGCAAACATGGACTGTGATAATGAAGGCATCATCTCCTCCTAGAACATAAAAAAATACATATATATTATTCATTTTATATGTAAATTAATTTTCATATTTTAAATTTTCAGATATAGCTTAAATTTGACATGACATGTATATAAAAGATACTCTCATCCATGTAGTGGTTGATGACACACCAAAAGTGCATACCAAATATTCTTCACTTAAAACTACATCATCCAACCCCTCTGAACCACTAGGGTCATCATCATTAGAAGGTATAGTACATATAGATCCATAAGATTTGTAAGGATGGTGTTAGGTACACATACTAGGTGGTGTATCTCTAGCATCAATTTCTAAAAGCCTACTCTTATGTTGAATTAGTATATTAATAAGCACACTAAGCACATGCAAAGTATCAATCTCCATGACCTCCTTCACCATAGAGGGGATCTCAAGATGAAGTGGCTTTTGGGTAGGGATCCTTATAGGTTGATTAGGACATGATGTGCACTTCATTGATCCTAAATAGATCCTTTCCCTCAGCCCTAAAACTCACCACAATTAAAATAATTTATAATCTCATTAAGGATAAACTCACAGCAGAGTTTCCTCAAAAAATACAATGAGACCTCATGGTGGTTACATGATTGATAATCAAACACCATCTACCATTGTTCCCAAAAATTGGTTTTGATCAAATTATTTTGGCACCTATGTAAGAAATGTTTAATAGTTATTATAAATGGTGCATTAGAAGTTAGTTCAATGAATAATGCACAAATGGGCATTTTTCATATTTCTTTGTTTTTGACCTCAGGTGTTGACAAATTAATAGCATAATAATCCATACAACTATCCTGATATGATGCTCATATATCAATTTGACTCATTATCAAGTCAACTTGACCCAATATTTACTCTAGGTTATTAGATAAATAAGTGAGGTGGGTGTTGGTGGATGTGGGATCCCTCATTCTCTTGCTTACTTGCTTAATTTCAAATTTTTTTTCCATAATGTGTGAAGTTGGATCCTCTTTACTATGTGGGGGATCTTACGGAATTGAAGGAGGATTAGGTGGAGGAATATAAGGGTTATGCAAGTTAGGTGAAGTGTTAGCTAGAGGATTAAGAGGGTTAGGTGTAGGGTTAGTCAGAGGATTAGGAGGGTTAGGTGGATGGTTAGCAATGGTAATATTAGTGTTAGGTGTGTGAACAAGGAATACATAGGGTGGATTTTAGTCTTGTGTTAGTCCAATAAAACAAATCAAAATAACACACTAAAATTTTAACACATCTAGCCTAGACACTAAGGAGAGCATAATTAAAAAACATACAAATGAAATCATAATTAAAAAATAAAATAAGATACTCTTTTACCTTCCTTGGAGCTCCAAATGTCTTACTCAATTTGTGAATCAAGAAATCTTCATCAATGGAGCTTTGTTAGCTTCACCTTTCCTTAGCACCTTGGCTTGGTTTTTTGGCTTATGAATTTGTTAGGGTAACATTATTTTCAAGGATTATCTCTCTAAAAATTATCATTATAACTTTGGCTTATAAGAGCTTAGATATCAATAGGTATAGACTTGTATTTATAGCCTCAAAAGTTAACTCTCACCCAAGGTGAGTTAAGGTTGATTTTAAATATGCAATGGATTCAAACTAACCCTAGGTGAGTTAAGACTAACTCTATTTGAGTTAATATTTGTCATGTAATTATTATTTTCAATTACTAGGCATAGCTCTAAAATTAGATACTTTGAGATATTTTGGAAGAGCTTGACAACTCATAAAATCAATGATGAAAAGGCTTGATATTTTGATTTTTGGAATTTCTATTTTTAGATATTTATTAATTTAAAATGGATAATTCAACTAAGAATTTAATATTTTTTAATTTGTTAATTCATTTTGATTAACATTTTATCTCTTTTGATAATTTTTCAAGTGCCCTAATTAATGGGTCCATAAGGATTGTCACAAGGTGACTTAGGATGAATCTATGAGAGGTTATTATTATGTACTAGATATTATCCTAAATAAGGATGCCTCAACATGATTCTGAGCTTTGATGAGTGATGCATAAATGAAATTAGGATGTTTATTGATTCCTAGGCTTAATTTATAATGTTATGTAAGAATCAATTTGAAGTCTAGTCAGAAGCTAGTTATGGCTAGAATTAGATGTCTATAATTTGCGTTTGGGAAGGCATTGTAAGCTATAGGAATAGTAACATCTTTTTAAAAAATGAAAAGGTTCTGTATACCTAATGATTCAATAGGAAATGGATGAGCTCTAGATGCCCTCTCAAGGGAGTGGTTGACAAAGAAGGTCAGTGATCAATCCCTCAAAAGAAGGAAAATAATGAGACCAAAAGATGAAAGAGGGTGGAAAAGACTGATTTGCCTATAGGCAGTTATAACCAGTGGCATTGTGAGATACCCTAGTTTGGAAAATAAAAAGGATGATTTGCCCAAAGGTGGTTATAATCATCAGTAAATAAAGTTAAAATGATAATGATTTACCCAAAGGTGATTATAATCATTAGCCAAAGGAAAAGGGTAACAAGAGAATGAGTTACCCAAAGGAAGTTATAAGAATTAAAATAATGAAAATAATGATTTGCCCAAAAGTGTTTATAATCATTAACATCTAGATAAATTGAAACATAATGATTTGATCATAGGCAGTTATAGTCATTGGCATGGTAGCATGGATAGAAACATAATGATTTTCCCAAAGGTGATTATAATCATTGGTATTGCAGGTAGGATAATATGGAAAATTAAAATAAGAGACTTATGAAATAAATCCATAATCACAGAGTAAGTAAGCTGGTATGAATTTGGGCAACCTGCAAGTATAGAGATGCACATCCCAAGTAGTAAGGATTAAAATTCATTTATGATTTAATTACTCTATATGTGATAAATGATGGGAATAGATCAGGATTATTTCAAGTGCCAAGGAGAAGTATTGTAGCCTCATTACTTGTAAGATTTCCCAAGCTGATTTTTGCTATAGTACATGATGGTATGCATCATTCTATAAAAAACCATGATAATGCAGTTTAAATATGCATAAGGATTGACACATGGTCTAATAAACAATTAAAAAAAAGTCACCAATTATAAATACCATGATGATATTATTGATGTATGAATATGGATGGACTTAAGTATAATGTGCAAGGAATCACCCAATGAACATAGATATACTAATTCAAGGCACAATAATGAAAAAAAAAACAAATAGGTGAATAAACAAATATATATGAATACAAAATACTAACAAATAAAAAACACAACAAAACACTAAGAAGTGAATTAAGACAATTAATGGTTAATCACAATGTTAGTGCAAATAACACGACACAAAAAGAGAAGATAACACCCCTAGGCAATAGGAAATAATGATATAAGTAAAATAAGGGAATAAAAGAAAAGGAAGGGGTATTCAAGCTGATTTCAAATGCACTAGGCAAGTGCACATTGCCTACATATTTATATAGATACAAGATCCAACATAAACTTCATGCCAAATGTAGTTCTCCCAGGATATGGGATAGAAGAAAATGATGATCAAGAAAACATGAATGATGGGGTAGAGGAATATGGGAATGGTCTCAAAAAATATCAAGAGCATGATATAAATCCTAGAGGTCATTAATACATCAACATATAATACATAATGAGTAATATGAAAAATTGTAAAACAATAAGAAAATAAACCTTAGGGACCAACAAAAATTGGGAAACTAAAGCACAATTGGTTCCATGTGAATTAGTTAGGGGTCCTAAAATCCTTAAGGTAATGAAGTGGTCAATTTGGTGAGTTTTAGGATCATTTTCAAAAAAAATTGGATGTTTCAAATCATCTTAACTCAATTAAGAATTACAAGACAGAATAATCCAATTCTCAAAATGACAAGAACATGGCTTAAGTTGTTCATAAAATGGAAAGAGCACGGCTAAGGGATGATTGATCTAATGTCAACATGGATCAAGTATTACCTACATAGTCCCATTAGGACCTCAATTCATTATATTTCTACCTTACAACAGAGGAATCTAACTATTTAGTAACAAGTTCTCAAATTAGGCTAATGGCATAGTACAACATAGGAATGGTAAGGTTGGACATCAAAGCATGATAAAGATGTTGTTCTTAATTTACCCATAGGTGGTTATAATTATGAAAAAATGGCATAAGTCAATGATAATAAATTTCCCAAAGGTGGTTGTAATTAGTAGTACATAATGAGACACTAATTTTCCCAAATGTGGTTATAATCAAGAACGCTCAAAATGAAATGAAATAAGTAATAAACGATGCAACTACCAAACCATTATCATATTGGTCCAAAATACAGCTTCTATCAAGAATACTGAATTAACTACTGAAACTTGATTTGAATCCTCTCCCTGAATGTGCTTGAATAACTAATGGAATGGAACCAAGGTCAAAGGGGTAGGTAGGGAGGGTAAAAACAACTTTGGTCAAAATGGAAGGTATGGTAGAATGTTATAGGGTATGGTACAAAGAAGTTCATAATAAGGTATAATGTAAATGGGCCTCATAGACAATACTTCAAGTCTCTCAAATGAAGTAATACTTGAGGTGTATAATATTCATTGGATCGTCAAGTTCATCCCCATCTAGTGCAAGAAGCATGTATACTCTAAAACCATAGTTTGTAACAATGATATATGGTCATATCCAATTGGGTTTAAACTTTCCTTTCTTCTTCTTCTCAGTCATGGTGTTCTTTTGGTTTTCTTTTAGAATAAGAACCCCAAGCTTGAATTCTTTGAGTTTGACTCATCGGTTATATTGGCCACAGAGTTTGTTCTAGTATGCTTGAAGGTTATTGACAGTGGCCATGTATTTTTCATCAAGTATCTCTAGATCTTATAAGTGAGCTACATGATAGTCTTCATCATCTAGGATATGTTTCAACAAGATGCATAAAGAAGAAAAATAGACCTCAATGGAAATAATGGCCTTAGTGCCATAAACTAGGGAATATGGAATGGCTCATATTGGGGTACAATAATTAGTGTAGTATACCTATAGGGTATGGAAAATTTGGAGGTGCCAATCATGACCAACATCATTGATAATATTTTTAAGGATGTTGACAATGGTTTTGTTGGATGCTTCTACCTAGCCATTATTACCTTGTGGGTAATATACAATAGAAAAATGTTGGGTGATATTGTACTTGGCACAAAGCATTTTGACATCCTTATTTTTAAATGATCTGTTATTAAAATATATAATATCAGATGGGATACCATAGCAGCAAATGAGATGGTTGAATATGAACTTTGAAATTTGTTTTCCAGTCACATAAGTGAGGTGTATAGCTTCAACCCACTTAGTGAAATATTTGGTAGTGGTAAGGATGTGTTTATGGCCATTAGATGAGGTTGGATTAATCTTCCCAATGAGATCAAGTCCCCATGTTACAAACAACCATGGAATAAGCATTAGTTATAGTGTTTTGGCTAGGGTATGAATCAGATTGGCATGTATTTGACATTTTTTGCACTTTTAACACATGTAGTTTGTATATGCATCTATAGTTATCCAATAATAGCTAGTACATAAGAAATTTTTGGCTAGGATGGACCTACTAGTGTGGGTTCCACATACTCCTTCATGAACTTCCCATAATGATAATGTTGTTTCTACTAAATTTAAGTAACTAAGTAGAGTTCCATTAAAGTTAGTTGTAAAGGGTTAGTCCAAATAAATTATAATGTGAGGCTTATTGGGTAAAGGCATTTTATTGTTTAAATGATAAGTCTTATGGCATGATATGGTCATGAAGGTAGGTAAATAGGTATAAATACCATATAGATCTATGACCTTACAATATCAAAGATCATTATAAAGACCATAGATAAACAAGCTTTTTTATTAGTGTATAGTTGTGTTCATATGTGCCCAGTGTATGACTTAGATATTACATGGCATATTCTTTTCCATTGTCATTGTGCTAAGATAGAAGTACCCCCAAGGCTTTTTTTAACATAGATAGATATAGTAAGAATGGATTTCCTAGCATAGGTGGTAACAAAATAAGTAAATGGGCAAGATATTCTTTTAAATGTTGAAAGGATTTTTGGTATTCTTCATCCCAAAGAAATGTGACACCCTTCTTCAATAATTATGTAAATAGATGAAATTTGTTGGCCATCTAGAAATAAAGCATCTGATAGATTTGATAATGCCTTAAAAATTGTACAGCTACTTCAAATTAGAAGGTGGTGGCATCTCTATAATGGATTGTACTTTGGCATGATCAACTTCAATGCATCTATGAGAGATGATGAAGCCTAACAATTTACTTGAAATGACACCAAAGATGCGCTTTTTAGGATTGATTCTTACCTTATATTCATAAAGCCTCTCAAATATTTATTGTAGTGTGGCTATATGATCAACCCAAGTCTTTGACTTATCTAATATGTCATTGACGTAGTCTTCAACAATGTCAAGCATCATATCATGAAATATGATGGTCATGGCTCTTTAGTATGAGTTCCCAACATTTTAAAGACCAAATGGCATAACTTGATAATAAAATGTTCCCCATGGAGTGGTGAACACTATTTTGTGTTGGTCTTATCCAGTCCAATTCAGATCTATTTGTATCCTAAAAATCCATCCATAATTGAAATCATTTCATACCCCACTATGGATTCAACTATCATGTTGATGTTTGGAAGAGTAAATTCATCCTTAGGGAAGGCCTTGTTAATATCTCTAAAATCAATGCAAATTCTAATTCTTACTAACTATAACAACATTAGAGATCCACTATGAGTAGTTGATCAGTTGGATGCATATTACTTCTAAGAGTTTCTTCAACTCTTTCTTTACTAATATAGAAATGTGGGGATGCATCTTGCATATTTTCTACTTCACAAGTTTGGCATCAAGATGTAAACCAATGTGGTGTACAACCAAGGTGGGGTCCAAACCTAGCATGTCTAAATAGACCCAAGTAAATAAGTCAACAAATTCCCTCAAAAGGGCTATAAATATTTCACATTTCTGCTCAGTGAGGGATGCACCTAATTTGATCCATTTTAGGTCATCTGGAGTCTCGATGTTGAATTTTGTAGTGTCTTCTACAAGGAGAGTCGAACCATCTTCCAAAATGATTGGCAATATTTTGAATTGGCCTGTAACTATAAGATCCTCTATTTGGATTGGTTTTTCAAGCTCACCTAAACAAGATGAATTAGAATCTCTCAATGGTAGAGATGGCCATGTTACAGACACTATTGGGAATTCTTGGGTAATTTGGTCAAAGTCATGTATTTCTTCATAATTAAACTTGGACCCAATTGTAAGTTCATCATTGGCAGTCTCTTGAGATTAATTCAAGGAAAGGTGAACACTAGTCTAAAAGTGCTTTAAAGAGGTTTTCACTTTGGGACCTCAATGTTTTATTTATTTGTTTATGGCTAAGGGTGTTCACCCATTATCCAAAATAGGCTACATGATCCAATTTGATAGATAACCCTTATTTTTAGTCTCCCAATAGAATATTGACTCTTAGGCTTAGAAAATCACAAAAGGCCTCATCATTCTCAAACTTGTCTACAGTTAATGTGAGTTCTTGTTAGTCGTAGGCTATAAGTTGAGGGTGATACAGAGGAAGCGAAACTTGTTAATTTACTAGGGTAAGGGTAAAAATGGTATGGGTGTTAAATATATTAGTATTTTCAAGGTTTTCATAAAGTATATGATCAGACTCTACTTCATTGCTAGCATTATCATCACTAGACGTTAGCATTAAAACATAAACAAGATGCATGGGGTCACCCCCAAGCAGTTTAAATTTGAGACCATAGGTTCCCTTGTATTGTGTTATATAAATTGGCTCTAGTGTACCTTGATGCTTTGGCCTAAAGCCTCCTCCTTCATAGGCTTGTTTTTCCATTATCTTGTTAGGAATAGGGTATTTGGCATTTTTGTAGAAATTAGCCAATCTATCCTTGTACAACCATGATTCATCATTGTCAAGTGGGTCCCCTTTTTAGTCAGTGGCTGATGTGAAAATGATAGGAGCTAGACTATGAAGTTTGCCCTTTCCTTTTCATTGTCATTCCATTCAAGGTGGCTTAACTTTAGGTCTTCCATAGGACTTGGGGTTCTGTGGAAGCTTGTCAATGTGAAATTTATCATGGATTAAATACTCTTCTAGGATATTGGCTGAGATGGTAAAATTATTAGATAATTTAGGGGGAGGTATATGAGAAGATGAATCAAGGCTACTTAGGTCTATGTAAATGGCCTTTGGTAACTCAACAAGTATTTATTTGCCTTTGTCTTTTTTTGGGAACTGTACATAGGCCAAAGTGGTAGTTGTAACTTTCATACTCTACCTCCAAATGTTTGTAATGTTTATAGGGCTGAAAATCTCCATCGATAGTGACCTCCATACCTAAATGAGAGAACTTGAGACACTGGTGCAATGTTGAAGGAATTGTACAAATTTCATTTATCCAAGGTCTACCCAAGAGCAAATTATATGATAGGTCTAGGTTTAGCACATGGTAAAGTATATCATGGGTCAAGGTCCCAATGATAATTGGAAATATTATGGTGCCTTATAATTCCTGCTCTTCATTGTCATAGGCCTTGATAGTAATTATTTATGGATGGAGATTGGATGTTGTATATTCAATATGCTTGATGAGTTTTAAAGACATAATATTTAGGCATGACCCATTATATATGAGGACATGTTTGACTTTATGCCACGTTATGACAAATTCAATGTATAACAAATTATTATGGAGAGGGATTAAGGACAACATATCCCTTTAGTTAAAGGTCAATTTTTGGCTTAGGGCTAGATGTCCAACCAAAGCTTGGAATTTATGTAGGTGTATGTCATTTAGAACTTGGGATTATCCTAGGAACTCTATTAGGATGCTTTTATAGATAGTAGACATAAGTAAAAAATAATAATATGGCTATTTGTATGGGAATATTTTTAATTTATTCCAAAATGTCATATGGATTTTCATTTATATTCGTATATGGATTATTCTTAGTCAGGGTGGTGGGTTGGATTGGTTTGTTAGTAGGGGGTTATGGGCTAGGAATGGTAATCTTTAACCGTAAAGTTATGATTTCATATTCAAGATTAGATACAAGACCATTGTTGTTAGAAAATGATGATGAAGAGGGTCCAGATAGGATAAGTCTTGATTACTAATACACTTATTTATGGTCATAGGGCAATGATAAGTTATCGATATAAGGTCCAAAAATAGCAATCCCTAGTTTTTGGTGTGCTTGTTTGCAGTCCCAAGTCAAGGAAATATTAATGGCATAGATTGGTTGATTGGAATTGTTTAGAAATGGTCCTATTTTTTTATCACTTAGTCTAGGATTAATGGTGATGGTGAAAACGTTACTTCCTATAATATAACCTATAACTTTGGTGTAGTGATGTATAACTAAATGGTCAGTGTGTTGGTTATTGAAATCATTCTAGCCTTGGTTCTTCCCATTTGGTTGACATTGTTATTGTTTCTATTGATATGTTTATTATTGTCATGGTTGTTGATATTATTGTTGTAATTATAGCTTGTGTTTTTATTTTTTATTGTTATTGTTATGTTTTGGAAAATGGTTTTGGTAAATACTTAGGATCTGATTAGATGTAGATGCTCTATTATCCAATGTAATCTCCCATGAACATTATGGTATTCACAAAACATATTCACTCTATACCAGTCTGGATATGAAATACCCTTAGGATAATGCTTCAAAATTGGCCAACTAATCATGTTAACTACAACTAACTTACAAAAAATGGATTGAATATGTTCTCCATGGTTGATGAAAACTTGATGAGTAGGATAATTTCTTATTGGAAGAGGGATTTGCAAAGGTAATGGTTGTTGTGTTTGTTGAGCAGGTTTAGGTTGCTACAAATATTATGTTTATTGAATGGGTTATTGATGAGGAGTAAGTTATATTTGAGGAATGGGTTGATCAGATGGTGTTTGCATCATTTTTACATGATGTGACTCAGTTACTCCATTGCCAAAAACATTTTTAATGTGGTTGAACTACTTGGACTTTTCATAATTACTATCTTGGGTTGGTGTCGATGCTTGTATTTGGACTTGGGTTTGGTTCTATTTTTGGCTTGTTCCTTGGGTTTAGTTATAATTTTGATTTGATAAGGTTAGATTGATAATCCATTTGTTAATAAGGACCTTTTTTATTAACAAACCTTTATCAATGATATCTTTGAATTTATGTGCACATTGAAGCTCCAAATGATAAGATATCTCACTGTGTAAATTTTTGGTAAATATAGTGACTAATTATTTGTCTGGTAAGATATGGGTGAAATGACTATAAATTTATCTCCGTCTCTATATATATCTTGAAAATCTTTCACTATTTTTTTTATTGGCTTGAGTCAAATCTACTAATGAAATCTCATGTTCACGATTATAGGAGAAATGTTGCATAAATTTTTTCAAGAGGTCATCAAAATCAGATAGGAAATTCTTTGGAAATTTTAAGAACCATTCTAAATCCTATCCTACTAGACTTCAAGGAAATAAAATGAATAAATAAATGTCACTATAAGCCACTAGCTGACAAGTAACAAAGAATTTTTTTAAATGGGCCTTAGGGTCTCCTTTACCCTGTATTTAACAAATTTTGGTGGTTCATACCTTGGAGGAAATGGTATCTAAAGATAATCCATGTTGAATGGGTAGGAAAACACATCATCTATAAATTCTTGGTCTGCTTCCCTACTTTAATGGTGGTAATTGTATCCTTCATTTGTTATAGTTCTTGTGCCAAGAAACTAGATGGAATATTTGACTAAGATATTGGTTGGGAGGTCAAAGGTGGGCTACTTTGACCAAGGTATAATGGAGGTATGGTATATTTTGGAATGTTTCTTTGATGAGTTAACCTATCAAGAATATGCATCTGAGGATTAGGATCTAGTTTTTTAAATTTCATGCATTATGGTGTAATATTCTAGTTTAGATTCAGTATATAGGCTTGGTTTTAATGAAATTATAGTTGTGATGGAAGGATATGGATTTGGGTAAAGTATTATACCCATTGAGGTTGAGTATGGACTTGTAGCTGACTAGTAAAACTTAGCTAAATAAGGATAACTTTTTAGGGACCAAGGCCCTATCTTTGTATTTGTGACACATGTTGAATGAAAGGTAATTGTTACCTAATTGGTACTTGTTAGATAGTGGTATCTCTTTGTTTTGAATTAGATGATTATAGAGTGTTAGGCATTTGTCTTTGACCAATAAATATAAATTTTTTATTAGACAACATTTATGATTATAAAGGTATATTATTCTATGACTGTTGGGGTACACTTATCATGACCTATCAAGGAGGAACACTTGTTTCCCCCTATTGAGGTGGTAGAATGTTTTACCTCCATTGTAATGATAAACTAGATTGTGCCTATTGTTTTGGAATATTATTAATCACCTATAGAGGTGGAATAACATTCATCATGTGTTCTAAAGGTAAATCACTAATTGGCACTTGATTACTTAACCCTTGTGTTGGTGTGTTGGATGAAGTAGCTGGTTGAGGATTAGAAGTAACTTATTGTGGTTGTGATGTATGAGTTCTTACCCCTTACATTTTGGAACCATTCATGGTATTAACTAAAATAATTTATTTTTTATGACTATTTATTAGGGTAGTTAAAACACTTTGGACCAATTGGAAGACACCTATATGTGATCTATTGTGCTTGGTGCATTGTTCTATGTAGAAATAGTAGTTACTTATTCAATACATGGGATATTATACATGTCACCAACTAAAGTGATTTAAAAAAATGGGTCTATACCCATATTATCTTGACCTGTCAATTCAATTAATACTCTTATTGAAGGAGCTAACTCGATGAGTGGAGTATTTGGCATGGCCATGCTATTAAAGTTGTATGCTAAATTCAAATAAGTTTGATATTATTATTAAATTTATATAAAGTGGTCCTCCATGAGGCCTTTTAGTTTATCAAGCATATTTGGGTCTTGATACATCATAAAAAAAAATGCTTAAAGATGGATAGTAGAGTTATGTTCAAT
The DNA here is from genome assembly GCA_037957365.1 of Torreya grandis. Classification (NCBI taxonomy): domain Eukaryota; kingdom Viridiplantae; phylum Streptophyta; class Pinopsida; order Cupressales; family Taxaceae; genus Torreya; species Torreya grandis. Next base: position 3,793,280 of record JARHVA010000771.1, on the reverse strand, counting down.
GGTTTGGTTATAAGGCATGTTGAGAGGCACTCTAACTAGACTATGCAAATTTTCATGGGGGTACTTTCCTAGACACTTGGACCCTACCTCTATGACTTTGACTAAAACTTCATCCTTATTTTCAAACAAGTGATAATAAAATAAATTACGATCATATGTTGATGGCATAGTAATGTAATATATTTGATGTTAAACTTGTTCTACAACTGATGGTACATTATCAAGATTCTACATAATTTGCTTTTGGTCCTACTCTAAATATGGAGGCATGTTAACCAAATGGTAGGCTAAGGGATCTTGGCTCTATTCCCTAGATTAAGTATTATAAGGAGGATAAGGATCCATCTCACAAACTACATCATCACCTTAGGGGTATTGAACAATGTCCTCTTGTGTGACCACATTGTCATAACCAGGATTATATATGGCTCCATTATGAGTGTGAATAGACATATCAAAATCAATGATGATTGTTTCATGAAAGAGGGTCTAGAATTCTAAAAACTCTAAAAAATAAGGTCTAAGGGATAAAAGGTCCAATCTTGGTCTAACTCGGTTTAAGGATGGAGTTGTATCTCTAAAATGGTTAGTGATAAAATTTGGGCTAAAATAGTCTAACATCAAATTTCAAACATCAAATATCTTACACAAAAGGGTCAAGTGGGTGAATAAAAAAAATTGGAATGACAAACTTAGGTAAAAAGTGTTTCAAACATGTCTAAACTATGTCTAAAGAAACAAAGGTTTCTAGGTCTTTTAGAAAACAAAGCACAAAAGCTAGGCTCAAAACATGAATTGCTAGGTATTTTGGGAACAAGGCACAAAATCTATAATTTAAAAAAAATGAGGTCTAATAAGAAAGAGATTTAATCTAACAGATTTAAAACACTTTAACACAAACTAGGCATTCAGATTTTAACACACAATCATTTAGCCAAAGACATGGAACTTTAGGCATATTGAAGATAGACCATTTACCCAAATATAAGCACAAAAATAGTCTTTAAATTGAGCAAGGAATTAACCTAAATACATAACCCAAAAGTGAAAGGTAAATGTCTAGGCCAAAATTACATGAGGCATAGGGAAAAACCAATCAATGTTTGGATCTAAACTTGTCAAAGCTAAATGCTTAATTTAGAAGACAAATTCTTAAAATAGACAACAATCTAGACAATAACAAATAGTAGGATAATACTAGGCATAGATCCAAAAGGCACACAGTTTTTTAAATTATAATTTGGACATAATGCAATAAGTCTTTGAAATAATTTGAGCAGCATAAATGACACTATCATGATCTAAAGGTATGATAAATGGTTTGTTTCAAGACTTTTAAGGCACAAAACTTGAAAAGAAATGGGCATTGTAACAATGCCCCTTTCAAATAAGTCACACACACACATAAAGGTTTGATAAATGACTAAGGCAAAAGTGGTGTCAAATGGATAGCATAACGCTTCTTCAAAAAAAAAAAGTGATGTGTAAACAAGACTCATTTTGAGTGTGGTATGACAAACAAAGAGCTTCAACTCAAAACCATATAAGTAAAAAGGACAAAATGATAAAAACACCTAAGTGTAAAATCTTAAATCATAAAATTGACAAGGTTACATTGTACAATATAATTCCATTTACATACTTGATCTTGAGAGGATTTTAAGTTGTTAATCCAAAAAATAAAAGCACATGAAAAGTAGGGTTTTTAGACCCCCTCTTCTATCAATATTTTGTACAATGACATGTAAATTTGGGATACTCACCCTATATTAACAATATGTTCATGGCATGTGGGGTTGCCTAAAATATAAAAAAAATCTCATTTATAAATGGTCCCATATGTGTGGTAAACACTAGGGCACAATCATGTCATTTGGAGCCATGTCAACTAGATTGTTATGAAAAGTTCTTGTCTTTTCACAACCACTACATCCATCAATTGCTCAAAGTAGTGCAAAATATGAGTTGCCCCTATGTTTCAAGGCCAATTACTACTAACAAATCTTGTTTTAACCACTCAAAATAAGCTTCCTAGTGGGTCACCCTCAATTTATATACCCCACTATGGAGTGGGGTTGGAATGATGTCGAGAGATGAATTCCTAGGTCAACGTTTCCCTAGAGAACTTGTGAAGATGTAATGAAATCCCACCCACAATATAAAATTCATAAAATAAAGATAAATGGAAGGAATTTAGGTTTATTTTGGGGTCATCCAAATCAAATATATGTTTGGGTATCCCTTAGTGACTTTTCTTCCATGCTTTTGGACTAAATCAAAAAATGCCTTTAAAGAGTGAGCATTTTTTATCACCCAAGTTCCCTAAAGGGGATGGGGGGGAGAGCATACACGCAATACTCATCTTTCTAAAAAAACACTAAAATAATAAACATAAGAATGAAAAATCTTTTGAGTATTTAAGTAAGGTGAGAGTTCATTTTTATAACACCAAAATAAAATATGTGATGAAATTTGAACCCCTTAGTGTTGTGCTGAAAAATTTAAACAAAATAAAAATAAATTAAGTAAAATGATTTTAAAACACCAAATTTAAATGTGAATGTTACAACTTAAAGTATTTAAAATGTATTTTTCTTGGTCTTTGGGTCCTGCAAAAGATGTTAGTGGGTCCTTGTGCTTAGAGGCAAAATATGAGTGAACAAATGGTTTTTCAATTCTAGCTCTCGGGTTTCCAAAATTTTACACGTAGTTTAAAACCACAAAAATATAGAGCAATGTCATCAATTTTCCTATAAAACCATAACTATTAGCATAATATCACTATTTTCTTACAAAATAGAGTATCAACATAAAACCATAACTATATATGCAATATTGCAACACTTAATATACTATCATTAAACTTAAGATAATAATGCAACTTCCTTATAAAATCAAATAGTTAGAAGCATTCCATGATATTTTAACATAATAATCCTAAATTTAAGGCAATATCACAAAAAAATTGGTGACACCATGACTTACAAATTTGTGATATTATCAATATTGTGACTATAAAGTCATAATATTGTCGATATTGCAATTCTTCCTTGTAAACATAAATAGTTAGTAAAACCATGGCAATTAAGCACAATATCATGGTCGTTAATACAATACCTTATAAATTATGAAAAAATAATGACTATAAAATTATAAATATTGTGCAATATCATGATTTTAGAGAGCAAGAATGCGACTGCACACAAAAAATTTACAATTTCCAGAAAATGTCCATGAGCCTTCAATTTTCACTTTCTTTGATCAACAAGTTTGGAGTTTTACTTGAAAATTGTTAGGAAGGTATCCTAAAATGTCTTGAGAATAATTTTGTGGGGTTCAAGTCCCACTAGGCATGCCAACATGTGAACAAGGAATACGTAGGGTGGAGGGTAGTCTTGTGTTAGTCCAATTAAACAAATCAAAATAACACACTAACATCCTAATACATATAGCCTAGACACTAGGGAGAGAATACGTAACAAAAATATAAATTAAATCACAACTAAAACATTAAATAAGATACTCTTTAACCTTCCTTGGAGCTCCAAATGGATTCTTGAAATGGCTTTCTCGGTTTGTGCATCAAGAAATCTTCATCTATGGAGCTTTGTTGGATTTACCTTAGAACCTTGGTTTGGTTTCTTGGCTTATGAATTTGGCATGGTAACATCATTTTCAAGGATTTTCTCTCTAAAAATTAACATTATAACTTTGGATTATGATATATTATATATCAACAGGTATGGCCTTGTATTTATAGCCTCAAAAGTTAACTCTCACCCAAGGTGAGTTAAGGTTGAGTTTAAACATGGAATGGGTCCAAACTAACCCTAGGTGAGATGAGAATAACTCTATTTGAGTTAATATTTATCATGTAATTATGATTTTCAATTACTAGGGATAGCTCTCAAATTATATATTTTGAGATATTTTGGAAGAGCTTGACACTCATAAAGCCTATGATGAAAATGCTTTATATTTTGATTTTTGGAATTTCTATTTTTAGATATTCATTAATTTCAAAAGGATAATTCAACTAACATTTAGTATTGTTTAATTTTTTAATTCATTTTGATTATCATTTTAACTCTTTTGATAATTGTTCAAGTGCCTTACTTAATGGGTCCATGGGCTAAATTACCAGTTGTTATGTTGCAAGGTGATTGAGGATGAATCTATGAGAGGTTATTATTGTGTACAACCTAGTACCCTAAAGAAGGATGTGTCAACATGATTTTGATTTTTTATGAATGATGCACAAATTAAATTGGGACATTCAATGATTCTTAGGGTTAATTTACAATGTTTTATAGGAATTAGTCTGAAGTCTAGTCGAAAGCCAATTATGGCTATAATTAGATGTCTACAAGGTGGAGGGTTAGGAGGATAGTTATGGTCTCTTACAGTGGATTGATCTTTTTTAAACAAATAATTTACAAATTAAATAATAAAAAAATAGTAAAATTGAAAGTTAATAAGTGTAGTTTTTTATCACTTACCTCGTCTACATGGCGAAATTATGATTTTTGAGATGTGTCAAGTTTTTCAATAGACTTATAATGATTTTTGAGGTCTTTAGAGGAGAAACATGGATGAAAAATAATATTTTAGACTTATAAAAATGGTAAATAGAACGTTTGGCTATAGGTTTTTAAAAAATATATAAATAGGTAATGTGTATACATTACCATAATACATACATGTTACCATAACATGTGTGCATTACCATAATGTGTACATGTTACCATAATGCATATGAATTATTCCATAAGGTGTATGCATTATGGATCACTAATTATTGAGCCATAATTTCAATAACATGTACACATTATTCACATAATGTGTACATATTATGCGAATAATGTATATGAATTATAGGGTATGTCCATGAAATTATCTCTCAACTTCATGCACATACCTTATAACTAGACCATATTCATGACTAAAATGTGTGTGTGTGTGTGTGTGTGTGTGTGTGTGTGTGTGTGTGTGTGTGTGTGTGTGTGTGTGTGTGTGTGTGTGTGTGTGTGTGTGGCACAACTAGAGCCACAGATTTGAGGATAAGTGGAGAAATTTGTGATATTAAAGAAGCTAATACAATGATTGGTATGCTAAATCATGTTTCATGCATGATTTATGACCCTATTTTATGTGGTTCTTCTATAGTTGAAACTATGTTTCTCCAGAGCTTCACTTGCACTGAAATTTATCCTTTGTAAGAAGATAACTCTTGTAGGTTCATAAGTAGAGAGTGTAAGATATCATGGTGTCTATTTGAGGAGGATTGCACATTTTATAAGTATTTGTACAAGGTCCTCTTAGGCTAGTGGTGGATTTGGGAAACCTAAAATAACCTAAAATTGAAATGGATATTCTTTGAACTTATTGTTGAATTTGGTCTAGAGGTGAATGTAAGCTACCTAAGTTGTTGGATCTCACAGCATTAGAATGGTCAAAAGGGTTATAACTATCTTAAGTAGTGACTAAAAATGGATATTATCAACACCATTTTTAAAAATAGGGGGATTTATATCTAATCAAAGGCCTTCTTTGGGACAATCCCTTTTTCTACATGAAATCCCTAATATGGAACATCAAGAACACATGTTTCTTTTGTAAGAGTAGACATGCATGATAGACCATCAAAATATAAATATTCCATGCTCTTGTTTTCAAATCATTCACTTTAAATATCCCTTAAAATTAAAGGGTTAATAGGCTACTACTTGTGATAAAACCTTCCTAAGTCCCAAACAATTATATATTGGCATGTGGGTACTGTTATAAAGAGATTTGATTTACTAGTAGGTTGTTTTATTATCTGTTTTATAGATTTAATAATTTTTTTCTATTTTACATCATAAAATTAAATTTTGGTCCTAGGTAGACAATGGATATACATGTCACACAAAGTATATTGCAATGAACAAGTGTCAAACAAATTATTGCACCTTCAGAACTATATTAAAGTTATCAAAGACAAGTGGTTGCACACTTTGTCAACATCAAAAACTCAATTTTTATTTGCATTAGTTGTTAATAAATATCATAGTGTCTCACTAGAAATATAATTTAATTTACTCACATCTCACTGCAAAAGTAGGTGGTTTGTATTTCATTACCATTTAATGCCATCCATTTTTAAAGTTATTATTTTCATATCACCAAAATCACATTATTTTAGCATTGAACCTAACTCCACTTTATCTACAACTCATTCATTTTTTTTTACATATAATATATTTGCCTTTTGTTTTTCTCTAATTGGATATTTATAATAAGATTTGGGTGCATGACAACTCTTTACACCATTGTAAATTTATATAATCCTCAAAAAGTCTACAAAGTAAGACAAGAATATTTTTTACACCTTAGGTAGTGTTTAGAATTATATTATAGTAGTATATATAATATTAATTATAAATATATAATATAAATATGGATAGTATATTATGATATTATATTATAATACTAGATTAGCATTCATGCTTTGATTATACACCCTTTACTTTCCCACAACATCCATCTATACACAAATAAATTGAGTCAATCAAACACAATCCCAATATGGACATAGTGGAGTATACAGTCAAATTTCATGTCCACTACATTTTTACCTCTTTCCATCATTACATTTATAAACAAAAATAAAAACAACTTATTTAAAAGTGGTCCTAGACTATTAAACATAGTATCAAGGTAAATAGAATCATGAGAAAATATATATATTTATCATAGTTATTTATAATTTTTGATGGTCTACCTAAAATTTCACCTTTCATCTAATATGGTATCCTAAAAATATGATTATATTTCATGTCTAAAAAACATAAATATGGCCATATGATCATCAAATCTAGGCCCTAAGGACCATCATTGAGATCACAAAGTGAAATGTTATTCGTTGACATCAATTATACCACCATAAATCCATAAATAACATATTTTAAAACATTTTACATATTTACTAATAGTGGTGAATACTCATGCTACAACATGGCCCTTGTTTTGATTGACACCAGAATTTCCCTCTTAATGGTACTTGTGCATTTACATTACTACAAAGAATAGGTATATAAATAATGAAAGGTAGAGGGTCATATAAATTTATTAGGTAATATTATAATATTATATATAATATAATATGTAATAATATATGTCTTATATTCATGTGGAATGGCATCTAAATAAATAAATAAACACTTCATCTTTGCTTTCACAAGCCGATATTGTTCTTTCAAACTTGACTCTAAAGAACTGAACATTGTCTCCTCCTCATTCAAACATAACATTTATTTTAGTTTTTCCAATTTGGTTTCTTAGAATTAAAATGGAATCCCCAAAGAGATTACATAATTAGACAATATTATTCCAGTGTATTTTTAGCATGTTAGAAGTTGGCCTAGATCATCATCATAATTATCCCATTTCACAATTATAATTTTTAGGTGACCAATTTTGTAATTTTCACTTATCAAGGTTTCCATCAATGGTGGAAACTGCATACCTTACACTATCATAAAATCAATAATCAAAGTGATATATAGGCAATCATTCTATAAAGGTCATGATTGGCAAGCCTCTAAAAAAATGTTGTCATTATATGTCATTTTTCATGCAAAGTTATGCATTTTCACATTTTATATCGACCAATTACCATAGAATATGAACAGCTGAGTGAACAACATTTATTACAATTATATATTATATTACATTAATATATATTATTTACATAATATTATATTATATTATATTATTAATATATTATCTCTTATATTATAATTATTTCATGTATAATTATATAATATATAATTATTTTCATTAATATTAATGTATGATAATTTTATTGGCCATCAAATTTAAGCTAATAAATGTCATCTTGTGTTGATCTAGGATTGAATTAGATTCTTGAGATGATGGGGAGTGATGTGTTGATCTATATCACTTTTAACCTTCTTTTAGTGACCTATCAGATCTAATGACTCCTTTCCAAATTTTCATCTTTGTCAAGTGTTAAACTAACACATACTTCACATTTTTTTTTAAATGACATACCCATCCCTCTTGATGTACTTTGAACCTTTGGGGCAACTGCTAGTATAGTTAAGTATTAAAAAGAAATAATTATCTTGAAGTAAACTAAAATACTATTTGTTGTGTGTACTTTGCATCATCTCTAGGTATATAAGTGGATTCAACCCAAACCTGCCCACAAACATCATATAATTACCACTCTAGCATAATTTATTTTCTTATAAGTAGATTTAGAATATAAAAATCTGCTACCTAGATTATCAATGACATATAGGTCTCCTATTTCCATTAGATATTATCTTACAACTAGATTATCTTTATAAACTAAAATAGATATATTTGATATTGTGTGTGTGTGTGTTGTGTATCCTTACAAAATAAGTAAACATGATTTAAGATTTTTTTATTATATACATAAAGGGTACTTTGATGATGAAGAGAGTCACCGATAACAATGATATATATGCATTATCAATGAATAATCAATTTCATTAAAGCAGGTAGAAATCACAACCCCTTATCATTGAACAGACTGACCAAATCCTCTCTCATTTCCATTACATGAGGTAGATCGATGAGTAGAGGAGCAACTAAAATTTTCTATAAAATTATATTCTCTAGTTTGGTATCATCCCATTTCCACTACAATTATTACAATAATTGTATTGTACTTTACATTTGTGCATTAATCCAAGAAATTACACACACATTTGAAAATATTTTAGGGACCAACTCATTCTCCAAAAAAAAGAAATGACATAATTATTAGGAGTTTATAAACCATTCAAAAAAATTATATCAAAGGTCAAAAAACTAACTTTTAACTTAAATAAAAACATTAATGTGATTGTCTTATAAATATAGTAAAGAAGTAGAAGGAACAATGCCAACATATAGTAAGGGAGGCAATGTTTTGTGTCTTACTCTCAATAATTTCCTTACATGTCATGTGCATTAATTTCTCAATTTAAAAGATTGTGTCATGCACAATTGTTTATGAACTAACTTTAATGTCTCAAATTTTAATTGTAACTAATGAAAAATTTCTATTTTATATAGTAAATGTTCATAACATTATAAGATGAATTCAGTCACATCAAAAAATACAATTGTCTATATTTCAACATACAAAAGAAGGTTGTCATTTTTAATCTTTTTAACATTAATTTAGGACAAACCTTCATATATTATAAAGTTTTATAATAAATAAATATATTGTTTGTAATATTTTATCTTATGAAATATATTATCATTTGAAGAGTAATGTTGAATAAAAAAATCCTAGTCAAAAACAATAATAAGAGATAGAGGTAGGGTCAATTATTATAACTTTCAGGACAAAATAAAATTTATGCCTACTTATAAATATATTTTTTAATTATTTCAATTTAATTTAATTTTTTTCCTTTTTAAAATGTGTCATTCTTTATGCCATTTACTATTTAGATTCAATTATTAATTATAGAGAAATAAATTCTCATATTTTGGAGTCTTCAATGCATAAATAGAAGAATCTATTTTATTGACCATATATGGTTGTGTTTAATTATTAAAAATATCATCATATGAAATCAAGTAATTATTTTGTCTCATTCATTAAGATTTCACTTTCAGCTTATTATTGAACTTGAAAAGTCTAAAAGGACTTTTCTTCTTAAAATTATGATGACATTTAAAGATTAAGCCTTTATCATTATTTTTATTTCATAGCTTGATCAAATTTCACTAGTAAAAATGAGTTATGGCCACATATTAAAATATAAAATACAAATAACTAAGATATGTGTATGCACAAAGTCTATTTTAAATGTGTTCTTTCATCCTCACATTGTTTATTTTATCCTCTTCCAAAAACTTGTCTTTTACATCTACCACAAGGACTTGGTGCATGTTGCCCTTGTTCCTCTAAATAGTAGGTATTAAAGCCATATCACATTCTTTATTATATTTGTTTCTTGTATATACCATCAAACTTTAAAATCTATCCTTGTATACATTAGATGTGTGGATTTCAATCAAATTCTAATAAATTAACAAAGGTTAGGGTTTATAAATATATCTTTAATAGTGAGAAATTTGTAAATAATCATAAAATTTAGACTGTGAAAATTAGGGTTCTATGACATGATAACAAGAACCCTAAAAAATCATGGTAAATATAAAATCTCATCCAAACTATAAACTATATGTTTTTAGGTGAAAAAATGATCATCTCAACATTTCTACGAAGTGTCAAGGAAGTATTTATTTTCAAAAGTTGTGTTCATCCATTACTACATTTCGTGGGAAGGCAAAAATAATTTAGTTTGGGTCAGCATCACCCATTCATTTTTTTTTAATGAAAAAAATCAAAATGAGAGGGTGTATGGGTCCTCCCTCTTCAAATTTTTCTCAACCTTGAGAGACAAAAGATAAAGGGACATAATACCTTGTGAGAGGACAACATACCTTTAGAGAGAATTTAAATGGAAAAAAGAAAAAAGGAGAAATGGAAAAGAAGAAAGGAGATTGAAAGGGATAGCAAGATGTCTACCTACCAATAGAATTTTGGGGGAAGATTATGGAAATAAAAAATGAGTATTGGGAAATAAAGAAGAGATACACTTATAAATTAAGAAAATAAAAATATATGTGTCGCCACAACGAAACCAAACATCATAGGTATTTATTTTTTAATTTAACACATGTATTTAATATATGTATATGTAATTCTTATAAACAATATTTGAAAAAACCATAGTAAAAATATATTGAAATAATGGATATGATTTTATGACTCAACTATGTAGTTCAGAGTCAACTTATGTCAATCAATATTTCATGAGTAGTGATTCACAATAACCCATGTCTCATGAGTATGAATGGTCCACTCAACACTCATTACATCTAGGTGATAATCACAAGGTTGAAGCACTGAGACTTCTCAGAGATCACCCATCCCAGTATTACTTTGGCTCAAGTGTGCTTATTCATGGAGATTTCCCTATAATTTATCACACTTAGTTTGTGACCCCAATTTAAACTAAAATATGGATTTACATAGGTTGAATCTAAGTTATATAGTTAAATCCAAAAAAAATATTCATAATTTTATGTACTACAAAAAACTACCACCTAAATGTATTGAAATAATCTATAAAACACTCTATGAAACCCATGAAATCAACCTACAAAACCCTAGGAATAAAACCATGTAAAAATCCTTAAATACTCTCTAAAACCCCTAAAAACCCTTTGAAACTCACCTCACTCTACTCTCTTTTCCAAATTTAATTTTCCTATATTCTATTTTATAGCTTGCATACAAATTGTTTGATGAAGTTATTAATTTGATATAGTCTTTTCTTTTCTATATTGCACATAAATTATTTGATTAAATTCTTGATTTAGTTTCCTTTCTTTTATTTTCTAGGATGAATATAGATTATTTCATGAAATTCCTAATTGCATCTTAGTCTAATTTTAATTTGATTTTCAACATTCCTCATTATCTCTAATCATTATTCAAAAACCTTGACACTCACCTCACCCTACACTCTTTTCCAAATTTAATTTTCTTATTTTTTTATAGCTTGTATGCAAATTATTTGATGAAGTTCTTAATTTAGTTTTTTTTTTATTTTTTTTTACCTTGCATACAAATTTCCTAATTTAGTCTCCTCTCTTTTATTTTTTAGGATGAATCCAACTTATTTCATGAAATTTGTAATTACATTTTAGTCTAATTTTCAACCTTCCTCATTATTTTTAATCATTATTCAACCTTATTATTATTCATATTTCATTCTATGAAAAAAAGTGAATTATTACCAATAGATATAACAATCAATAAAAAATATTATTTTGAAGAAATAAAATTAAAATTTGACTATATATAAATAGGATAAAAACTAGATTTAATAAATAGGATTAGTTTTTTTAATTTTCTACAAATTTAATTGAATATTTTAAATATTAAGAATATGCAAAAGCTAGTAGATCATCTCATGGAAATATAGTAAGGAGAGTGCTCTTATCAAAGTTCTTTCCTTCCTCTTGTGAGCTTTTATGTGTTTGGGTCTTGATCACAAAATACTACTTATCACTCCCAAGGTTTTGTGTTTCAGTTTCTTTCAATCATTATTGTTTAATTTACTACTTTTATTTAATTCTATTTAATAATATGTAATTTATATAATCAAAATTATGCCTTATATTTTTAATATTTCTATTTTAAAAATATGTAGAATATTAAAGATGAGTTCTAAATTTATATATATATATATATAGAGAGAGAGAGAGAGAGAGAGAAAATAATTAATAATTTGTTTAAAAATTATAGATACTGATCAATTAAATTTTATATAATTAATTGATAATTTTTGAATAATAATATTAAATGTTAATTTTATTTTAAATTCATAATTTTAATTAGACATTAATCCAAAAAAAATTCTTAAAATAATTTTAAATTTTAATTAAAATATATATATACTTTATTTCACAAACTATACAATAATAACTAAAGCCCTACTTCCAAGAGTTTTGGAAGTTCAAAGTAAATCCAAATGGGTGTGAAACACATCGTTTCATCTTTTGATGAAAAACATCATCCAATATATGCCATTATATACAATCATTCCAAATTTATAAGGTTTTGATCTTTTCTTATATGTTACTTTTTTATTTATATTGATAGTGTCAAATAATTTATATAACACAATGTTATGTTAACAATCACAAAAAGTTTTAAAAGTGAGAATTTTGGTGTTATATTAATGGTAATGCCCTCCAAGTATTTGTAGAGAATATTCTTGAAACCAATTATCTTTTGAGTTACTCAAGGATATAATATTCTTAAAACCAAATTATCTTTTGAGTTACTCAAGGATAGATATATTTATGTGGGTATTTTGAAGTTGATCTATAATATTTTAATTTTACTTTTATCTTAGTGATTCAAGAATATTTGAATGGATTTATATAACACAATGTTATGTTAACAATCACAAAAAGTTTAAAAAGTGAGAATTTTGGTGTTATATTAATGGTAATGCCGTCCAAGTATTTGTAGAGAATATTCTTGAAACCAATTATCTTTTGAGTTACTCAATGATAGAATATTCTTGAAACCAAATTATCTTTTGAGTTACTCAAAGATAGATATATTTATGTGGGTATTTTGAAGTTGATCTATAATATGTTAATTTTACTTTTATCTTAGGCATTCAAGAATATTTGAATGGATTTTTTAGGTTTTCATTTCTTGCAACACTAATTTTGAGCCATGGATTTTCTTTACATTATATCATTTGCATAATGGTATTTTATAATGTATTTAAAATTGTATATAATTTAAAAAGGACTTATTCATATGAGATGATATATTTATTTTACAAAAATTTAATTTTTTATAAAAAAATAAGTGTAGAAAGATGGTGAACAAAAAGGGGTTTGCTTATAATATATTTATCTTGAAAATTGAGAAATTTGAATTTCTTCAAATAATATAAGATGACTATATTTAAAATTTGAAGATGGTATAAGAACATGAATTGTCTCATTTCCAATCTAGTTTCTAAAACACTAATTTATGAAAAATGGTTAAATTTAACTAGGTCAAACATTTAAAATTTAAAGAATTCCCTTTTTTTAAGGAAAATAGAGTAGATAGTTAGTCGTGTGGCCCCTCATTTTTTTAGCATCATTTCATATTATTTGAAACCATTTAGTGAAAATTTAGATAAAATCATCTACTTTGTGATCTATATTTTTTATAATTTTTAAATGAATATATTTTTTAATTAATTTTACTAGTAAATAGATCATGAAAATAGAAAAAAAATAGATAGTCGGTCATGTAGCCCCCTTAACTACCTCAAAAAATATTTTTTTAGAATGCATGTAGAATTAAACCTAGTTTGTGACTATATAATTTTTTTACATTTGGATCCATGAAAAAAATACATAAACATATATAGGCATGTATGTTTCTAGCATGTAGTGGCCTAAAACGGCCATAATTAAAAATCAACATAGATGAAAACCTTAAAATAGTCTAAAATTTAAAAAAAAACATTTTTGGAAAGACGAGAGTGTGTTCATCATTATGGTAATAATTTTATAAATTGTCTTGTCGAAATTCATAGTGTATTTAGTGATAAAAGTTTTATAAAAAAAAATTATCAAAGATCTTGGATTCAGTTGTGTGTTGAAAGGTCCAAGTGTGTGGCTCAAGAATCCAAGCCATTTCTAAATTAAAAGGCTTAGTTTTTTAATTCAAACATATCAGAGTGTGTACATGCTATATTGACATAACACAAAAATACAAATTTAGTTTATATATAAGTGTTTATATTTATCTATGTATCTATTCACATTTATAATTTTTATATTTTTACTTTAAAGTGGAGAATGTCATTATATACACTACCAAAAAATGGACATTATGGATATAGTCATATAATTTTAGTGAGTTTGTGCCTGTCATCATAAGTTTAACTATATAGAACATGATTTAGGGTTCAACCAAGCCTAGTTTCATTACAAAATGAATGAACAAGTCAATTATTTTAATGGTGAAAGTAACTATAGCCAATTTAAACCCCTTGAATGTAACTACATATATAAGATGTGATTTTAGGCTAAATTAGATTAGATTTCTTGGCATATTGAGTGAATTGGTGCAATCAATGATGCAATTTGAGTGAAATTGAGCCTCTTGAACCTAATTTTGACTATAAAGGATTTAATTTGGGGTTTTCAACCTTGATTTCATATAAAACAAACTAGAAAGTCCATTAATTAAATATAAAAGCAATTAGGGCTAATTTGAGCCCCTTAAACCTAATTATGACTATAAAATATGATTTGGGGTTTAATCAGCTTCAATTTCATCAAAAAATGAAGTAAATAATCATTTATCTCAATGATAGATGTAATTTTGATATATATAAGATGTGGTTTTGGGCTCAATAAACTCTAATGTCATACAATGAATGAAATAGTTAGTTGATTCAATTATGGAGGTAATTAGGGTTAATATGAGCCCCTTGAACCTAATTATGACTATATAATGTGATTTAAAACTAAATTGGCTTTGATTTCATCACAATATTGAACTAATTAGTCAAATAGTGCAATCAATGACATAATTTAAAAAAAATTAAGCCACATGAACCTATTTTCAATTGTATGTGATGTGATTTGGGATGAAATTGACCCTAATGTCATTATGTAATAAACCAAATAGTTGATTCATTCAATCAAGGAGGTATTTGAGGCAAAAATGATCCCCTTCAACCTAACTGCAAGAGCAAGATATGCTTTGGGGATAAATTAGCTCTAATTTTGTCATGAATTTATCCAATTAATCAATTAGTATAATTAGAGACTTGATTTGGGCTAAATTAATAATGGTGAACCTAATTTATGGTTCAATTGATTGTATATGATGAAATGTATGGCTTAATCAACCATAATTTTATCATAAATGTAAACATGAAGGTAATTAGGGATAATCTAAACCCATTGAACCTAACTACAAGTCTAGGATGTGATTTGGGGCTAAATTAGATCATATTTCTTGACATTTGAGCCAATTAGTCTGTTGTTACAACTCTAAACCCTAAACCACAAACCATAATTTTATCATAAATGCATTTACTTGAAGGGAATTATGACCAATATGAACCCATTAAAACTATAAGTCTAGGATGTGATTTAGGGTTAAATTAGCTCATATTTCTAAACATATTGAGCCAAGTACTTGACTGTTAGAATCAGTGATGAAATTTGGATGGAATTTAACCTTGTGAACTTAATTTTTCCTATACAATATCTAATTTTAGGGTTAATAAACCCAAATATCATAAAAAAATAAACCAAATAGTCCATAAATTCAATCATGAAGGAAATTAGGGCCAATTTGAGCCCCTTGAACCTAACTACAAGAGTAAGACATGATTTGGGACTAAATTAGGTATGATTCTATCATGAATTGATCTAATTAGTCAATTGGTATAATTAAGGATGTGATTAGGGTGAAATTAATCTTGGTGAACCTAATTTATGGCTTAATAAATTGTATAGAATGGAACATATGGCTTAATCAACCCTAATTTTATTACAAATGTAAACATGAAGGTAATTTGGGGAAATTTGAACACCTTAAACCTAACTACAATTATATGATGTTATTTGAGGCTAAATTAGCTCATGGTTCCTGACATATTAACCCAATTAGTACATTAATATAATGACTGATGCAAGTTGGATGAAATTAAACCTCGTGAACTAATTTTGACTATATAGGATGTAATTTGGGGTTCAATAAACCCCACTAGCATAACACCCTAAATTAAATAGTCCAATTTAATCAAGAAGTAAAATTGGGCTCATTTGATCCCTTTCAAAATAATTATAATTTTATAGTGTGATCTGGGGATCAATTGGCCCCAATGTTAACACAGGCAATTAGGGGTAATCTAAACCCCTTAAACATAACTACAAGTATAAGATGTTATTTGTGGCTTATTGAACCTAATTTTAGTTGTATAGGATGTGATTTAGACATCAATCAGGAGGTCATTACATTAAATAATATTCTAATGACATAGGTATATCATATATAACTATGTAAATATAGCATGTACATTCTATAATGCACACACTATAATGTGTATGTGTAATGTTCACAATAGACACAAACTCTTCTTTCAATGACTATTTTTAACCTCATTTGAGAATTATATCCCTGCAAACATTTCCATCATTATGTAGCTTGTAATTCAAGGACAAAAGGTATCAAGTTGTTTTTTTGGACCCCATTTTCAAAAGTTATCAAAGAAAAAGAAATTTTTAAAGTAAAAAAAATTGGAGAAATTACAAGAGTTGAGATAAAAACAAAAGGTGTGAATGTAAGAATTTCACTTTAGACAAGGTACAAACACTATCCCTAATGAACCAAATATCTTAGTTAATGATGAAATTGACAATGATAAATTAAATAATGATGACAAATGTTTACCTAGAGTCCAAATTATGTTGTAATTCCACATTCAAAGTATAAATTTTTTGATTTTTTTTATGATGAATCTATGCATGTGATTTACCCCATAAAATGAATAAAATTACATGATGAAATTAATAATGAATAAAATTCCATGGAAACACTAAACAATGAAAGTAATAATTAAGAAAATGTAAACACTATTTAAAAATTATATAGCACATTTGTCTTGTACACTTGACAAATATAAAATTGGTTATTCCTCTCGATTATAGACCTTTCCCACTACTGAAAGGCTCTCATCTACTATCTTTATGTTCTCATTTATTATCTATTAGTTTGACCAATTTCATTCTGATGGCCTAAGCCTTTTCTCTTTTTTCCATAATGCAATAAACCTAATTATCTTTTATCTCTTAAAGTTTTGGACTTGCACTTATTTTTGAACTACCTGGACACTTGCATCCTAGTCAAATGCCTACATCCATGCAAGTGTCCTATTTTGATGCAAGTGTTTAGTGCCCTAAAGTCATCTAATTTTCAAATGAAACATATTCCTATAGTTGACCTAAGTGCTTTAATATGAGATATTCTCTAAAGGGATTGGTATAAATATAAGCTCAATCCTCATTCATTCATCACTTAGCACATACCAAACAACTCACAAGGCAACTTATCAAAATCACTCAATCAAACACTCAAGTGAGTAAAGCTTCCTCATTTTCTCTTATTTCTATATCAATCATAGGGATAACATATATAGGTTTGAAGCACTAAATATACATGACATGAGTTCTATTTATAAGTTACAAGCTAAGTCACTATAGTACTTATTTTCTACATATCTTACCCTTGTGAAAATACAAGACAACACATTAAGGGATAATTACATTGGTCTGAGCCCTCTTTAGGGTAGTGGTTGTGTAGGCAGCACCCATTGATAGAGTTGTCTTTTAGGTTAGGTCAATAATTTAATCTTACTAACTCATTTTTCCCATATCCACTATGAATATGAAGAACTAGGGTTTTACTATTTGACAAGGAGTGATAGCCCATAATCTATATTTGATGACATTAGAGTGAAGGTCATACAAAACTTAGAAAATTTTAGGTGGTCACATCTAAATCCAATAAATATTCCTTACAAGACACCTATGTTTGAATTGGAAATTAACATGAACATAACCATCCCAGATCAAAGCAACTGTTTAAGGCTATAGAAGTCAAATTTTTAGATGTATATGATATTTATGAATTATATAGCACCTCAATCTTGTACACTTAGAAAACTCAAACCTTGGTTGTTCCTCTTAGTTCTAGACCTTTCCCACTTTTCTAAGTCTTGCATCTTCTTTTTCTTATGCCTTTTTCCCTATATCTTAGTTTTAAAATCTTATGTTGATGACTTAGACCTTTTATCTTGTCTATAATTCTTAAAATCCATTTATATTCCACCTCTATAAGTTCTAGACCTATACCTACTTTTATACTTCCCAGACACTTGTGTCCTAGTTAGACACCTACATTGATGTAAGTGTCCTTACCTAACACAAGTGTCCAGTGCCCTAAAGTCATCTAATTTGTAAATGAAATATATCCTAATGGTCAGTCTAAGTGTTATTATGTGAGATATTCTCCTAATAAGGGTGGTATATATACACGATCACTCCTCATTATAAACTCACCTAACACAAACCTAGGTTCATATTAAATAGCATTCAAATGTAATTTAATTAATCAAAAATTTCCTATTTTCTCTTATTTCCATATCAATCATAGGGATATCACATCTACAAGTTTGAAGACTAAAGGATCATCCAAAGAGCTATATTTTCTAAGTTAGAAGCTAGGTCACTATTGTACTTGTTTATCACATATTGCATGATTTACATAAGGCAACATGTAGGGATAACTACATAAGTTTGAGGCCATATTTAATGTATTAGATATCTAGGTTGTTCTCATTAATAGAGGGGTCTTTGGGGTAGCTCAACGCCATGTGCACAATAACCCATTCTTTTCATAGCTACTATCAAGATAAACCTAGGTTTTATCATTTGACAAGGATGGATATTCCATTACCTAGATATAAATGTACTAAAGTGAAGTTGATGACAAACCCAAAATCATCTAGGTGGTTGCATCTTATTTTAGTAGTTATTCCATAATGGACACCTAAACTAATCTAGACACTAGTGATGTAACTATCCCAGGCTAACATAAGTATTTACAGCTATAAAGGCACTTAGTCTAGAATTTGGTGATTGTTATAAAATATTCTTCCCATCTACTTCCTACCTATTATAGATCTAGATCTATATTAGCATCATAACTAGCGAAATATCATATTATTATTATCATTATAATATCTTGCATAGTTGTATTTTCCATTTTTAGCATATCTCAACATAATAAATTTAATATATTTTCTATCTAAGTTTTGAAATTAATTAGCCTTATATAGATATATTTCATTACCATTGTGCTTATTCATTTTTATATTCTTAACCCTATCTACCCATAGAAGGATCCACATCCAATTAAGGTTAAACACTATAATTTTATAATTGACTAAGAATTCTTTTCTAGTCTACTTCCTACCTATTCTAAATCTAAATATGCATTAACATGAGATTGAAATAAGTTTCCTATTTTCATCATCATTATAATATCTATCATAATTTTACTTTCCATTTTTAACATATCTTATCATAATATATTTAATATATGTTTTACTTGAGTTTTATAATTAATTGGCTTGTTATAGAGATAGCTTATCACCCTTGTGTCCTAGGCTATCTCTATCCCCTTTAATCCTAAATTCCCTAATCTAGATTTTAGGGTTAAATAGAAACTAGTAGCAAACATAATGATTTTTAAAAACCTTCTCAAAAAATTTCACCATTAACAACACCTCCAAGGATTATGTGTAGAAAAGGCAAGTCCTTAATTTAAGTTGATGAAAACATTTTGAAACCAATTCATAATAGAATGTTTGATCACCATTAAAGAAGATTGGCTCAAAATTTTGGGATAATCTCTCTAAAAAATTAGACTTTGATAGTCAAAAATTTCAATTATTTATTTCATTAATGAAATTGATTAAGATGAGACCTAAAATGTACACTCTAGGACTAATAAAATCTAACATGGACGGTGAAAAAAAAAATGTTAAAAATATAGATAATGCATATCATATTTTAGGTGTGATATCATGTAATAAAGATTGTAATGCTAATCAATGTATAATTATAACTTATGTAGTAAGTGTTCAAATAGGGGGAAATGATTGATTTAAAAAACTAGTTGAACATTGAACATAAATATAAAAACAATAATGAAAACAATTAGAATACACCAAAGACTTAAAGATGCTAATACCAATGAGCTTTGGGAATTATTTGGTATACTTACATGAAAGGACAAGGCTACATCCAATGCTCTCAAAAAATTACTTGCATAATTTTGGAAATACAATACAAGAGTTTCACCCAATATAAGAGATGTAGTGAAAAGAAGAGTTGATTCTCGTAACTATGAACTGGACCCCAAACATTTCTTGGATATGACCCAAACATAATTGTACTCTTTTTTTTGGAAAAACATCTAAAATTTTCTATCAATCAAATATATTTTGAGATGGCCAAACCCTTTTATGTAAGAATAAATCACACACACACCACTTGTTATAGGAAACATGTTAAATTTTTAATACACTATGGTGTTTTTCACCATATACATTGTACTTTGCTTACTAAAAACATTTTTAAAGAGTGTGGCATAGAATTTCTACCAGAATCAACCAAGGAATTTATTCCAACCATTTTTTTTTATAGACCAAATGGGCAATTCTTATATAACAAAGCATATTTGGATGAAATTGCAACATTTGTGATAGATTTCCAAAATTAAAAAATTATATCCATGTGGAGAGTACAAGTGTAATTAGATAGGAAATAGTTAGTTTGAGAAAATAAAAATTTGTGACTTATCAAGTAAAATATGGAAAATAATGTAAAAGGTATGAGCTTGTTACAAAAAAAATGTGTGTTTTAGAATTTATGGTCAAATTTAGGGAGGAAATTATTTATTAGATACAAGGCACACACACAAAGGTAGATGGTTGGATGAATATTTCAGTCTAAGAAAATACACATTCCCACTTGGTCTATTATTTTAGTAGTTGAATATGCTGAGAATTACACATTCAAACCATAAATGGAAGTTCAGTCATAGTATTACAAATCAGCATAGGTTTTCATATTCGTGAATATAAAATTTATGCATGCACTTGATAGTATAGAGTAAGACCAAAAAATAGTAATGGGGTACCATTTATATGTTAGTGATGACCAATCACATTGTACATAATATGTGTAAGGTTATTTTGATATGTTTTATGAAAATTTTACTAAGAGGAACATTACTTCTAATCAATAATACATTTGGAAACAAAATTGCATGCCATAATTCAAATATATATATATATATATATATATATATATATATATATATATATATATATATATATATATATATATATATGTTTTATTATTTGAGTAAGATGCATGTTACCACTAGCGAAGGACATATTTGGAGTTTCAATGAGGATGTCTATGGAAAAGGGGAGTATGATGGTGCTTAATAATGTGTAAAAAGAGTCATTGCAAGAAAGGAGTTGAAGTTTAAAGATGGTGTTGTTTTTACTGATGCAACAACCATTATTGAATGGTGTGATAAGAAAATAGACCATAGTTCTCAATAAAATTCTACCAATCAAAGATATTTTTGGTTGATGAAAGAAAAACACACTTGGCAAAGTATGAGGATTGTATGACCATAATGAGATCAAGTAAGCTCCGCTCATTTCGTAGATTAAATGTAGGTTCTTGGACTATTTACATGAGACACTTGACATGTTTTTATTGTGCATGCATATACTCTATTTGGAATGAGTGTGAATCACAAGAGTGGGTGAATGAATGGAGCTGTAGACCTCTAATTCCAATCGACACATATCAAGTTCCACCAGTATTACAATTTATAAATATGACATCATCGCATGACTTTGACCATGTATCTAATTTAGTTAAACCAAGTATAATATTAATTTTTATATATTATTTAAACTCATTATCTATCTTGACAACATCATCAAAAATTATTTTTTATGATACAGGGCATATTTTTATAATGATTCTTGAGAGGAAAATGAAGAAGTAAAAAATTACTACTTATGTCAGTATGTAGAGGAATTGTTTTTGACTTCCCTGGTCATAGATGAAGAAAACCTTATTTATCCCATTGGGTCTATGGTAGTCACTGGAACTTGGATTTGATGATATTGTATCAAAAATTTATATGGGTGGTTATTTGAAGACCTTAAAATGCATAGGAAGATACTACACAATTTAAATTTGGTTCTTTCAACAAATATTCAATTGGTATAATATCATGGGATGCCATTAAACAAGAATCTATGAAAAGTTTATAAGTTAGACCATGAAGCTATTCTTGCTACTATCAAGATTAGAGCAGATTTTAGTGGTTTATTGGATTGAAATGTCAAGGTATGTTGAGTTATAAAATGTAGATGTATTTAATTTTACCAAATATTATTGATTTTTTAATTAGTATATATAAATTCCATTTTTATTTAATTAATAATAATTTTTTTGTAGGTTAGTGGTGCCAATAAGCTTCCACCTTCATGTGGTTGGCACTGTTAGTAAATAATTTCATATTTTTGAAGCTAAGATAAGCTTAATATAAGTACTTAGTTATTATAGAGAGAGCATTCTTGAGGCTAGAATTGGTAGTGGGTCTCTCGACTAAACATGATGGAAGGTTAACAACTTAGTCTTAGATGTTTTTTGTCATCTCAAACATGTTGGTAGTGCCAATTTTTATCCATAAAGCATCAGAGGTAGAGTTCTCCAAATGAAACTTCAACTTTCATAACATTTGTTGTCAATGTGTCCATGCTCCTTAATAATAAATAAAACATGCATTCAAATGGATTTGGATGTTGTGGTTGTGAACTAGGAATTTGACTAAAGAGAGGATGGTTAGTATCATGTTAGTCTCAAAATGAAATCAAGATGAAATAAACACACTAGCATAACATCTTTAGGCCTAGTTACTAGGGGTAGCTTAGCTAACAAGACTAGAATGGAAAAGACAACTAAAATGCAAAAAAAACCCTTCTTTTACCTTCCTTGGATGCTCCAAATAGCTTGTTAAAGTGGCTTGCTCAATTTGTGCTCATGAAGTCTACATCAATGAAGTGTGGTTACCTCCATCTCTCCTTGGCACCATTTTTGGCTTTGGCTTGGCTTGGCTTGACTCAATATTTGGTGATTATAACACTAATTCAATGCCCTTTGTAATTCAATTGTGCATGATAAATTTGGCTTATGAGAGCTTCCAATTCAATAGGCAAGGCCTCATATTTATAGATTTTTCAAAATGGCTAGAATCAACCTGAACCATCCATCTCAAGATGGAGATATGTGGCTAAGGATTAATTCAATTATGTAATTAAAATTCATAAATACACTCATCAATATTTGGGATAGAGGGGAAATGAATAGGCATGGAGGGTCTTAATGAGGCATGGAAGGGGTTAACCTTGATATTTTATGCATTTATGGCTTGTGGATGCCACCCCAAGAAATGATTCAACAAGTTCCATGGAATTATTAATTAGGTTCATGATTTGGTTTAATTAGCTATTAACCATAAATAAGCACTTTGATGTAAACATTGGCTCTTTGTGCATAAATTACTTAAATTGGTCAAAATATCTTGTTATTGGCTCAAAATTTGATTGGATTAGAATTAGGATGCAATATCAGATGTGTTAGATTCATTATCCCATTTAGGATGTTGTCAACACCAAATAACAAAGGCACGTGTCTCCTGGAAGAGATTTGACAGAAAAGAGTAATCTAGGGCACCTAGGTACAAATTGGCATTTTGACAAGAAATGATCTAATCAAAGTTAGATAACCATAAATTATATTTCCCTAATTAATGATTTCCTAGCCAAAATCAGCACTTGAATATATAAACTACAACTCATTTAATATGTTTTAGTGTTTTAGGCCAAATTGTGCATTTTGGTGGAAATTGGTCAAAATCCTAGTTGGAGGTCATTGGTGGCCATATTTAGGTGTCTACATTTACCCCTATTTGGGAAGATGTTGTAAAATTTAGGCAAATCAATGTCTTCTCAAATGATTAGTAAATCCCTATATGCCAAAAATAAGATGATGATTGAAGAACAAAGTTACAAATGGTGTTTGGGAAGCCTATGATGATGCCCCCTTGAGGGAGTGGTTGTCACATATGTTGATATATGGTCCCTAAAAAAGAAGCAAGAAAAAAATATGAGATTAACCTGTGCTTGAGATTAATCAAAACAATAAAATGCTTACATGCATTGATTTAAAAAGGATATTGATTTTCCCAAAGGTAGTTATAATCAGGAATAAAAATCAAAATAATGATTTTCCCATAGGTATTTATAATCATTAAGGGGACCTAGATTGGCTAAAGATGATGGTGCCCTAGTTAGGGCTGATTAGCAAACATGACTCAAGGATATAGCCTAGAATATAGATTAAATATGATTGAGTACAAACGTAGATGCTATGTTGTAATGACTAAAGAAGCCATAAATAACCAAGCATACGAGGATGTAAAGTGATGAAAGAGATGGATAGAAGAATAAGATTGATCAATATAAAATATTTTGTTGTACCTACCAATGAGGAGATGCTCATCCTTATTAGTGATAATATAACTAAAATTATCAATGGGTTTATTTGATCAAGGGTGGGATGGAAGGATTTGCCAAGGTGCCAAGGATAAACTTCTACGGCTCCATTGATAGTAGACTTTTTTTAAGCTAATTTTTGTTGTAGCATGTGACATTATGCATCATGATAGAACATCATGAAGACTATCTTGAAATGTGTGTAAGGACTGACTCTCGATCTAATAAAAAAATTGAAAACAATGCTAATGATTAAAACTATGATGACAATGTTGATGTATGAATATGGATGGACTCAAGAATAATTTGTGCAAAGAATCACCTAATGAACACATATAAACTGATTCAAGGCAACATTGCTAAAAATAAACAAATAAGAAAGTGAATAAATAAACAAATAGAAAGCACACAAACAAAAAATAACTTGAAATAAATAAATAGAAATCTTAAAAATAAAATCAAAAGAAAGCATCCTAACAATGATTGTGCCTCGATAGGGTAGATCAAGGATAACTGACTAGGCTTAGATAAGACAAATATTTTTGTATTTTGAAATATTTTAATGATTTTGGCATTTTTACATATTTCAACTCGTTAGATAATGACAAGATACCTACTCACAAAATGATGAGAGCATTTGCCTTAGGTTGCTCATAAAATGATAAGAGTGTGTAGCAAAGGGGGACCGATGTGATCTAAACATGGATTGAGCATAGCCTACATAGTCATAAAATGACCTTAGCTCATAGTAATTCTATCCACATAAAAGGTAAGGAAAACTTGAACAAGTCCCAATAAGTTCTCAAATCTGATAAATGGCTAGTCAAATGAAAACAATAATGGCAAAATGATGCAACAATGCATGATAAACAAGTGTTGCCCCTAGTTTGCACATAAATGGCTATAATTAGGATACAACATCATAGATAAATGATACTAATTTTCCCATAGGTAGCTATAATTAGTAAAAATACCAGTGAAACACTGATTTGCCCATAGGTAGTTATAATCAGGCTCACATAAACCAACTTGATATAGGATGGAAAATGAAATATATCTTGTTGGATCAATTGTTACACTAATTTCATAGACTATCATTGAAACATAGATTAGATAAGAGTTGAAACTTGATCAAAATCCCCTCATAAAAATTGTGGGAAGAACCAAAGGAACCAAGATCAAAATAGGATTAGGTAGGATGACTAAAAATGGCTTTGGTATAGATAGGAATGGAATGGTAAAATAGAATGGTCTTGCTTAGGATAATTATGGTTTCATAAAATAGATAAAATGGTAAGAGGGTTTCCCCCAAGTGGTAAGGTGATTGTTTGGGATATGTGACAATGGGCAAAGGATATGTACAATGATAATGGCATGGTAATGAAATGGTATGGTACATATTTTTAGTTGATGACGGTTGTTGGTTTTTGATATGTTTGGCCTAGGTATGGTTTTGGATTTTATTGTTTCTATAATGTGGATATGCACATCCTAATCAACAAATGATACAAATAAAATATATGATCATTTTAATTGTTAGCCCACACCTCATCTGAATAGTTACTCTGTTAAAAATTGCCTATAGATTTGGTTGTCAAGAATGATTTTGTGATCTTCATTGCTCATTGATTTAGATACCTTCAAGCATCGAGACAAGGTATCTTCATAGCCTCTACCAAGGAAATTGAATTCATGGATGGTAAATAGGGATAAATGTTGGATGATAGGGATGTTTATGAAATAAAATGATAGATGATAGTAGAATGTATAATAGTTGGGAAACAAATGAAGATCATGAATTTTAGTCACACATAATGTTGTTGATGTCAAATTTGACATAACTTTGGATGTGGCAAGGCTAAATAACTCTGAAGATGCTTTCGATAGGACTACCAATTTTTTTTGTTGTTTGATTTTGAGAGTAGATATCATCTAATTAGGTTGTAGATAGGAAGTTATTTTGCTTTGATCTTGACTAATGTATTCATTAAGCAGTGAAGAAATTTTGTACTCAGATATCAATGCCTCGATGAAGTTTTCACCAATGAAGTTATCTTGGTTATCTTGTAGTGCCTCCAAGATAGTTTTACTAAGGAATGTTGACTTTTGACTTTGATTGTCTTCTACCATTTCTAAAAAAGTTTCACTAAAATATGTTGAGTTTGAACTTTGCATGTCCCCTAGTGCTTTCAAAAAAAATTCACTAGGAGAGTGTTCTTTTACTACATGAATGTGGTCTTGGCCTCCTTGCTCTTCTTCAATTGTCATGTCACCATGGATGAAATTCAACAAAGTGTGATTCTATCAGTCCTAATTGACACTTGTGGGAGATGAAATTTCAATAATATGGCTATTTTGGTTGATGGTAAATGCCTATGGAATGGTAATGGAATGGGAAGAGGTTGCACAATCCTCATAGAAGATACTAGGATAACATGTGTTAAATCTAAATTAATCATCCTCAAAAATCATAAAAGGATCACAAATGTATTCAAATTGATATACAAAGTATGCATAACCAATGTTTTAATAGCCATGAACATATTCTTCTTTTGAATCTGATTCTAACTGAAGAGACTCTAAATCTGATATTAAGACTAATTTTGATGCTAAATCTGATGTTGACTCAAGAATAAAATCTAACTCTAATTTTGATTCTTCATCTGATGGGTACTCTATTACAATTATGTTTTGTTAAATGTTTGTTATTAGATAAGTAACGGCCTGTGATGGCATGGTAGGCTCCACAAAGACTAGTTTATCAAAGTGAGACTCATTAATGATGGGGAAAAGGTCAAGAGACAACTCCTTGGAGATTGTCTTGTCAATAGGATGCTCTTGAAAAATAGGAATATGGTTGAGGTAATGATTTGCCAAAGGTGGTTTTAATCATTAAGAAGTGACTTAGCAAATATTGGCTCATCAGAGTGAGACTCCTAGACAATTGGTATAGGTTTGAAAGGTGATTTCATCATAGGTTGACTTATCACCAATGGTTGGTTCAAAAAAACTATCTTGGACTGGTTGGTTAATTTGGCCTTGGTTTATAATGAGTTAAAAAATACCAGTTTTGAACATAGCTTGGTCTTTGAATGATTGGATCAGTTGAGGTTTGGATGGGATTGGTATTGGATGAGGAATGGCCTATGGTTGGATAATGGTAGGGCATTGGGGAACATTATTGCTCACACGAGCCAAAGGATGAAGTCATGAAATGATAACAACATGATGGTATGGGGCTTGGTTACTCACACAATCCAAAATATGAGGTCTTATAATGGTAATGGGGCACTGTGGAGCTTGATTTCTCACACAAGACAATGCATCTAAGTCCTCATAAACCATATCATCTCAATCTTGAGTTGGATCATAAGTTGGTTCTTGAATATGTTCTATGTACTAATTATTGTAATGAGGGTATGGATCCATATCCCAAACAACATTATTTATAGTTTGGTCTTCAAAGTCCTCATAAACCATATCATCCCAATTGGTAATTTGATCTGGATTTTATGGATTTTGACTATGTTCTCCATATAGAGTATTGTAGGGAGAATAATAAAACTCCTTATAAAATCATTCTCTGTAGGGGTTCTTAGTGGGATTTTATGTGGCCATTCTATCATAAGTTGGATTGTACATGAATCCATCATAATTGTAGGTAGACATATCTGCATAAATGATGAAAGCTCTAAAATAAAAAATCTTAGAGTTCTACAAACTTTGAAAAATTATGTCCAAAGGATAAAAAGTTTAAACTTGGTCTAACTTGGTCAAAAGTGGAGTTGTATCTCCAACATGGTCTAAAAATGGAGCTATATTTATAAAATGGTTTGCAAATGTCTAACATCAAATGTCATACACACAAAAGGTCAAGCATCTGAATAAAAACCATAATGTCAAAATTCTAGGTCAAAGTGTTCCAAACAAGGTCTAAACTAGGAAAGGGAAAAGAGTCAATAGATATTTTCTCCAAACATGGAGTCAAAATCTAGGTTCAAATACGCTATGCTAGGACTTTTGGCTAAATGGCATCAAAATATAGACTTGAAATAAAGGCATGATGTAAATTTTATTTAATCTAACAAGTTTGGAAATAAATTTGGCATAGACTTGACACACAAAATTAAACATAAACATGATCAATTGGTGTAATGCATAAGGCAAAAGGATTTTTGAGAAAGACTGTGTTCTCCCAAAAAAAATCATAAATAATGATGAGGATAAGCTCTGCTAAATAAATAAATAATCATTAGTCTTCAAATTTGGGTAATCGATTAACTAAAGTTATGCAACCCAAAAGAGAAAGATTTGTTTATCAACCTCACAAATTGAGGCCTAAATAGAAATCAATCAATGTTTCAATCAAAAATTAACAAGGTTAATTAAAAACTCAATGTTGAAAACTAGGATTTGACCAAACAAGCTAGACAAGATTGGATAGCATGACGGTGCATAAACAAGGTCCAAATAGTTGATGTGACATGGTTTGAAACAAATAGTTTTGGGAACAATGGTAAACAAGTTTTGAAATAAATTGAGTAGCTGAATGGTATAATCATGCTCGAATGATGTGATCAATTTTATGTTTCAAAGACTTAAAGGCAAAATGTTTTGACATGATTGTGGCATCATAACACTACCCTCAGCAACTCAAATAACACACAGAAACAAATTTATAAAAAATTTCAAGGTACAAGTGTGGTGTAAAATGGCCATCATAATGCTTCTTTAGATAAAAAAGTGACATATAAACAATTTTTTTTTGACATGGTTATAAACAAACAATCATAATTTAGTCTCAAAACATACCAAGTAAAAATGACCAAAATACACTAAGTATAATCGTCCAAATCCTAACAAGGGTATAATAATGTGGGGTTAACTAAAACTAATTAGTTTTCAATAATTCTAGATGTTTCAATTACACAATGACTTTCACGAGATGATGCAAAAGAAGCACATGTAATTGGGTGTTTGTGGCATTTGGCTTGTTGCAAAAAGGTCTTGTCCTTATTACAATCACTACATCTATCACTTTCTTAGTGTAGTGTGATGTCCAAAGTGTAAATACATCCTATGTGAAACTCCAACACTATAAGGTGGTTTAGCCACTCAAATCTATGATCTTAGTGGGAGTGTTTGAAGTTAGTGCTAGGAGATGAAACCCCAGGTCAAAGCTTTCCTAAATAATTTATGGGAGGTAATGAAGTCCCCCTTGCAAGCCAAGATGCAATAAAATAAATGACTAAATAGAAATACTTTAGGGTCATTTCAATATCATCCAAAATATTATGAGTTTTTGGAGAGTGCTTTATATAACATTCTTTCTATGCCTTGGACTAGGCATGTTTGCAATAAAGAGGGTGCTTTTGATTCTAAAAGTTCCCTAAAGGGGATATATAGAAGAGCATACATGCAATGTCCCTCTTTTTTCCAATCAAATTCTAAGTTTAAACAACTATTGAAGACAAAATTTGACAAGTGAGTTTAATTTTAAATACCAAATGAAAATTAGGTGGTGTTCTTTTGACCCCTTGGTCTTAAGTTGTAACTTTGAAAGCATAATTTTTCAAAACATTTACCTAAGCATCTAAATTTTTCATTTAGCACCAAAACAAGGTTCCTAATCCATTTTAAACTTTCAAAAAAGGTCTAAAAAACATGTTTTAACAAATTCCAAGCTTGATCTTGTAATGAAAAATTTAGTATGTCCTTTAGCTTTGAAGCTAATTGGCAAATAAGTGAAGCAACTTCTCAAAACAAGCTCTCTATTTCAAAATCATTGTTACACAGTCAATATCATTATTTCCTTACAAAATCATAATTACTAGATTAAAATATTGTTATTGTGGGTTAAATCATCAAAAAACACAACATCACTATTTAGATGATAAAATCCCTAACTAAATCAACAAAATCATTGTTTTAAATGAAATCGCTACGCAAATCAATGATATCACTGCCCAAGAAGCAATATCATTGTTCTAGTCAATAAAATCACTGTTTAGCAACAAAATCATTATTACCAAATAGAAAACATAGAAAACACAAAATCACTATTATGTTGACAAAATCATTGTTTTTGAATATGAAATCATTGTATAGGGTCAACAATATCGCTATTTTGAATAAAATTGTTGTTTTGGGTGAAATCATTGTTTAAGTGAATGAAATCATTGTTTTGATGAATGATATCACTGCTCAAGGCTACAAAATCACTTTTTAGTAAACATTGATTTGTTACAAAATCATTACTATGATAGCATTGATATTGTAATAGAGAGCAAAATTGACACTACTAGGAAAAAAATGGAATTTTAACTTAAATTTTCATTCTTTTTAGCCTCCAACTCCAAGATCATGCATGGAAAATATTAGTAGGTTGCTTGTAGGAGATTTTTGACCAAATGTTTGGGGCTAAGGTCCCATCAGGCATGCCATTATTTGAACTATAAATTTGACTCAAGAGAGGATGGTTAGTATCGTTTTAGCCCCAAAATGAAATCAAGATGTAATAAACACACTAGCATAACATATCTAGGCTTAGTTATTAGGGGGAGCTTAGTTGACAAGACTATAATGTAAAACATAACTAAAATTCAAAATAAACCTTCTTTCACCTTCCTTGGATTCTTCAAATAGATTTTTGAAGTGGCTTGCTCAGTTTGTGCTCATGAAGTCTACATCAATGAAGTGTGGCTACCTCCATCTCTCCTTAGCACCATGTTTGGCTTTGGCTTGGCTTGGCTCAATATTTGGGAATTATAACACTAATTCAATGGCCTTTGGAATTCATTGGTGTATGATAACTTTGGCTTATGAGAGCTTCCAATTCAATAGGCAAGGCCTCCTATTTATAGATTCTACAAAATGGCCAAAATTAACTTGAACCATCCATCTCAAGATGGAGATGTGTGGCTAAGGATTAATTTAATTATATAATTAAAATTCATAAATAATCTCATCAATATTTGGGATAGAGGGGCAATGAATATGCATGGAGGGTCTTAATGAGGCGTGGGAGGGGTTAACCTTGATATTTTATGCATTTATGGCTTGTGGATGCCACCCCAATAAATGATGTCACCTGATGATGTAGATATTCAAGATTTATTTCCAAAAAAAAAATTATCCAACAAGTTCCATGTAATTCTTAATTATACTCATGATTTGGTTTAATTAGCTCTTAAGCATGATTAATCACTTTGATGCAAACCTTGGCTCTTTGTGCACAAATTACTCAAACTAGTCAAAATCTCTCATTATTGGCTCAAAATTTGACTCGATTGGAATTAATATGCAATGTCAAATGCATTGGTTTTGTTATCCCATTTAGGATTTTCTCAACACCAAATAACAAAGACACATGTCTCATGCAAGAGATTTGATAGAAAAGAGCAATCCAGGGCACTTAGGTGCAAAATTAGCATTTTGACTCAAAATGATCTGATTAAAGTTAGTTGGCCCATAAATTGCATTACCTCAATTAAAGATAACCTGACCAAAATTGGCACTTGAATATATCAATTTCAACTCATTTAATATGTTTTAGGCCAAATTGTACATTTTGGTGTAAATTGGTCAAAAGCCTAGTTGGAGGTCATTGGTGGCCAGATTTAGGTGTCTATAGTGGTCATGGGAACACATGTCATTTTCATATCTATATGTGTTTTAAGTGATAGACTTAACCTAGAGGTCTTGGAGGTAAAAATATCAGGTGGAGGACAAGAAATTATCTCTTCACTATAAAAAAAGTCATATTTTAGGATATTTTACTATAGTGTGTGCCACGAATTTGTCTCCAAGGTTACATCAATGTAATATAATGTTAAATTATAAGGATTAAACATGAAAACAAAGGTCCTTCTAACTTTTCCAAATGACTTATAGTTTCTTTTTCATGAGTGTAAGAATTTAGGCTAAAAAATTATAATTTTATTGTATTTGGAAGGGCATTCTTGAGGCCATAATGGGTAGTGGGTATTTTGATTAGGTGTGATGGGATGATAATAACCTAGTTATGAATATTATCTACCACCCTAGATGTGTTGGTAGTGCAAATTTCTAGCCACAAAGCACCAAAGGTGAAGTTGTCTAACTACCAATTCAACTTTGACAACATTTGTTGTTAGTGTTTCCACACTCCTAAATAGTAGACATGACATGTATCCATGTGTATTTAGACACTATGGTCATGGAATCATGTGTCATTTTCCTATCCAAATGTTTTTGAAGAGAGGTACTTGCACCTAGAGGTCCTAAAGGTGCAAATGTTAGGTGGAAGATAAGAATTAGTCTCTTCATTATAAAAAAATACATTTCAGGACGTTACTATAGTATGTGTCATAGATTCATCTCTAAAGTTACATATACATGATATAATATGAAATTATATGGATTTAACATGAAATCAAGGGTTATTATGGTTTGTAAAATTGACTTAATTTTTTTTTCATGCATGTCTAAAGTTAGGCTAAAAACTACAATCTTATTGTATTAGGAAGGGCCTTCTTAAGGTAGGAATGGGTAGTAGGTCTCTAAATCAAGTGTGATGGGAGGTGAAAAACCTATTTATATATGTTATTCACCACTCTAAACATGTTTCTAGTGTTATTTTATAGCCATGAAGCATCAAAGGTGGATTTCTCTAACTATCACTTCAACTTTGACAACATTTTTTGTCAGTGTTTGTACACTCTTGAACAGTAGAGAAAACATGAATCCAGATGGATTTAGATGTTTTGGTCATGGTCTAACCTATAATTTTCCTATCCAAATGGGTTTTAATTTATGTTCTTACACCTGGATGTCCTAAAGGTATAAATGTCAAGTGGAGGATAAGAACCTGTCTCTTCACTATAAAAAAGTTACATTTCAGGACCTATTACTACAACATGTGCCACATATTCATGTCCAAGGTTCCATTGACATGATTTAGGGTGAAATTATAGATATTTTACAACACATTAAGGTTCTTATATTTCATCTAAATGACATACAATTTCCATTTCATGTGCATTTAAATTTAGGCTAAAAGCTATAATTTTATTATATTAGGAAGGATGTTCTTAAGGTTATAATGGGTGGTGGGTCTTATGAATAAGTGTGAT
Source organism: Torreya grandis (assembly GCA_037957365.1). NCBI lineage: Eukaryota > Viridiplantae > Streptophyta > Pinopsida > Cupressales > Taxaceae > Torreya > Torreya grandis. The sequence goes on along the minus strand of JARHVA010000771.1, from coordinate 3,759,364 downwards.
GGGAGGCCAAAAACCTATCCCTATGCATTATCTTCTACCTTGGATGTATTGGCAATGCTAGTTTCTAGCCATGAATCACTGGAGGTGGAGTTCTCCAACTATCACTTCAACTTGGACAACATTAGTTGTCAATGTTTCCATGCTCCTCAACTGTAGATAAAGCACACATCCAATTGGATTTTGACATTTTGGTCATGAGATCACATGTTTTTTCTTATACATAGATACATACATACATACATTTACAAGCACACATCCAAGTGGATTTTGACATTTTGGTCATGAGATCACATGTTTTTTCTTATACATATACATATACATATACATATACATATATATATATATATATATATATATATATATACATATACATACATATATATATATACATACATACATACATATATATATATATATATATACATACATATATATATATATACATACATATATATATATATATACATACATATATATACATATATACATATATATATATATACATATATATATATATACATACATATATATATAAGGAATGGACTTGCACTTGGAGGTCTTAAAGGTGTAAATGTTAGATGGAGAATAAGAATACATCTCTTCACTACAAAAAAGTTACATTTTATGACCCATTTAATAGGATTTTTTTGTCACAAAGCATATTTTCCTAGCTAGGATGTTTTTGTGCCTTTAAGTGAGTTTATAAATTGGGATTTCAGATTATAAAGATTAGATGATGCAGGGATATCATTCCAAAGTTAAGTAGGTTTGAAAATATCCTATAGATCTTTTGGATCCATTTTTTTATCACAAATAATGCTTGAGTCCTCTGATTATTAATATTCATTGTTCCTTTCCTAAAATAAAGATTTCAAATATTTGAGATGTACAGGTTAAAGAAGATGTTCTATTACAACCTTTCTAAACTATGATTATTTATAATTATTGAATAAATCCTTAATTCTTTGAGTAGGTAACATTACAAATTTAGTAAAATTATATTTTTAGTTTTTTACAAGAGAAGAGAAGAAATGGACAAGCTGAGTGTAGTGGAAAGGGAGAGAATAAATTTGAGAAAGTGAAATAGATGAGCTATAACCAAAAAAATATTCCAAGGCCTCATGAGACATGAGAATCACAATCTTACACCCAAATCAAATATAAATGAGGTTGCTCATACCCTCGCTGAAGAGGTTGGATGGACTATCAAAGAAGATGGCATTACTTATAGAAATGTGGTATGTATATAAATTTTAATGAATACAAAACATGAATAATAAGTCCCAAATGATATTAATTCAGTGTAGAAAGGGTATCCACATTATAATATTACAAATGGTGTAACCCAATCATGAGAGGCACTTCACACTAATATATGACTCTATCTCAAACATTATACTTGTAAATGATATTGTATGATTATATATCACCTCAGTCTTATACACTTGGAAAACTTAGACCTTGGTTGTTCCTCTCAATTCTTTACCTTTCCCACTTCTGTAAATCTTCCATATGCTCATTTTGTGCCTTAGCCTATATCTCTTAGTTTGACCAATCTTATATTGATGACCCAGGTCTTCTATCTTGCCTATAATGCTTAAAATCTACTTATCTTCCATCTATGTAAGTTTTGAACATGTATATGTTCTCCTACTCCTTGGACACTAATGTCCAAGTCAGACAGTAACATCAATGTTATTTTCATATCTCGACACAAGTGTCTATTACCCTAAAGTCATTCAATTTTTAAATGAAACTTATTCTAATGGTCAGCCTAAGTGATTTAATTCAATTTATTACTCCAAAAGTATTGATATAAATATAAGATCAACCTTCATTCATTCCTCACCTTAAAAAAGACTAAAGAGACCAAGGCAACTTATCAAAAACACTCTATCAAGAATTAAATTGATCAAAGCTTCCCTATTTCCATACTAGTCATAGGTATAGCACATCTACAAGTTTGAAGTACTAAAAGAGTAACTTAAGATCCTAATTTACCAAGTTATAAGCTAGGTCATTGTTGTACTTGATTTTTACACATTATATGATTCACACACAATATAACATGTAGGAGATAACTACATCAGTCTGAGGCCCTCTTCATAGTATTAGTTATGTAGGAAATGTCTTTTGATAGATGGGTCATTAGGGTTAGCTTGACACCGTGTCCCCACTAACCCATTTTCTCCAATGTCACATTAGAGATGGAAATCTAGGGTTTTTCCATTTCACAAGGAGAGACTATCTATGATCCAAATATGAGTGCACCAGAATAAAGGCAAAGTAAAACCTAAAAGCATCTAAGTGGTCACATCTTGTTTTAAAATATATTTCATATAGGTCACTAGCATTGACTCTAGACATTAACATCGATATAATTATCCTAAACTAACATTATTATCTAGAGAGTTAGAAGCATCAAAACTAGAATCTACTGATTTTTCTAGAATCTCCTTCCCACCTAATTTTCACCTATTCTATATCTAGAACTACATTAGCATAAAAACAAGCTAAGTACTTCAGTTTTTTATCATTTATATATCTATCATAATTGTACTTTTTATATTTAGACTACCGCAACATAATAAATTTAGTGTATGCTTATATATGATTTTAGCATCTAATTATACTGATATAGATATGATCATCACCCTTGTGTCATTTCATTTCTATATACACCTTTAAAAATATACATAACACCAATCTAGATTCCATTTTAGGGTTAAACATTTGGTGAACCTGATCTTTGAACATCAAACCCTAAGTCACCTAGGGTTTTCTAATTTTTTTCTATTATTGATCCTTTATTATCATAAAATATGTGAACATAAAATTGGATGCTTCTATTTCCCATTTTCATTTCCAATATGTCATATTTTTTATGGTTTGCTACATTACTTGTCTTGTTAAATCTTATAATCAAATATGTGCCAATAAGGAGAGTGGTTTTGATGAAACCAACACTTAATCTCTTTTCAAAATTCATTTTATAATGCTATAAAACCAATATCTAGGCACGAGTGTGCATAATCTTGACCATTTATCCTACCTATATCTTATTCAAATGACAACTACCATCTCACATCCATTATTTGCGCATGGATTATATTGGATTCCATATTCCATGTCATTACTACTCAAAGAGGTAAGGTTGCTCCACCCAAATTACCTCCTATTAGTCTACAACAAGTTCCACCTAAAACTAATATTCTCATAAAATTTAAGGGATATGACATTATTGACCAATTGAGTAATATATATAGAGATTTTAATACTTGAGCTCTTAAAGCAATCTACTATTTATAAAGATATCCTATATGAGAAATTGCATGAAACACAAGTTCCAAGTGATATTGAACCTACTTATTTTATAGATATTATGAAATATCTTTAAAATAATAACAAAATCATCACCTTTGACCTAAAAAATTTACCATCCAAAGATATTATTGACAAAAAAATTCTTTTGTTCATACAAGGTAAAGGTATAAAAAATGTTCTCATTGATAATGGATTAGGCCCAAACATTTATAGCATGTAATTCCTAACCACCATGGGTATCAACACATGCCTTATTCAAAACATTGTTATACACATCAAAGTATTTTATAAATCACAGAACCCTCCAGTTGAATGAATTGCATTGGATGTGACCTTAGGACTAAAAACAATTTCAACTACTTTTAATTTCATGTCTCAATCCTTACATTATAATTTACTTTTGGGTAGACCTTAGATACATTTAATGGAAGTTGTCCCATCTACACTTCATCAATGTGTAAAATTCATACATGGGGGGACCTTATTATCCATGTTTGTCGATGATGAACCTTTAAAATTATGTAAAATGATAAATTTTGAAGTTGAAGGCATCCCTATAGTGATACCACCTATATAATCCATACCCCTTGAACATATGCATATGTATGAAATAGGTGAGTCAATTACAATGGTTCCTTCATCTCCAACTATAAATAATGCACTAAACTCTAAAGTGTGCATAGATATGCATAAGGAGAATGAACCATTAACAAAAGAGTCAAAAACCCATAATAATTCCCAGTACTTGAGCTTTCTTTATTAGTTAATACTAAGCAAAATGAGGGCCATGCTTCAGATTACTATGGCAATGATGATGACATAGTTTATGATATGACATATGAGAAAATGTGAATCTTAAAATTTGATCCACTTGATCAATTGTCACATAACCTATTTGAACCTATGAGTCTTGGCACATATAATTTAAACCCACTTAAAAAAAATACAACATTAAATCCAAATAAGGTAAAATAAAAACTAACAAATGAGCATGTAAATGCTTTTTATTCCAATATCCCTCTTAGATAAAATCATTGAGTCAACCTTATAAGGGACAAATGCAAGTACATCACGTGAATAATGTGGATTCTTCTTGAAAGGCTTGAGAAGAACCCAATACCTCACATACACAAAATATTTAAAATATTGATTGTATTAATATCTTATTCCTTTTATGGAAGGAATCACTCCAAATCACTTGCCACTTTGAGGGGGCTACCTCCTTAAGATCAATTCTTAATTATAATATTTCTTCTTCGATGTATTACAATGGGTTATGCCCTATTATTTATACTAGTTCCCATCTACCCAAATCATCCTTCTTATGCATGTGGTACTAAACCACTATTCATTATTCTACTAACTATCCCCAATATGTAATATATACCCCTATATATGTATATTACATTTCATTCCCCTTAAATATTTTTTACCCTCAAAACATGATAAGAAATAGGAGGACTAAAAGAATGCTAGACCATACATATCAAAAATATGTAGAAGACCAGATAGAGGCACATCCATGTGTCCATTTTGACTTCCACTTCTTTTTCTTGTACTTTGATAGGAGCATGTATAATAACAGGAGGAGATGAATCACTGGAGCATGAGGTAGATGTTCATAGAGATAGATGAATAGAATTACCTCAACTAGAAACAAGTCAGTCTATAGGTTATAGCCGAGTAATGAAAGTTGAAGTTGCATGATCATCATCTCAAAAATAGTACAAGGATGCTCAAAATAGTCTACCTGGTGAGCTAATGGAAGATACATGCCTTCCCCCTTAACATTTTTATTTCCACACATTGTGTTTGGAGTAGCTAACCCCACCAAGGAATGCATTTAATTATTGGAATCATTGAAGGGAAGAAGCAAAGAAGTTAACATAAGATTAAATAAAGCACCCTCATCCAAGTGAAGGAGATCTTCATACCATGCTTTGTAAATGTCCTCTAACTCAATCCATGTATTTATTTCAACTTCATATTCTTCAACTATAGGAAATGAATTCATATACCATTCACTATAGTTATGCTCCCAATCTAATCATGCATTAATTTCTCCATCATATTGTTTGGTTATATGGAAGTGAAGCTCAATTCTATCAAAAATATCATGTATATTATTTAATGAATGCATTATTTTAAATAAAATAGAATAATCCATGACTTTTTTCTTTTTTCGTTTTCTTTCTTTAATTTTTTTTCTTTTTGATTTTTTGAATTTTTTTTAATTCTTTTTACAAACTATAAGTCACTAAAACTGAAATAACTTTCAAAATTCTAAAAAAAATTAAAAAAATCAAAATTTTATAAAAATCTAAGATAAAGATGCATAAAACCCAAAAAACTTTTGGCTCGATTCATTACTATTTGTGATAAGTTTGAAGAAATACAATTAGGTTTTTTGAGGATAAAAGACAAAAATTTACACTTTATAGACTTGCTCCATGAAGCTCCCAAATGTGCTTGTAATATAATCATGAAGCTCCTAAATGTTCTTGTAATAGAAATCACAATAATGGAAATGGCCCTAGAAAGCACTATGATACTAAATGAGAAGAACCCAATACCTCAAATACACAAATTATATAAAATATTGATCATATTAATATCTTATTCCTTTTATGGAAGGAATCACTCTGAATCACTTGCCACTTCGAGGGGTCTACCTCTTTAATATAAATGCACAATTACAATGTTTCTTATTTGATACATTTCAATGGATTATGCCCTCTTATTTATACTAGTTTCCATCTACCCAACTCATCCTTCTTATGCATGTGGTACTAAACCACTATTCATTATTGTACTAACTATCCCCAATATATAATGTATACCCCTATATAGGTATATTACAAGGATTTACCCTACACAATACAAATCACATCAGAACATGATACCACCAATTCCATCTTATCATTATTACTTGAACATAAAGTGGTTTCTTTACCTTCTACCAGACATAGATCAAGTAGTAGGCTACTCCCTATAAAGGGAGTACCATATTATAACTACCATCAAATCATTGGCTATACTACTAATCAATGTGTGGCATTAAAAAATCTAATATAATAATAAAATAGTGAAGGATGCATATGCAATGTGTCCACATAAACATACTTCTTATCTTTTGTAAGAAAGGTATATCCCAAAGCAACAAAAGCATGGTGATTTAACTATTACTGCTAATATTGATGGAGTATATTTCCAACATATTGGGTTTGATCCAAATAATTAGGATACAAATTGTGGGACTAATTTTCTTTCATGATTAGGACATACTATAAATGAACTAATATATTCTCCCTTAGATCCCAAATATCAAGGATACATTCACTTACCTATTTCCTATGACCCACATGTTGAAGCTTCAACTATAGATATCAGTACATGAACCACATTTAAAACTAAAATTTAGATAAAATTAGATAATTGAGTGGAACACTAAGCTAGATACTATAAACATGTGTTTAAAATTTTCCCATATGGGTATAGATATTTTCATACAACATGATGGACATGATTATTTGTCTCCACCATTGCCTTCAATAAAAACCATTACATAGAAACATCAAAATGTTGGTACTAAATTGATATAAACAAAGCTTAAAATCCTTTGTAGTTGGCCTTTAACATTTTGAGAATGAAGACTTAATTAAACCTATGTCAAAAATTCCTAAAATATAAAAAAATACAAAATTCCAAAAACACTTTTTGGCACCTACATGTTCTATTGGATCCTTGGTATCCATGTGTTACTTCCATATTAATGGATGACATGCTCAATTACTCTTTTTATAAACATATGTTTCATACTTCTACTTGAGTGTGATACAAGCATACATAGATACATGACACATTATTATTTTAGATGTTGGGCTTTCCCTCTACTCATGTCATATAGACATTAGGGGCATACACTTCTTTGGTCTTGACACACATAGGTTATATGATTCGATGATCAATCTACATTATCATGTTTGAGCTTACATATGTAATTATACATGCCCATTATACATAATTATATCTTACATGAAGTATTTATTGTTATATACACTTGACATACTTTTCCTAACATATTGGATCCATAGGATACCATGAAATGTTTATGTCAGTTGCTTATGATTTAATTTATGCACCTCCTTGAGTGTCTTATATTCATTTTTCGATCATTTGAATATACTCCTTTGCTTGTGTCCCCCATGTTTATGTATGCTTTCATTGACATTTACATATATCATTATTTTTTGTATGGGCATGTTAATATGTCATTCTTACTTTATGGACATTTGACTGAGTCATGTCCCTTTGATTATGTGGTATTTAAACATGCCCCCTTTTTTGGTCTCCTTAGACCATTTCCTTTTGACTTTCTTTTGAGTTTTGTTATGTGTGTGCTTTTTTGCTTGTTAATATTATACTATTACTATCTAGACATTTCCATGATATTTATCATGCATCTTAGGCCTACATGTGATCACATTGGTCCTATCCACTTCAATGCTATATCTACCTGGACATGTTCCTTCTATATGCGACATGGTTACATTCACAGAGTATACAATTGTCTTATCCTTTTGAGGTGAGGCAACTACCATTTCCTATCTTTCCCTCATCTCAAAGGGGGTAATATTAGTGAAGGCATGTCGTAGAGACATGTTATCCACACTTTTCATAGTTTATAGATTACATTGGGGGCATGTTTTGGAAGCATGTTCTCCACACTCATTCATTATGTGGTAATTATATCAGTTTCCAAATTATAGTGAGGGCATGATTTAGAAGCATGTTCTTCACACTTATTTAGTATATGTATGTATATCAATTTTTATATTTATTCAAGGAATGTCATATGGGCATGACTTCCACACATTCACATTTTATAGATTCAGTGGGGGCATGCTTTAGAAGCATGTTCTCCACACCTATTTAGTATTCAGCATCTCTAGTTTACATTGAGGGCATGTTTTAGAAACATGTCTTCCACATTGGTACTTATATCATTTTTCATACTTCTCCAAATACAATGGGGCCATGATTTGGAATCATATTATCCACACTTTCATAGTTATCTGAATTGGCCAAAGCACATAGTTATATGATTTAGATTCATAGTTGTGGTAGAATTTTATACATTGGTACTATTTTTATACATAGTTTCAACATGAGATGTATCAAATATGCATGTGTTATACAACATGTGCCTAATATTACAAATATAAATCATTTTCATATTCTAAAACTCTCTTATGGAATGTTACTATATCATGAACTTTTTTGTATTGATACCCCTCAGACTTTTATAGACTTTATTAAGCCAATCTACTATAGTAGTTGGTTTAAATTTTGGTATGGTTGAGGTGATCAAATCACTCAATCTTTCCAATTATTTAGGTTGGACTTGATCATCCATCCTCACTTGGTTATAAGTATAATTGGGTTGCATAGTTGACCAAATCTCAACTACTAGGTGGCAACTCACTTTTGCTCCAAAGTTAGGGGTATGTGTCTTCCAATCTCTCTCCCCCCCCTCTCTCTATCTCTATTTATCTATTTATCTCCTTGATATATGCACTTTAAATATTTATCTATATTTATCCTAATATGTGTTTCAAATCCTTATAATGATATATCTTTTTCAAAATAAATTTCCAAAAAGCAAGGTGGTTACATTGACACACATGTGTACTCCTAAACCTTTCTCTTTCAATTTCAATTTATTTTAAGTACTTTCAACCCAAATTATATGCACTAATTTATATTGTAACATGCTCTTATTTTTAAGTTAGTCACTATTAAAGCACTCAAGTTAAGCACATACAAAGATAAGGTGTGCACACACACCCATGTATGCATTCATTTCCTTTAAATACTAGATTAAAATGGGGAAATGTAGTTGATATTTTATGATTATATATCACCTCAGTCTTGTACACTTGTAAATCTTAGACCTTAGTTCTTCTCAATTCTTTATCTTTTCCACTTCTATAAGTCTCGCATCTTCTCTATCTTTGTGCCCCTTGGCCTATATCTCTTAGTCTGACCAATCTTATATTGATGATCTAGGTCTTCTATCTTGCATATAATCTGTAAAATCTAATTATACTCCATCTTTATAATTTTTAAACCTATACTTAATCTCCTACTCCATAGACACTAAAATTTAGGTTAGACAGTAGCATCAACATTACTATCCTATCTTGATGCAAGTGTCTAGAGCCCTAAAGTCATCTAGTTTACAAATGAAACATATCCTAATGGTCATCCTAAGTGCTTTAATGTGATTTATTACTCCAAAGGGATTGATATAAATATTAAATCAACCCTCATTCATTCCTCACTTTAAAAAATATTAAATAGACCAAGGCAACTTATCAAAAGCACTCTATCAAGCATTCAATTGATCAAAGCTTCTCTATTTCCATACTAGTCATAGGTAAAACACATATATAAGTTTAAAGTATTAAAGAAGTATCCTAAGAGCTCGATTTGCCAAGTTACAAGATAGCTCACTATTGCACTTTATTTTCACACATTATATGAGTCACACATAAGCCAACACTTAAGAGAGAACTACATCAGTTTGAGGCCCTCTTCAGAGTATTAACTATATAGGTAACATCCTTTGATAAAGGGGTCATTAAGGTTAGCTCAACACTGTGTTCCCACTAACTCATTTTTACTAAAGGTCACATTGAATATGGAAAGTTAGGGTTTTACCATTTCAGAAGGAGCAATTATCCAAGACCCAAGTCTAAATGTAATAGAGTAAAGGTGAATTAAAACCTAGAATCATCTAGGTGTTCACATCATGTTTCATTAGATATTCCATATAGGACACTAGCATTATAAGACACTAGCATTATAGAACACTAGCATTGAACCCAGATAGTAGTGTCGATGCAACCACCCCAAGCTGACATTACTATCCAAAGATCTATAATAATTATAACTCATTTCTACCTAATTTTCATTTATTCTACATCTAGAACTACATTAGCATTAGAAAAAGCTAATTACTTTCCTTCTTTATCATTTCTATATCTATCATAGTTTTAAATTATATATTTAGACTATCTCAGGATAATAAATTCAGTGTATGCTTATATCTGAGCTTAACATATAATTATCTTACTATAGGTCTAATTATAACCCTTGTGTCATTTCATTTCTATATACTCCTTTAACAATCTATCTAACACCAATATAGATTCCATTTTAGGATTAAACAATATTATTTTCTTCCATATAGATTTAATGCAACATGTATTAAAGGATTGTTAGTTTTAATAATTACATGAAGGAAATATTAAAGATGATAATATTTAAATATGACCATATAACCATAAAATTTAATTTTACAATAATAATGCGAGCCAAATTATATGCAGAAATATGATCACCATAAAATGTGAACATGTGTGTGTGTGTGTGTGTGTGTGTGTGTGTGTGTGTGTGTGTGTGTGTGTGTGTGTGTGTGTGTGTGTGTGTGTGTGTGTGTGTGTGTGTGTGTGTGTGTGTATCCATAAAATCCATAAAGGCATACAAAATATGATCATAATAGAATTTTATGTGAATGCTATATAGGCATACAATGCCAAAAATGCATATATTTTCATATAAGCATACAAAAAATTACGTCATCTAAGAATATAATACAATTTCAGGTGAATGTCATATAGGCATACAATGCTAAAAATGCATACATTGCCATATAGGCATACAAACAAGTACATCATCTAAGATGTATTATTCATCAAAAAGTCTCTCTATCATTTCCTTCCTTGAAGAAGACTCTCCCTAAGATTCCTTGATTTTAAATGGAGATCACTCAGATGTATTTGATTCCTCCAAGGTCTAACTATGGGTCCTTTTACACTTATATCTCACATGTATTCAAACTTGCTCATATAAAAATGTTATTAAAACCATTACATACTAGACATGCAACCTAATTTATATATTAATTTTAAACTAATACAAAATTTATCTAAACATGAACTTATTGTAATCTCTAGGTCATGCTTAATCTACCTATGATGCTTAATAGAGTGAGTGATAGGTCGAGGTACATGAATATGCATATGAAAGGTAGGGGAGAACATTAGAAGGTGCCCTGCCAATCATCTAAATGGGACTATCAAATGTCATTAGACAACCCTGCATACACAATACATTCACATAAGTTGTATTTACCTAAGTATAGAGTAAAACTTTTAAAAAATCTATATTTATAATTCAAAATTACAAATTAACATGTACCTCAATGAATGGTTGCACAAATTAAATTAGGTAATAATGTATGTGTTTGTTTCAGCCCATAGAGATGGAAGAGACTCCACTGTGGTCATTAATTGAACAAATAATATTTTATTATTAGTTGAGAATAGATCTATATAAATAAATAAATGTACATGAAGTATAATATTAATAAAAAATTATATCTATCTATATAAACATTAACTGAGTAACATAAACAAATGTAGTAGTAGATGGCCCAAAAATTGGTTGTGAAGTTGATGGCATCATCTCCTCTTACAAACATAAAAAATTACATATATATTATTGAATTTATATGTAAATTAATTGTTGCCTTTTAAATACAAATATTACTAAAATTTAACATGTCAAATATATCAGATACTTATATATGTGTAATCGACATGTGCATACTAAATTTACATGTCAAATATCATCACTCAAAGTTATAGCATCTAATCCCTCAAAAGAACCACCATCATCATCTAAAATTCCACTGCATATAGCATCATAACATCTACAAAGGTGAGGTCAGGTATACACACTAGGTGGAGTACCTACATGTCCAACCTCTACAGCATTAGTCTCAAAAAGCTTACTCGTATGTTGAAAGAGTGTGTTTTTAAGCACATGAAGTGTATGTAAAGTGTCAATATCTATGACATCATTCTCTATAGAGGGGATCTCAATCTGAAGTGGCTTTTGGGTATAGACTCTTGCAAGATAATTAAGCACATAATGTGCACCTAGTCTGTCATGTGCAAAGCTTTTCCCTTAGCCCTAAAACTCTGAGTAGTCAAAATAGTTTAGAATCTCATTAAGGATAATTCATAATAGAGTTTCCTCAAAAAGTACAATAGAACCTCATGTTTTTTACAAGGTGGGTAATCAAATACCATACACTATCGGTCTCAAAAATTATTTCTAATAAATTTGTGCATGTATCAGTAGATTGGGAACTATTTTTTGGATAGTGGAAGAGGTGCATTGGTTGTTGGATCCATGAACTAGGAACAAATTAGGTCTTTTGATATTAATTTTTCTTTCACATCACATAATAACAATTTTTCAACATAGTAATACCTACATCTATCCCTGTATGATGCCCATCTATCAATTTAAATCATTATCGAGTCAACTTGGCCTAGTACTAACTCTAGGGTATTAGCCAAAAAGGTATAGTGGGTGTTGGTTGAAGTGTGGTCCCTCAATCTCCTAATTTTTTGTTTAATTTATATTTTATTATCGATTGTGTGTGTAGATAAATCCTCCTAACTACCTTGGGCATCTTGTGGAGTTATAAGAGGGCTAGGAGGGTTAAGCTGGTGCCTTGCACTTGAATGGGTTATTAAAATAAATTGGTTTGGACAATAAAATAATGTAAATAACAAAATTGTTAAAATCTAGTGTTAACATGCTTAGTTTTTGTTTGTTTACCCCTCATGGTGGTATTATCGATTCATCAAGATAATGGATAATGCTAGTGTGTTTTATCCTCATTTAAGCACAACATGAATGTAGTCTATGATAGAGATGATGGAGGCCAAATAAAAATGAAAATGAAAAAACATGACTGTACGCTTGGGATTTTTATGTTTTATTTCTAATTATATTAGAGGTACGTGTTATGTATAGTATACATAATGCATATGCATTATGTATACTATAGATAATGCATACAATTTGATTTTTTTTTTCTAGTTATTATAATGCATACACCTTATAGTTAGGTAATTACCAATCCTTAATTTAAATAACATATATGTGTTATTGTTATGCTATATATGCATTAATAAATATCACGTAGGCATTATGCTAAAATATCCATGAAATTGTCCATCAGCTTTGTGCACTTACCCTAAGTAAATTAGGGTATAAATGACAAACACATAATAACTTAAGAAATAAACACATGAAATCCTATAATCAATCTAAAATATTCAAAAAATAGTCTAACTAGGGTTTGAAATGTTTTTTAAAATTGGAAGAAAAATATTGAATAATTCAATCGTGTGATCCACCAAACTCTTAGAAAATAAATTTATTGGGATTTCATTGTCATGAAGTTAGCTATGTCATGAAATACAACATGATTGCAAATGAAACCAAGAATTTCCATTTTCACTGTAAATTTTAAAATTAGGTATTTTTACAACATTAGAAAGGTATAAAACATTTTACAACTTTTACTTGAAGACACAATACATTAGATATGCTTGGAAACAAAATATAGCGTATAAAGATATTCTACAAAAAAAATCTATCCAAATGCTAATTTTTTGTACCATGAAATCATTTAAACATTATAAATTAGAGAACACTATAATTAAATCTCAAATCACTATTGGTGAAGGGGTTTTTTCTATCCATTGCAAAGGTAAAATTTCATATATAATGAAAACATATATATGTAGCTACTAACAAAAAATAAAATAAATATTATGACTAAGGCCTAGGGTTTGAAAATATATGTTCACATTTTTCAATAACACCCTATTGATCTAGCATAATAAAATATTGTGAACAAACCTATGGAATAAAATATAGATATATATCTCCAAAAATATAACCTTAAAAGTCATGCATGAAGTAGACTCACCAAAATGTAGTGCAAGTAAATCATTGCACTACTTTTTAATTAATCACCCACAACACATGTACAAAATACTAATAATTTTTAATATATATTATAAATAAATTATTAAAATAGACACATATGGTTAGGAATTGTATTTTTAATATAATATTATCTAAGATCTACCATCTAATATTGAATTTGTAAACATGCAATAGGTACCAAGATGAATTTAACCCATAGATCTAGATTTCACTGAGATCATGTCGATATACAATGTCAAGACTCCCTTGACACTCTTGACAATAGTCATGACTTCCCTTATAAATCCTATTACTAAAAGTGATAGATATCCAAAAAAGGATTTAACAATTATGTTCACATACTTCTGTTCTTTTATTTCCTCACTATGCTTTGTGTGTTATGACCTAGGATATATAAAAAATTATAAGGAAATCATTTAAATTGAATTATTGTTATTAATTAGTGTGAAATAACTATTTATATATTTTTTATACCTCAAAATTATAATAAAGATATTGATAATATAAAACAACTACATAATAGACATATTCCTTGCATGTATTCACCATGTGATCTTATGATAATGATGTGATTTATAAATGGTTAGATCTTGAAATGAGAAACCTTAGTTGTCTTTAAAAAGGAATTAAATTTAAATTGGCTCCTTACTAGTGTGCACAATTACCTCCAACAACTATGAGTGGAAAAGGTAGAAAGGGGAAACAAGAGGTCCCAACTTTAAATTCAAGATCATTAAGGGAACTTGTAACAGGTGTTAGGACCACCAAGGGTGCCCCTAATAGTTTTTAGTACTAGTAAGAATGTTCCTAATAGGTATCATAACTACTAGGGGTGCTCTTAATAGGGCATTAATCAAACACATGAATCAAGGGAGAATTGGTCAAGAATGTGGAAAGTATAGAAATTTATCAATATATAAACTTAATTCTAAATTTGAATTAATAATAAATATATAGACAAGTACTTTAAACATATAAAATAACACTATATAAATGTTTATGGATGATATTAGGTGTTCACTATATATATAATCCTTTTTTAATTGTCATTCCTTTGTAATTTTTTTACTAAACCTTTTTTTCTAAAAAGAATATACGCTCAATAGTTACCATGTCACTTTGAAAGATACCCCCAATACTACCTTCCTTAAGTTTTCCTATAACAACATAATTTGTTTCACCAAAGATGATATATAAAAGATATGAATGCATTATGGCATTTTTTATAAGTATAGAATTGAATGAATACAAATGATAAATATTATATGTTTAACATACAAAATGATTATTTTTTTTAAATATGTTTTATATTTATTTTTAACATTTTAATTTAATATAATATTTATATAAAATAATTATATTTAAATATATTTTTTTTATTTTATATGGTAAAAATCCTAATTTTACAGGGACTAGGAACCAAAGTATATAAAAGTACATTAAATAAGAGCAAGCCGCATAGGCTGAAAGATAAAAAAAAACAACACTAGTAGCTAACTATCCATGCAGAAGACAAAACAAAAGGAAAGTAAATAGAAAAGCTATTATAGGAGGGGGGGTGCCTCCATAGGTACCTTTTCATCCACAATCACCTTCTCCTATGTAACCTATTTGTTCTTTTTTGATTTTGGACCTAGTTCTATGTTTTGGGCCTTCTACATCCTTCTTAGGAAGGATCATTTTAGGTCTCTTCCTCATATGTTCCTTCATAGCGGTCTTATTGATGGGGATTATTTGGGGGGCTTAGGGGAATAAGTATCCACCTCCATGAAATGTTGATTTAGTGGGGTCCCATCAGCATTTGTAGTTTGAGTGAAAGATTGGATCATTTTGATGACCTCCTTGTTCATGGAATTCCAATCCTAGATTAAATCTACTAAACACATCCCTTCCTCATGAAGTTTATTATTAAACCTTTCCAGATGATCCTTATTAGTTTTAATTAATTATATAAAGGGATTATTTCCTTTCCCTACCACTTCCCCTGAGTTTCTTTCATCCAATAAAAGAGACTTAGTCTTGAAAATAGAGAATTTTAAGGGAAGATCCCCAATTGAGCTTTTGGAATTGGGGCTAACATGGGAAAAACTAGTTATCAAGTGGTGAGACCTATGGTAGTATCTTCCTTATGGAATCCTCCTTAATGGAGGACCCCTCTAGTGAAACCTCCTTCACCTGAAGGATCTCTCCATGTTTTACCAATAATAGGATAAGCCTTGGTGTATTATGGGATTAGTTTCATTGATTTTGTGCATGAGAGCAGTGCTCTCTAGGGATTTTAGGAGGTGATAAGGAAGGCTGATTTTATAACCTTGAAAATGGTTCAACAAGAGAAAGTGATGGGAAAAAATGAGGGTGTACTTATCTTCAAGCATAATATACTTCATTATTTGTAGGCAAACTTCAAGTTAGATCTAAGTGAGGAAACCCCTTTTATCTATTTTAATGAACTCGTTTGTTCAAAAAAACCTATATAGGAGTTCCTATTTTTTCAATTGATTTTTGAATACTTTTTCTCCTTCACATGGCATCCATGTAGCTTCCCCAATCATCTCCTCTAATACAAATATTTTAACACCTCTTACGTCGACAACCCTCTTGTTTCATGCTGCAACGAAGTCTTTCGATAAGTTTTGTTATCATGGTCATTTACCCTTGGCATAAATTCAGTGAGGTCTCCTCTAGGAAGCTTCTTCCAAACCTTCTTCATGCTTCTAACCTCTACACAGGAAGTCAGTTCAAGATGGTCCTTGTCTCTACCCATATCAATAGTAGCTTGAGAATTGAATATGGAATTTGCTAAACCCTAGTAAGGGTTAGAGATAATGGCTTGAAATAAACTTGTAGTACATGATTTCTCCCACCCTTTTTAATTAATAATCCACATGGTGGAATGATGGTAGGTCTTGATTTTTAAAATCCGTCACTTAAGAAGTGAAGTCTACTTGTGTGGCATCCATGTCATCATCCTATCTAAAAGTGATATCATTTTGAATAGCTGACATGAAATTTGTAGGGACGTGGCATCCAATGTGCTAGGTAGATAAAAGGGAGAGACCTACTATGATACTAGCAAGTCTACCACCCCATTCCATTCATGGTATGTGTGAATGATCGAAGAGTTTGCCATCTCCATCAAGCTCTAATTGGCATCATCTATTATGGTTTTTATTGTGTGAGAAGGGGTGGTTTTGCCTTCTCAAGCATTGAAGATATTGAAGGAATCCCCTTCAATAATAATTTTATCCATCTTTAGGCTAGAGGAAAGTTGAATGCCCCAAAGTGATGCTTTGGCTTCAACCACATGGTTTTTCTAAATTCTTAGGGGGGCTTATATAAGCAAATGATTAGCTTTCCCTTTGAGTTCCTTATGGCTCCTCCCCTACTCATAGGGCCTAGATTTCCTTTTGAGGCTCCATTTAAGTTGATCTTAACCCAACTTTCAGGTGGAGGATTACACCTAGTATGTTTGCATACCAAGTCTTTGGAAGGGGACTTTATTTTTTATATTACCTCCTAATTTTTGAAAACCAATTGTTTGGAGGCAGATCTAGGATTTTTTTGATAGGAGGAAAGGCTCTCTAGTTCTCAGTGATGGCATGAAAAATATGGAAGAAGACCTCTTTTGGCTCGTATCTTTTAATTGAGAACAAACTATCATTTCAAGCTTTCCAAACACTCTAAAACTAGTGTGGGAGGGCAATATTCCATAGGAAGGATAAGGATAGAAGGCTCTACAGAGGTTTTCATTCTCTAATGAAATCAAGAATGTTGTTCGATTTAACCCATGAGAGATTAATTTTTTTCAAAATCTAGTCAAATAGGCATGAACTAAATGGGCATGACAAAAATAAATGATGGACCGAGTCCTCAACTTCCCTACATAGTGGGCATCAACTAGGGATGATGAGTCCTCTTTTTTCCAAGTTATCTAATGTTAGGATCTTGTCTTGAGTAGCCAGCCAAAAGAAGAAATTTACCTTAGGATTAAGGTGTTTTATCCATAAATATTTATAGTAGTTCCATTCTTCCTCTAAATTCATATTATTAGTGTGTCTTGAGGAGATCGATTACTTCCCACTATATTCAGTTTCCCATAAAAAATGATCTTCCTTAGGGAATGTGGGGATGTGAACTTGTGTGATGGATGAATTGAGATTCTAAATCTCCTGAGCCTCTTTAAAAGTGTAGCCTTCTATGGGGAGGACTTTCCAAGTCTTCAATACCTCATTCACATCCCAATAATCTTTGAATTTGGTACCCCATTTTTGCTTAAAGCCTGCACATGAATTAGCCCAAATACCTTGTGAAGAGAGGGGGAGGGTGGAATCCAGGCATCCTCCCAGACATCACTTTTATCTCCATCTCTAATTTTCCATTTAATTATTTTTATTATTAGGTCCTTACAGTTGTTGATGGCTTTCCAAAAGGTGGATCTATCGGTTGGGCCTTCTTTCCAGAGTAGGCAATCTTCCTCATAACCTTCTAGGTATTTAGCCTTGACTATTCTAGCCCATTCTCTATCTTCTTTCATAAGATTCCATCCAATTTTTTCTAGGAGGGTCTATTTCATGGACTTAATAATTTTGAGCCCCAGTCCCCCATTTTCTTTAGGTACATAGGCTTTTTCCCAAGAGACCAAGTGAAACCTAGAGTGGTCCTCAATACCCCTCCATAAAAACTTCTTTTGAATTTGCTCTATCTTTGTTATCACCTTAATGGGTATATAGAAGACTAATATTAAGTATACTAGGATACTCTTAATTGAGGCTTCGAGTAACAAAAATATTCCCACCTAGGTAAGGTGTCCTTTCCACCCTACAAATTTTCTCTAAATTCTATCGATGATGGGATTCCAGAGATCAAATTCCATTTTGCCTTCAAATAGTAGAATACCCAAATATGTTACTGGTAACTGACTTAGCTAACATTCCAAAATTCTTTCCATCCTTTTCTATAGCATCACTAGGGTGTTGATGAAGAAAATGAAACTCTTACAAAATTTTATGCACTAGTTAGAGAGAGATTCATAGTTTTTGAGAATGGATTTTAGTTGTCTAGCTTCTAGCTTCCTCTACCAAAGTTTCTCCTAAGATTATTGTGTCATATGCAAATTATTTATGGGTGATTGGTTTGGTGTTAAGCACTACTAAGATGTCTTTTATTAGACCTTGCATACGGGATTTCAATAGACTTCACCCCAAGGTTTCTACCACTATGATGAAAAGATAGGGAAAGAGAGGGTCCCACTATCTTAGACCTCTAGAAGTCAAGAAAAAACCTTTAGGGAATCCATTCAAGATTATGGAAAACTTGGGAGTAGTTATGCAGTTCCATATAATTTTCTTGAGGTCTTGGTTGAATCCTGATTTCTCAAGGATCTTCATTAAGAAATTCTAAGAGACTCTATCATATGCTTTGATCATATTCAACTTAATAAACATACCTTATCTTGGGGATTTGGAGATAGAGTGGATGGCTTCATACACCAAGATGATTCCATTTGTTATTTATTTCTCAACCATTAATGCCCCCTATTGTTGTCCAATAACTTTATCTAGGAGGTGTTGTATTCTTTTCACCAAGATGACCGAGTAAATTTTGTAAGTTGTATTACATTGGCTAATTGGGTATAAATCCTATACATTGTTTACTCTTGTATTTTTTGGAGTAAGGACCAAAAAATTATTATTCATTTCTCTTAGAATAGTTCTAGATTGGAATAACTTACTCACTATTGCCTCAACTTCAGTGTGGATAATATCTCAAAAATTTTGAAAGAAGAAGGGGGGAAGCTGTCAAGACTAGGGGCCTTAAAACCCTCCATCAAAAACACAACATTTTTTACCTCTTCTATAGATGGGGTTTTGGTAAGAGTAACATTGTCATAATCATAAATAACCCTATTAAAGTTATTCAAAGTACTATCCACCAGTTGTTCATCAAAGGGACCTTCTTTTAAAAGTAGATTTTTGAAAAAAATTATTGTGTGACAGGATATCTCCTCATCTTCTTTACTAAGATTGTCAATGCCCATTTTTAATTGAGTTATTTTGTTCACATTCCTATGTCTGATTGATGAGTGATGGAAGAAATTGATGTTTCTATCCCCTTCCTTTAGCCAAGTGCACCTAGATTTTTGTTACCATTAAGTCTCTTCTTTGCCTTTAAGTTATGGATTTGGCACAAAAATTATTTTTCCCTTCAGAAAATCTATTCATTTTTACCTTCCAAAGCTAAAATTTCTTCAATTACTGCTAATTCCTCCTCCAAAGCCTTTTTTTGTAGGAAGATGTCACCAAATACTTCCTTAATCCATATTTTTAGTTTTACTTTGAGGAAATTTAGTTTTTTGGTCAGAATATACATAGTAGTACCTAATAAGGGTTCTTTCCACCATTCCTTTAGAGATTAAATCAAGTTTGGGTGGTGAATCCACATGCTTTCAAATATAAAAGGAATGTTCTTTAGTTTTGAGAATTTTCTCCTTAAAAAATTAGGGAATTGTGGTTAGAACCAATTCTAGATAAGGAGGAGAGACTGCTAGTGAATTAGATGTCCTAATTTAAGGAGATCATGACCCTATCAAGGTGGACCTGAATTAGATTATATACCATCTATTGATTTGTGGAGCTAAAAGCTTCACTAATGAGCTAATGTTGAGGTTCTTGGGCTTACACAGTAACCGGCATCAGTTAGAACCAACCGACATCAGTTAGGGGTCGATCGGCATCAGTCATCTTCAGACCGACACTGACTTCTGTGCATTTCCAGAACTGTTATTTTTAGGAGAACAGATTTGAGCCTTTGATTTGAGACTTATGTCCACCTCTTGATAGCCACACTCACTTTGCCCACGAACCAAGGCCCTTTATAAAAAACCTTAATGCAGTCTTCTTGTAAAGAGAAATTAATAAGGAAAAATCCTCTGAGTAAGGCGACCACTCCATGTGTCCTTTGGGTTTCCATTTTAAGTTGGACCAGCTATGAAAGGAATCTATATTTGGCCAAAATTTGTTTACCCTTGCCAAATTAGATTTAACCAGTTCCATGTCAACCTGTTCCACCATAGGATCAAGAATAATAAAGCAAACCTCATTGTTTTCTACTTCTAGGAAGATTTGGAGGTTCAACTATTTATGGCCCACCAATCTTTTACCTTTAACTCTATCCACCCAAGACAGCTGGGGAATGTTGGGGGAACATGATCCATTTGTAACCTATTATTTGTCGAGTTTGTCAGTCGACATTTGAGAAAAAATTGACTCTTTCAGGGCTTTGTCCACCATGGGATTCCTGTGATTAGCATCATGTGGGGTAGTGTTGACTTCTAAGTAGTTATTGTTACTCAGATTATTGTGTCCTGGCTTTGTGCTAGTGTCCTCAGAGACATTCTGGTTTTCTTGCTCAAACAGAAGTTGAAAATGCTGAGGATTTTTCACTACTTTTCCTCCACCCTCCTCGCTCTCCATTCTCAAAGGAAAAATACAAACAAAAATTTTCAATTCTATTATATTTAAATATATTTAGAACATATTTGTATAATATAAAATTTGAAAACTCAATTTTGTCATAATGTCCTTAAATTTCTTTGCAGTTCATTAGATAGATGAGAAAGTATATTTAAAAAAATATATATATTATAAAATATATTAAAAAAAATTATATAAATAAATTCATTTAAAATTTTTTATGTAAATAAATTCAACTTTTTTATTTTTATTATATAAATTAATGATAGTCTAATCATATAAAATGATGAGTTGTTATATCATGTACTAAAATATAAATAATTGTAAACTATACCTACCTATTTAATGTATAATCTCTCGTGTTTAATTTCATAAAATAAAAATAGTTTTCAAACAAAATGAATGAATTTCTAATAGAAATGAAGAATTTTGGTGAGGGTATGATTCACTTTGTAGTGTAGAAAGATTACATTTGACTAAAAAGATTTACAATATTTTATATTATGAAAAAAAAAAATCGTATGTAAATAAAATTAACATTTTTTTTATTTTTATTATATAAAATAATAATAGTTCATTCAGGGAAATGATTATTTATTATATCATGTGCTAAAATAGAAATAGTTATAGATTATATATACCTACTTATTGTATAATCCTTCATGTTTAATTTTACAAAATAAAAATAGTCGTCAACCATAATGAAAAAAATTCTAATAGAAATGAAGAATTTTGTCCAGAGTATAATTCACGTTGTGGTGTACAAAGATTGCATTTGACTCAAAAGATTTACAATATTAAGAAGAAGAAAAAAGATTGTACGTCAATAAAATCAACTTTTTTATTTTTATTATATAAAATAATACTAGTTCAATCAAGAAAAATGATTATTTATTATATCATGTACTAAAATATAAATAGTTGTAGACTATATATACCTACTTATTGTATTTAATTTCACAAAATAAAAATAGTCCTCAATTATAATGAATAAATTTCTAATAAAAATGAAAAAATTTAACTAAAATATGATTCACGTTGTGGTATAGAAAGATTACATTTAACTTGGTTATAAATTATATATACCTATTGATTTAATAATCTCTCATCTTTAATTTTATAAAGAAACAAATTATTAATCATGAATGAATTTTTTCGCCTTACTAATATTCTCGTTGTGGTTTAGAAAAATATAGAATTTTCGCCTTACCAAGATTCTCACGTTGTAGTTGAAAAAGATTACATTTGACTAGGAAGGTTTAGGTAGCTACATTTTAAAGGACTCTCCAAATATTCCCACAATCAAATCTAAGGAGTTTTAGGCATGGAATTTAGTCATTTGTTCCCACAAACGTCCACAATTCCCCTTATTTATAAAGCTTAAATTCCTCGTTTGAGTTTCGATCTAGGTACGTATATGGCGGCGTTTATTTATTATTTAATTTGTTTTAATAAACTTCCAATCCCGCATGGACTTTTCAAGTACGGGTGCGATTTTGTTCGACTACGATGGACGGCATATGGTGCGATTTCGTCACATACTTTTCGCAGGAGCGTTCATGCACCGATCCCTATCCCTATCCCTATCCCCTATCCCCTATCCGTCCCCTGACGAGAGAGAGGGTATTTTAAACGTTTCTTCAATGTGTACCGGACAACGCAGTCTACAATGAACAATATGACGCTCGCGGAATTTGATTTTAAGTGATATTTGTGTATTTTTTCTGTTTGAATCTTCTTAAGACCATCGACTTTTAAAAGTCATCCCTATATGCATTAAATGTGTGGATTTCTATCAAATTTTAATACAAATATTCATACACATGTAATCAATTTTTTAAAATCATCAAGGTTAGAGGTGTATTTAATAGTAAGAAAATTGTAAACAATAATTAACTTTTAATAATGAAAATTAGAGTTTTGTAACATGACAATAAGAAACTTAAAAATTTATGATAAATAGAGGATCCCATCTAAACCATTAACTAGATGTTTCTAGTTGCAAAAATCTTTGTTTAGACATTTTGATGTAGGGGCATTCTAAGCTAACTCATAACTTGTAAGTTTTAGAGCACGTGGTGGTGAAGAGTCATTGGACATGAAAGGTTGCATGGAGACACTCATCAAAGGAGAAGCACACAAAGGCAGCCAAAGATGATAAGTGCACAGACAAATACAAGAATGAAAGGCATGCACCGGTTGCACATAGGACTAAGGGAAATATAATGCATAAGAAGAATAACAAAGAAAGGCACGCACATGCTCGAGACATGCGCATAACAGAAGGGAGATGGCACTAGATTCCAAGGAACTAAATAAGACAAGGAGGGCACACAAGGAGACAAGTAGTAGGGGAAAGTGAGAGGCATGATGCGAGGCGACGGGCATAATGCTCAAGGACAATAAACGATAATCGATCAACTCGTCAACGATAAAGATGATTGATCCAAAACTCAGAAGTTCTGGCTGATAAATATCACAATAACATAGAAATAACACAATAACAATGAATTCTCTGAGAAGAGATGTAGTATTACTCAAAATCGCAATACAGAAATATGCTTATCTCTGGGAAGAGATGTCTCTTCACATTTCGGGTTACCTATTCTTTTATACACAATTTGAAAGCATGGGAAGGATGTGGAAGGTCACCAATCTCGAGGGAGATGAAGTGGTACGACTTCCAATATTTAAAACAATACATAATTCAAGAAATTACTATTTTTAGAAACTTACTATTTTTAGACAGCACTATTAAAATTGAAATTTGAGGCACTTCCGTTGGATTTTTGGGGGTCAAACTTCATTGAGCGGAGCTCAATGCCATTTCACGATGTTCCCCTCGTTCCTAGCTTTCCAACGGTTCAAACGACGAGTCAATTGGAGCTACGGTGCAAAAGTTATGGCTCCCGGAAGTTCCGTCATCAATTGGGGTGGAACTGTCACCCGAATTGTCGCCTGAATTGATGCCTGGATCAATGATAACTAACAAGGCAAGGGCTAGAAATGATAACAAATCTAGAAGAATCTGAAGTAGTTGTTGTCAGAATTATAGGGCTTGAGGTTTGACTCAACCATGTGATTCAAGCTCAAGTATTTGAAATCGGGTGCGAAATTTTGATGGAAGGATAAATATCAACCTACAAACTTGACCAACCAATAGTAACTGACCTCCATAGTTATAAATAGGGGCATTTGGCCCATGATTAGAGGTTGTTGTGGTGGTGATTGTTGTTATTGTGGGGTTTTTGCTAGGAAGATTGTTGGATATGGCTGAGAGTAGGTAGTCAAGAGGTGTAGGAAAATGGCAGAGGCCTAAGGATCAAATCTCGTAGAATATATACAAGTAGAGAGAGAGAGAGAGAGTGAGGGTGAGAGCTTACCAACTCAATAATGGGAGCCGAAGAGCCCCTAATGCATTGTTGTGATGATGAAACTCTATGTAAATATTCTATGATAAATGAAATCCATTTGAATTATCTATTGTGTTAGTGTATGTGTTTGTACCAAAGGCTACAATGTTTACTTCCTTTCACTAGGAACCTGACCCTCAACCATGTCAATTTGGTATCAGATTGGGTTGACATCCTTGGGAGATGCAGTAGGGAAAGAACCTATGAGCAAAAAAATAGTAGAGTGGTACAACGAAAAGGATGGCTAGCACAATCACTAATCTGAGGCACCTGGCCAAGGAGGAAGAGTGTTGAGAATAGTGTAGATTGGTAGACCATCGAGATGAGGCAAACAATGGTGTGCGTTGAAGAAGAGTGTAGACTAGTGGATAGCTAGTAGAATATGCCTTAGTGAGTGCAGAATGGTAGATCAATATAAGAGTGAAGCAACCAATAGCAGGCATAACGTTCACCATAAATATGTGGGTAGAGATTAGATGAGTGGGAAGGGACACTTGATAGGTGAGATGCATATGATCATGATAAAGGTTACGATAGTAGTTCAAAGATCCTAGAGTGTTACCCTGAGAAAGTTAGGTGAACAAGCATCTTCCAATTGGAGAGTTGGGTAGAAGATGCAGAGGAGTGTCCTCCATCAAGTGTGGATGTGCTGAGGGTGAAGAGCATAAAATATGACTCAGCGAGGAGTCAAGTTTTGCCATCAAGTGTGGATGGTTAGAGGATAGAGAATGCAAGAGAAGATGTAGGCATTGTAGAGTAGTACATCACAGACTTAATAGAGAGTCATAGTTTTCTATCAAATATAGACAGTTAGAGAATGCAAAGTGCAAAAGATGAGTCAGTAGATAGTCAAAGTCTTCCATCAAGCATGGATGGGTAGAGGAAAAAAATTGCAAGAGGAGATGCAAGTGCTGCAAAATAAGATAGTGCAAGGAGTAGACCCACAAGAGAAGAGAAGGTGGGTCAAGGATGGCAAGCATAATTTCATGCTAAAGAAGGTTGAAGACTACGTGAAAATAGAAAGATCATGAAAAAGTATGTGGAGTAGTACACCAAGGGGTTGGAGAGACTTAGAGGAGAGGAGGAGGTGGTGAGACAAGGAAAGAAAATAAAAGGCTTCTAAACTACTATACCAAGTAGTTTACCCATATACCTGCCTCAAATTAGTGGGAAGTATTTAGAGTGCTAAATAAGAAGAGGAAGATTGGGAATTGGGAGAGGGTGATAGGAGACTAACCCTAAAAAATATGTCTCAAGACATTAATGAATTTGACATTAAACGAGAGGGGTGTCTAGGTGTAGGTTATGCAATGATAATGTACAAAGCATGAGGAGGCATAGAATGAAGGTGACAAAAACATGATTTTGTGAGGTGTAGAGGATGCACTTAGCAAGGGTTTATGTGGGTGTAACCAAAAGTAACAAGTGGTAGGGTGAAGTACATACACCCTATAAGGAGGAGTTGAAGCCAACAAAAAAAGGGGTGAAGAGGTCAACCCAAAGTTGAACCTAGAGTGCAAGAATGCAAGGTGTAGAAAGGGGAGATTTGGAAAAAAATAAGAGAAGGAGCTAGATAAGGTCTTGTTGATCTCAACTCGAAGTTAAACCTAATTTGTCCCAAAGTAAACAAGAAACATGCAATGGGGGCGAACATGAAAGAAGGAATCAACCAGGGAGTAGATAGGATCTACAAATAGATAAGGAGAGTTGATGAAAGGAGATTGACTATGATGGATAAGTGTCCAATATTGAGCGTAGGTGAACAGAGGAGAGACCCATAAAAGTGAACAAAATGAGAAGAGGGAAACACTGGAAATAATGTATAATCATGTTTCACTTGCCACAAAGGAATGATAGAGATGTGCCTAAAGGAAGGAGAAGGTGCAGAATAAGGGAAGTAGATAGAGGTGTTGCAAAAGGGTGTTGGAGAATCAGAGTTACACTAAGTGAAAATAAAACTAGTAAATCATTGAACTATTAAGGAATCCATCAAAGAAATCAAGGATACAAAATTTCCATAAGCACAATTGGGAGCTATCCAATTGTCCGACCATTAAGGTAATTAGGAAGATGGGTGTAATCTAGAAGGCATGCCAAGGAAGGAAATTGAAGTAGTAACCATAGTTTTTGCAAAGATGAAATGTTGCCAATAAAGGGGCAACTGGAGGCTAATATATCACCAAACAACTAAGGCATATATAAAATAGATGTAAGTCAAGGTGATGCACTAAGGAAGAAGAAGTTGAGTGGAGTAGAGTGTAACATAAAGTTATCCAATAATCAAACATTCAAGGTAGCTAACATACGTGTAAGATGTGCCAAATGCCAAGGGAGAGAGTTTCCATGAGAGTAACTAGTGGTTGATAGAGCACTAAACTATTGAGGCAATCAAGAAGAGTTTAGGTCAAAAGACACATTAGACAAGTTGAAGGAGATAAATTAAAGTTGAGCACAATTTGAAGCCGATATATCATTAGATAAATGGGGCAACTAGCAAGAGCATGAGTCTGAGGATACACCAAGTAAGAGGGAAGTAGAGTTGTTGAGTGTAACTAGAAGAGTGGATTGTTACATGATGAGAAACTGCAGGCTAATAAAATCACCTTACTTGATGTAACTGGTAAAGAAACCCAAGCAAGGATACACATAAGGAAGAAAATAAAAATAAGAATAAGTACCAGTCAGAGAGGATGTTATATAGAAGTATGGTGTCAGTAAGAAGGAGACTAGATGCAACATGCCAAGTAAGAGGCATGAAGGAAGATAAGTGAGATCACAAGAGTGGATGTGCACGAGGTGAAAGGAATGCCTAAAAAAAAACAAAGAGGTCAATGCACAAATAAACCTAAGAAGAGAAAGTGCAAGTCATGCCAAGAGGTGAGAGCACATGAAAAGGAGAAGAAGAGTGTGTGATGAAGGTAGTGCATAGAGAAAGGAAGAATAAAACATCTGGAGGAAGGACTCACCTAATCCATCAAGGAAAAAGATGCGTGATGGAAATCATGAATCACAAAGTCACCTACGAGAGTGAGGTAGGCTAGAAGAAGGTAAAAATGTGTAAAACAAAGGAGCAAAGGAGGAAAGGAAGAAAAGGAATACCAACCTATCACTGAGGATGGGTTGATATATTATCAATCTAAGTATGGAGCAAAGCACAAAAGTGAAGGGTCATGCAAAATAAATCAAATACACCTATTTTACATGAAGGATAAGGAAAAGAATGTGAAAGCAAAAATGAGTACACCAAGAGAGCCAAGTGGACACTGGTCAAAGGAAAGAAGAATAACAAGATTGAAGGAGGAGGAAGGGATAAGCAAAATCATGTTTGCACATAAGAAAATGAAGGGATAAGAATGGGAGAATATTAATTTGAGGTTGATAGAAATGGTTGGGAGGAATTTAGCCTAAGTGAAGAGCCACGTGTGGAGAACACAGGTGGAGGAAGAATCACATGACATATCATGTAAAGATATAGAGGAAAGAGATAAATGAGGCATGCACAAATGAGAGAAGTATTTGATTAAGGAAGGAGATTGAAACAAAGGAGTGGAGAAGAGAATATGCTAAAGGAGAAAGAAGAAGGGTCCAGAGGACAATGAAGAGAATGAAAGCAACAAGAAAAGGGTAATGATGTGTTGAGATAGCTGACCTATAGAGTGGTTCAACCACTTAGACCTAATGTAAGCATAGGATAAAAATTTAATTACCTAGGGAGTTTGATGTGGGATCATCCCAAGCTAACTCATAACCCGCAAGTTTTAGAGCACATAGTGGTGAAGAGTATTTGGGTGCAAAGGGCTGCATGGAGGTGTTTGATTGAGTAGAAGTGTGTAAATGGATCTAAATTCAATGAGTGTATAGAGGGAGACAAGAAATAAAGGTGAGAATAGGTTGCACATAAGACCAAGGGAGAGACATGTAGGAGGAGTAAGAAAGAATTATGTGTACATGCACTCAAGACACATTCATAATGGAAAGGAGATGGTGTTGGGTTATGAGGAACTAAATAAGATAATGAGTGCATATAAGGAGACAAGTAGCATGGGAAATTAATAGGCACAACACAAGGTGACAATCACAATGATCAAGGGCATAAAATAACAAATGATCAACTTGCTAGATGTAAAGATGATAACTGACAATGCAAGAACTAGAAAGGATAATTTATCGAGAAGGGTCCTAAGTGATTGATATTAGAATTTTAGGGCTCAAGGTCTGACTCATCCATGTGATTCAATCTCAAGTGTTTGAAATTGGGTGCCAAATTTTGATGGAAGGATAATTGTCAGTGTGTAAATTAGACTAGCTGGTAACTAACCTCCATTGCTATAAATAAAGGCATTGCACCCATGATTATAGGTTGTTGTGGTGGTGATTATTTTTATTACTATGGGGTTTTTGTTGGGAATATTTTTGGCTGTTTGAGAGGAGGCAATCGATAGGTGTAGGAAAAGGACAGAGGCCTAAGGGTCAAACCCTATAAAATTCTATAGGTATAAAGAGAGAATGAGGGTAAGATCTTAGAGCTCAAGAATGGGATTTGAGGAGCCTCTAATGTATAGTCGTGAAGTTGAATCCCCACGTAAATTTGATGCAATAAATGAAATACATTCAAATTATCCATTGTAATAGTATGTGTGTGGACCAAAAGCTATGAGGTTTGGCTTCCTTCAGTAGGAACATGACCCTCGACTGCATCACATTTATGGAAAGTGACAACCAAGTAATTTGTTTTTCAATAATTATGTTCATCCACTAATAAACTTTATGGGGATTATAATGTAAATTGAGTTGGGTTAGCATCACCCATTCATTTCATTTTTAGTTTTTAAAATTTTAGTGGCACAAACCCAAAGCAACATAGTATCACAAATTTGACCTAAAATGAAAAAAAAGATGGGAGGGTGTATGGGTCCTCCCATTTCAGTTTAGTCTCAACCTTGAGAGAGAGAAAAGAGAAATGGATAGTGTACATTGAGAGAGAGGAGAAATGATTGGAAAGGAAGGATAAATGGACAAAAAGCAATGAGATTGAAAGGGACAACAAGATGTCTACCTACCAATAGAGTTTTGGGGGCAAAGTTAGGGCAATAGAAAGAATCAGAGGGAAATAAAAAAGAGATCCTCTTACAGTTGAAGAAGAGGAAGAATATGTACCACCATAATGTAACCAAAGATCAAAGGTATATAATTTTTATTTTTATACGTGAAATTGATTTATTTTTATGTAATTCCTATAAAAAAAATTAAAAAATCATAGGAAAAACACATTAAAATAAATGATATGATTTCAAGATTCAACTATGTAGTTTAGAGTCAACCTATTTCCACCCATATATCATGTATAGTGGTTCACTAGAATCCATATCTCATGAGTATGAATAGTCCACTCAACACTCATTGCATATAGGTGATACTCAATAGGGTGAAGCACAAGGACTTCTTAGAGGTCACCCATCCCATAACTACTTTGGCTTAAGTGTGATTACTCATGGAGTTTCCTCCACAATCAATCATACTTTGCTTATGACCCCATTTACAAATAAATTATGGGTTAATATAGGTTAACTCTAAATTACTCAAATAAATCTTGAAATCATATCCATAAATTGATGCACTACATAAAAACTACCAACTAAATACATTGATATAATTTGTAAAACACCCTATGAAAAACCATGAATTGAACCTACAAACTCCTAGGAAGACAACCCTATGAAAAACCCTTAAAACTATCTAAAACCCCTACATAAAACCTTGACACTTACCTCACCCTCCTCTTTTTCCAAATTTATTTTTTCTCTCTTTTATTTTATAGCTTTTGTGAAAATTATTTGATGAAATTATAAATTTGGTTTACTCTTTTCTTTTCTAGGTTGCATGCAAATTATTTGATAAGATTCCTGATTTAGTTTTTTTCTATATTTAATGAAAATTATTCGATGAAATTCCTATTTGCATCTTAATATGATTTGAGACTGATTTTCAACCTTCCATGTTGTCTTTAATCATTATTCACACTTATTCATCATTCATATTTCATTAATTCTTGACAACAAACTTAAAAAATCAAGAAAAAAATATTATTTTCAATAAATAAAATGAAAATTTGATTGTATAATTAGGATAAAAAGTACACTTAAAAAATATTACTAATATTTTAATTTTTACAAGTCGAATGAATGTTTTAAATATCAAGCACATGTGGTCATCGATGTGTCACCTCATGGAAATATAATAATGAGGGCATTACTTAGTGTGGGTTGTGGAGGGTCCACCATTTATGCAACCATGTGTTTTAGCCTTTTAGGGTTTAGACTATGTAAATCCTATGTTTGATTAAAGGTTTGAGTAGACTAAATCAAGGAAATAATATGCATACAATAGCCACTG
This sequence comes from Torreya grandis, assembly GCA_037957365.1. Lineage (NCBI taxonomy): Eukaryota > Viridiplantae > Streptophyta > Pinopsida > Cupressales > Taxaceae > Torreya > Torreya grandis. Next base: position 3,727,881 of record JARHVA010000771.1, on the reverse strand, counting down.
ATTTGTTATAGATTTGACTAGCTTTGACTTTTTTTAAAATAGTAATAAATATGTGTAAATAAAGACTTATCTGGAAAACACTTGATATAGATGATATGAGTGGTATAAACTAAGATAGAATTAGGTTTGAGTGTCATCAACTAGATCCATATGTTATAACCCCTCCTGAATAGTAGCACCACATTTGGATAGTAGTGCCATGTGGCTCTAGTGTCTTAATATTAGCTCTAGTGTCCTTTGTGTAGGGTTATTTTGAACTTTTGGGTGCATGTGTCTGGATTTTTAGGTTTTGTTCCTAATCACACAAATTTTATAACTCTATATTATACTTGTAATTATTTATTTGTGATGTAAACCTTAATCCTCCTTGCAATTAGAGTATGAGCTAAAAAGTGTGTTTGTTAGTAGGACAAGCTAAACATCCTCAACACCCCACTGTGAAAAGAGTTTCCTACATACCAATACTCTGAGGAGGGATCAAGACCGATGTAGTTCTCCCCACCTAATTGATGGTGCAAGTGCAAGTGATGCTAGTATGATAGTGGCTTTGAATGCCTTGTATGTGCTTAAAATTGGAAATCTAAAAAAGTTGATCTTAAGGCTATTGTAAATGGTAATATACAGAAGTAGGGCAGAATAAGGATTGATAACCTTGATTTTTTTCAACTTGTTTTATGTTTAAATAGGTATTTTGCATATAATCTCCATCTAGTGGATAAAGGGATAAAAGTCATCTATTTATAATGTTATGTTGCTTGTGCAGATAATAAAAGATGTCTAGGCTAATTTTAGGAGGGTTTTAATTTTGAAAATATATGCATTAGGGAAAGCTAGGGTAAATGGCATTGGCTCCATTTTGGGGACACTAGTACCATGTGGCTCTAATGTCCAGCTAACATAACACTAGGTAGGAAGGGCCAAGATCAGGAAATGAGGATCTAGGATTGTGTTTGAGCTGACTAAGGATGCATATGGCCTGCACAAGGGATGGATAAGTGTGATAATAGGCTTTAAGATAGGTATATGGATAAACTAGGGGTAGGTAGTCTCAAATAGCACTATTAGCACTCAAATACCAATTTTAGGTGATTACATTTAACCCCTCCCCCCCTCCCTCCTTAATGCTAGAAATGCAGTAAAAGGAAATGACTAGTATAAAAGAAAAAGAAGTGTACTTGGAATTACATAGAAAATTAAGCTTGTAAGCTAAATTTGAGTATGTAAAGTTGGGTTTATGTATGTGAAGCATGATCCAATGCATGACTTATAAGTGAAATGTGCATAAATTAGTTCTTACTTAAGAGATGTCAAAAACAAAAGACTATGCTAAATAAAGAAGTAAAACTAAGTAAAGATATGGGAAAGAGGAAATGAATGAATACACCTTGTTTGGTATGTGAACCAATGCATGAAATTAGTGAAAACCTATGTGTGTGAATGTATATAGTGATCAATTAATGAATATCTTGGACTGAGATGATAGCTTGCTCGATCCTCATATGTGGGTGGCTCAAGAACTCAATCCAATTTTGACTCGATCATTTCCAACCCCTATTTGGTGAATCATGACCTATGAATAGCTTGGGTTAGACTAATATTGTGTCTAACCCTATCATGTGGGTGGCTCAAGAACTCAAGTAAGCTATGGCTCCATCATTCCCTACCCATATGTAGTAGAGGCATCTAAAATTGAACTGTGTGAAGTACTAAAACTATCTAACTGAGTATATCTAACTGTGTATGTCATCTATGTGGCCACTCGGGTATATTTTACTACTTTGGGCCACTTGGGAATGCCAACCATTGTAGATGGAGTAAGGCATTAAACTGGTGATAACCTAGAATATGATGTCAAGTGTATGCAATGTAGAGAATGACATGGAATTTGTCATTTCATCTAATCAACCAGTGTGTAATTGAGCATATGGAAATAATGTACCATGCACATGCCTCCAATCTGGTAATTGAGCATATTGATTTTGGACTGAGTTGTAATATCTACATCTGAGTATCTAAACTAAATATTAGAATGGTCATGTCATGAATGATGCCTCCAATCTAAGCAATTGATATGAATCTAAGCTGAGCTAGTATGAATTGGAGTAAAAATTGAGTATAATCAATAAACCTATAATTAGATATGTGGAAATATGTACTATACCTATTGTATTATTCTAGCCAATATGAGTTGTTCTAAAACTGAGGCTACTAGATAGTAGCACCATGTGGTACTAGTGTCCCTATTTGGGTTCTAATGTCTTTTTGGTCTCAAATCTGTGTCCTTGTACTATTTTTATATTGTGTTTACTTGTCTGATTTTTTGTAACTGGGCCTATGTGTTAAAAATGTACCGTGAGTGCAATATAGGAGCCTGATCTCTATGAAAAACCCTTTTGAATGTCCCCTCTTTTGAGGGTATTTTTTGAACCTACTTAATAACTATCCTCAAAATAAAAAGTTCTAAAAAATGTGTGTTAGTCATAGAATTTATGATAATTACATGATAATCTAATATAATGTCCAAACATAACATCAAAATGTAAAAGAATATGAGCATAAGTATGTAATTTATGATGTATGTCATTTATAGCATTGCACAAGGGTGTCAATATAGATGTAATCAATGTATGTAATAAATTTTTTGAGTAGAACTGAGTAGTTAGGTAGGGGGGATGGGGTATGATGTCCATCACGACACCTGAGTAGGAAGGGTAGATGCATGAGGTCCCTCATGGCATCGAGAACTAGTGTGTGTAAAAATCAAAGACAAGTGTCATGGACATGATGCATACAAGAAAACATACATAAAAAAACACATGAAGTATGCATAATAGCCCAAGGGGCCATAATATAATAGACATGGGCACATTCACTAAATCTAAAAAAATAAGACATACAAGGACATGTTCAAATGTACACATACGCAAGAAACAAGCAAGTTGGATTAGAGCCACATAGAAAGACATGTTCGAATGTCCTCATACACAATCAAAAAAGCACACACAAGAGACATGGTCACATTTCCAAGTCCTACATACTATGAATAGAAATGGTGTAGAGCCAAAGAATAATGGCATATTCAAATTCCCTCAAATAAAAGAAGCATAGAAGTATAATCAAATCTAAACTAGGGAAACTATAAATGAAAGCATGCATGAATATGTAATACAAATCTGTGTAAGATCTAGGATGTATATATGTTGCATCTAACTTAGTAATAGCCAGAAAAAATTTAAGTATGAGTAGCAATGATCAATATCAAGATATAACAATGTTAAAGCTGGAATGTAGAGTATGTAAGGATAGAACCTAGTAATAGAAACTATGTATAGGATTCTTACAAGTGGGTGAATTGGTCAAGCAAATAACCATATATCGATGTATATTCCCCCAATGGGTAGATAATATCAAGTCTAGATCAATGTAGTAGACCTGAGTCCTATAGTAATCTGCAAGCACTCAACAAAAATAAGTGAAACATGTAGTATGATTAAACTAACTATACTAGGATAGCTAGCATATGCAGTGTCTAGAAAATAAAAGAAATGTAAACATAGCAATTCATACAATCTATATTTTTTGCATTTTATGAGTAATTATTTGAATGCTTTTGTGTTTTTGAAATATTGTATTATTTTTATATTTTATAGAAATAAGCTATGCACAAGCAATATGAAAATGAACTATGTACAATGAATAAGGGGAAGAAGGAAACTATGTACAAAAAGAGAAAAAGCATACTATCTGATGAGTCTCATGGGAGACTCACTACCACTATGACCATTGTCAAATAAGGGAATTGTGATTATGTGTGTTTTTTGAAAGGGAAATTATGATCCCATAATTTGTTGTATCGAGTGATTTATATTTGTTTCTATATCTCTTGGTGTAGTGGTGATAAGAATCTATGGTGTTGACTGTGGTGTCCTATGAACTATAGGGGTCTTAGGAACTCATCTGGTAGAAGAAGATGTAGGTGACATAGGTGCCCTGTACTAAGAACCCCAAGAACCCAATAATATTGATCTCAATAAAAAGTGAGTGGAGGAAGGCCCAATGGAATCTATGACATATATCTACCATAGGGATCTCTCTAATAATGGTCTCAATGGGAGAGTATGTGTATGTGTCGATACTATAAGAGTAAACCTTGCCTACACTGGTAGCTCTACAAAACTTTGTGGTGTATCAATAGGAACCATAACCTGAGATCTAATTGATAATTATGCTATATCTAGTAACTATGCTAGAATTGTAATTGGTGACTATGAAGTAACTGCTTATGGAATAGGTATAGGCTACTCATATGGTGATTTATATGTATGTATTTAAAGCATATGTTCATTGTGGATGGTATGGATCATAGTTGTTGTATCCATGTCCTACCCAATAACATATCAAACATGCTTGCACTAAGTAATACTAAGAATCAACTGGCTATATGTGTTGGTCCAACTTGTAATGGAAGCATAATCTTCCTAACAGAGCTCTAAACATGACCACTAAAACCACTAATAATTATTTCTATGGGAATTATATCCTAATATAAATACCCCAAATTTTGTAAAAGTGTCATAGTTCACATGCTAATGCTTGACCCATTTTCAACCATAACACTCTAGATATGATGGTGATCTATGTGTGCTCGTACAAAGAGTGCATGTAAATCTATATCATCATCAACAATCTCCTACTCTGAGAAGGTGATAAGTGGTCTAGGTGGAACTATAGTTTGGTACATGTCAATTATATGGTGCAATGGGTGTGCCTCCTCTGTAATAATATGATATGAAGTTGGTGGTGGATGTTCTTGATATGTGTAGTGAACACCTGAAGTGCTCCCTGCCTCATTTTTTGTTTATTTTAGAAATGGATCTGAGAATATATTTAATGCCTTAACTTTAATTTTTTTAATTTTTGGTGCCTCTTTGGGTGTGCCCACATCAATAATGCTAGCCTCAATCAAATCTTGTATCTTATTTTTTAGGCTCATGCATGTGTTTATTATATGGCTTGGTGCCCTACAATACTCATAGAATGCATTGGAATCATGATTTTTGGAAGAGGTCATGTATTATCAACCTCTTTAATGGGAGGGATAGATATTACATTGTATTCTAATAGCTAATGTAAAACTTGTGACAGTGACTCTATAAGGTTGGTGAAGATTTAATGCTAAGGCTCTGATAAAACCAAGCAAGGAGATGGCTCTGAAGTTGTATTAATTTTGGCCTTTTGATCATTCTTATTATCGGTGGCCCTTACCTTGTATGGAGGTTTATTTAAACTCTTAGAATTTGATTTTGATCCATTGGTATGTTTTAGTTTTCCCATTGATAAAATCTTGACCTCTCTTTGACTATGTGGCACAAATCTGTGAATGTAGGAAACTTTTTAAACAAGATAACTTCATGTAATGTTGGTAAAAGACTATGCTTGAAGATGTCCTGAAGCTCTTTGTCTACCATGGGGCTAGTCAATTTAGTTAATATAGTCTTGTATTGTAAGATATATTCTGTGATAGGTTCATTTGACTCTATGAAAATTAAGCATATGAGATCTTGTCACTAATGTAAATGGAGGATTATGCTAAAACCATGTCTACCAAAGGATTGAATGTTTTGATAGATTGATTTGGTAAGTCATAAAACCAATTTAAGGTATAATATTTTAAACTGCATGGAAATAACTTTATGAGAAGCTAATCGTTAGACACATAGTCCAAACATGTTATGTGAAAAGATCAGAGATGGTGCTCTGAGTCACCCTTGCCATAATATAATATAAGCTTAGGTGCCATGAATATGGTGTTAGATTTTTCCAAAATCTCTAAATAGTGGCCACATGATGAATGTCAAATTCCTATAGAGGTAAAATGAGAGCTCTGAAAACAAGAAAATTCCACAAAGGAAATGTTTACATTAGCCACTTTAGGAAAAAATAAAGTACATATAGGGTGAGATTAGGTCACCAAAAAGGTAAAACCCTAACTCACAATTAGAATCCACTTAAAGTTAAATACCCCTAATGACTTAATTAACTAACCTAAGTAAGCTGAAAAGATGTGTAGGTAAAACCACTAGGTGGGAAAAATCCTACACTAACACCCCCCTAAAGCATAGATTAGGTGGGTAGAGGAATTGGGTCCTGGCAATAAGGCCTGATGAGGTACCCAAGTATAATGCAACTCCCATAAACTGGGGTAAAGGATAAAACTCATAGGAATAAAATTCCTCCCCAAAAAGAGAGCAAAGAAGAGAAGAGAGCTAAGAAGTCCCACTAAGGTCTATAATTGACTGTAGCCATTTGGTGTCCCCTAAAGGAATGCTCAAAAGTGACTATGAATCAGAAGTAGATGCAGTGAAGAGTGGATTACCCTAGAATAATGAGTTTGTCCACCAAATGCCTAATGGATCTTCAACCAAGGTGTAATTCCTATGAAAGGAATGATCCACATACTATGAGGTAAGTGGCCCAACTTCTTTATGCCAAGATGGTGCAATAGAAGCAAAGGTGAAGAAGGTCTAAAAAATCCTCTGTAACTATGGAACATATTGCCTGATGTCTAATGTGTCCTAGATCAGTAGACCGTTACCTTGTAATGTTAAAATTAGATTAGAGGTAGGTGGATCAAGAACTAACTCTTAAATATCTGGAAGGGGATAAGGATATGGTGCAGGTGTGTCCACTTCACTGATGTAGTCATCTATAGAAGAAGAGTTATCAATATCAAAAGAATTCTCAAGATCATAAGTGTCATCAGGTACAAGTGAGTCCAAAGAGGAATCTAAAGAATTTGAAGGAGAGTCAAGTGCAAAGTGTGAGAATATATATAGCTGAGTCTAATGATCAACTATTCCCATAACCAAAATAGTATCACTATGCAACTCCCTGTTGTACATTGAATCTGGGGTGAATTCAACTCTCATGCCTAGACTAAGGTGAGTGATCTGGTAGACTGACAGGTGATTAGTTGAGAGTGAGGGCACACTTAGAAAATTATTGAATAGTCCATCACTCACTTCAACAAACCCTATCCTGAGAACCTTTTTAGAAGTGTTGTCACCTAGTTATATAGATGACTTGTCACATGGTTCCAAGGAACTGAACTCAATCTCTAAAGAGGCCATGTGATGTGAAGCACCAGAGTCAATGACCCATGTAGGAGGAGTTGGAGGCAAAATTGAAAATAAGGATTTTCCCTTATGTTTCCCCTTGTTATTCTCTTTTGCCTTTTCTTTTCTAGATTCATTTGCCTTAGTGGATTCATGGGTTGATGAAGATGGTTTGAAAAAATTTGGAACACCTATGTTGTTCTGAATAAGAAAGCTAGTAAGGTGGTCAATTTATTTCTTTAAACATTTACTCTCAGCATGCTTACCTAAGCAATGCCCACATTTGATCTAATATTTCTTAGGCTTATGACTGAAAGAAGAGGTCTCATTGTTTGATTTGGAGGTGGAAATATTTTCACCTTTCTCAAAAATTTTCTTGCTCTACTTTCTCTCTATTGTTAGAAGCCTTATCTTTCTCAACAAGCAATGCATGAGATTTAGATGACTTCATTGTGCCCATCTGTATCAACTTATCTTGCTCCCAAATCAGGTTAGCAACAAAGGTTTCTAAAGAAGGCATCTTCTATGTGGTGTCAAGAGCACTCTTAGTGGCATGAAAAATGGACATAAATATATAATATTTAAGACCCAATTTAGAGATTATTGACAAAACAAGTTATTTATCTTTCTTGTCAATTCCACATGCTTTCAACTACAATCTCAAAAGTTTGAACTTGGTGAAAAAATCTTGAAGAGTGTCAAAGTCATTTGGGCTCAATATAATAAGCTCATTTTCTAGCTCATGTGCTTTCATCACATCCTGCACCCTAAAGAGCTTGGTGAGCTAGGCCCACACTTCAGTAGGTGTTTTGGCAAATTCAATGTGAAAGAGTAGATCTAGGGAGATGGAAAGACATAATAGTCTATAGACTTTGTCACAATGGTTAAACCATTTGATTTTTACTCTAACATCAGTAGGTTCAGTCTCAGTGCCCATTATAATTTGATGATAACCCTTGGATTGTAAGATAATTTCCATTCATGATAATTAAATGGTGTAAGTGGACTTATTGAGAATGAATTCATATTACAGAAATAAGTATTATTGTATTAAGTAAAGAAGTGATGCAAAAAAAAGAAAGATTGAATACATAACAAACACATAAATACCCCTTAGAACTATCAATCAATAACCCCCCTTGAATGTCTCAAATACAAACACACTCGTATAGACGTCAAATTCAACCAAAAATGCATCTTGAGCAGTAGGTGCATAAGTACAAGGAACAAGAGGAATGCCATATATAATTGATAATGCATTCAAGAGTGTACAAATAATATAATTTTTTTCATAAATGTGGAAGGCCCAATGATAGGTCCAATGTCTAGAGCATAAAAAACAAGCACTTTTGAAGAAAATGGCACTCAAAAAGGAGTTACCGATCAAAATTTATGGCACTTACAAGTTCTTACTTCAACATATTCTTGGACCCTTTCCAAAAATGGAATTTTTTTTCCCACTTTTTTCACAAAAAATCCAAAAAAGGAAACAAATTAAGTCTATTTCTTCATTACCTTTCACCTAAAATTTGATGGCTTCTAGAACATCACGCGCTTACTTGTTTGGGGTTCTCGAACTCCTTCAACTTATAAAAAGTTATAGGCAGTTGACCCTGAAAAACCCAATTACTTCTCCATAGTGTATTTTGGGTTTTTTGAGTTACTTTACTTCGAGTTCTTCCAAATTCTTTACTTTAGATGAGTAATAATTTGTCAACCTTTGAAAACCCGAATGGGTCTAGCCAGAGTAAATCAGGGTCTTCAACCTACACAACTTCAGAGTTTCAAACAACTAAAACTTATGAAATAAGTAATGATTAATCAACCCTGGAAAACATTAATGGGTTTAGTGATAAATTAATCAAGGTTAAAAAACCTAATTAATTATAAGTTGTCATCTTGGAGAAGCTTGATTACTTATAAGTAGAAGCACTTGAGAAACCTGATTTGGTCTATGACCAAGTAGAAGCACTTCAGAAACCCGATTTGGTCTATGAGCAAGTAGAAGCACTTCGAAAATATGATTTGGTTGATGAACAAGTAGAAGAAATTTAGAAACCTTATCAAGTAGAAGCACTCCAAAAACTCAATTTGGTCAACGAGAAAGTAGAAGCACTTTGAAAACCCGATTTGGTCAGCGAGTAAGTAGAAGCACTTCATAAACTCGATTTGGTCAGTGAACAAGTAGAAGCACTTCATAAATATAATGTAGTCAGTGAGAAAGTAGAAGCACTTTAGAAACTTGATTTAGTCTATGGAGAGTAAATCAAGGTTTGCAAGCTAGATTACTTTAGCTGTACGAATGATGACCAGATAGAAGAAATCAATTTTTTTGAAAAATCCATGAATTTTATTAGAAAACTAAGAATAACCCATTTTAAATCTCAAAAAACCCATAAAATATATGCAAATGTATTTTTCATCAAATGCCTTTTGACATGAGTTTCAAGGTAATTTTTATAAAATGCCTCCAAGGTCAAAAATGGTGATCGTACAATATGAAAAAATAACAAGGTCAATGCAGGATGATCTTACCAAAGGAGACAAACACATGAGGATATTAGGAAAGCTTTGGTACAATGTTAGATTTTGCCAAGATCTCTGAATAGCAACCATGCGATGAATGTTAAATTCTTGTAGAAGTAGAATGAGAGCTCCAAAAACAAGAAAATTTCACAAAAAAAATGTTTGCATTAGCCACTTTAGGAAAAAAGAAAGTACATATAAGGTAAGATTAGGTCACCAAAAAGATAAAACCCTAACTCACAATTAGAACCCACTTAAAGGTAAATGACCCTAATGACTTAATTAACCAACCTAAGTAAGTTGAAAAGATGTGTAAGTAAAATTACTAGGTGGGAAAATTCCCACACTAATATCTGGATGGCAAGGGATTTACCACTATGTGATGTGCGAAAGGTGTATGTAAGATAATATTATAACCCAAGGTATGTGATATCCTAGTGTTTCCCTTATCAAGATGTAACACCTTAGCTTGTAGAGTATGAACCTCATGCATAAGGGATTATACATCTAGAGTAGAGGAACTATCCATAATAGGTGTAGCTATCACTGAAGGTTGTTGAATTAAAATTGTAGGTTATGCTAGTTGAGTTCACCCCAATATAGGCGTAACAATGTTATTAGCTAGGGGAATCAAACATTGACCATTGTTTGATTTGTTCTTAATTTCCATTATGGATTGTAAGATTTGTGCATGATCAAGGGGTTGTTCCTAAATTCTATCTTTGAAGCTATGTAGGACCTCATCTTTATTGATGGTTATGTTATCATTATTAAGTAGAGGGAGAGTGTCTCGATTTCCAATTTGTGTATCATCTTATTCTTGATTGTATTATTCATCTTCGGATGCATTATCATTGAAATCCACATAATTAGGGTGTGAGGGATCAACAATAGGAGTTACAATAGGTCCCTTATCCATGTTATAAGCTCGAATAGTAGGAATCTAAATATGCTCTACATGATTACCATCGAGCCTAACACTTCTTAATGGAAGAGAGAGTTTTTTAAGATAGCATGTAGTAAACAAATTGGAGTAGAGATACTAAAATATAATATATGAAATCTAAAAAATTTAAAGTGGTTAATGAAAATTGGAAAAAGAAGGATACAAACCCTAAGAGCATCTAAGGTTAGGGTTTGAGTAATGTTCAAAGTAAGTCAAGTTCACCAAATGTTTTAACCTTTTAGGCTTTAGCTTATGTAAATCTTATGTTTGATTTTGGGGTTGAGCAGACTAAATTAGGGAAATAATATGCATAAAATAGCCACTAATTTGTTACAAATTTGACTAGCTTTGACTTTTGTAAAAATAGTAATAAATATGTGAAAATAAAGACTTATCTAGAAAACATCTAATACAAACTATCCGAGTGATGAAAAATGAGATAGAAGTAGGTTTGAGTGTCATCAACTGGATCCCTATGTCAAAACTCCTCTTGGACAGTAGTGTCATGTGGCTCTAGTGTCCTGATATTAATGCTAGTGTCTTATGTGTAGGATTTTCCTAAACTTCTAGGTCCATTTGTGTCTAGATGTTTAGGTTTTATTCTTGTGCACATGAATTTTATAACTCTTTATTATGCCTATAATGACTAATTTGTGATGTAAACCCTAATCCTCCTTATAAGTAGAGTATGAATTGAAAAGTGTGTTTGTTAGTAGGCTAGGTTGGACATCCTTAATACCCTATTGTGAAGAGAGTTGCCTACATATCAATACTTTGAAGAGGGATCAGTCACGATGTAGTTCTCCCTACCTAAATGTTGGTGCAAATGCAAGTGATGCTAGTATGATAGTGGCCTTGAGTGCCTTGAGTGTGCTTGAGATTGAAAATCTAGAAAATTTGAGCTTAGGGATGTTGTAAATGGTAGTATACAGAAGTAGGGAAGAATAGGGATTGATAACCTTGATTTTTATTAACTTTTTTTGTGTTTGAATAGGTATTTTGCATCTAATCTCCATCTAGTGGATAGAGGGCTAAAAGTCATGTATTTATAGTGTTATGTTGTTTGTGTGGTTAATAAAATATGATGAAGTTGACCTTAGGAGGGTTTTAATTTTAAAGATATATTCATTTAATAATGTTAGGGTAAAGGGCATAAGCATCATTTTGGGGACATTAGCACCATGTGGCTCTAGTGTCCTTAATATGGTGCTAATGTCCAGCTAGCAGAATACTGGGTACAAAGGTCCAAGATCGAGAAATGAGGGTTTGAAACTATGTATGCACTGATTAGGGATGACTGTGGCCCGTACAAAGGTTGGATAAGTGTAATAATAGGCTCTAGGATAGGTCTAGGGCTAAGCTAGGGATAGGCAGTCTCAAGTAGCACTCTTAGCACTCAAATAACACTTTTAGGTGATTACACCATGCAACATGATAGTGATGAAGATTACCACACCCCTCAATCACCTTGATGGTCTTACCATTGGTACCAAAAAATTTTGTTTTCATGTTTAATTAATTTTTTATATCTTTTTAATTTTGAATTCCATTATTTAGTAGTTATTAACACAATTATTAGATATTGATGATAGGGAGGAGGGTGATATGGAAGAGGGAACTGGAATGAGTCGTCATCCTTCCTCTGCTACTAGGGACCAAACATACATGTATAATTTTTTTATTTTATTTTTTAAATTTTAGTATTTAAATTAATTCTAATATTATTTTATTTTAGGGGTTTTTAATAAGAGGTCCACTAGTTATATGGACCTATGGGACTATGAGGCTAGGATGATTCAACATCTTTCTTATGTTATTAGGGAACTGACGTAGAGGTATACCTTTTAGTTTTATTTTTAAAATTTAAGAATTTTAATTAAATATAATATAATTTTCTTATCTGGGTTTTGATAATATATCCACTAGTGAGATGGACCCATGGGAGGATGACATTGGACTGAGTTGAAGTACTTTCTCTAGTACTAGGGACTCGATCAAGGTTAATTTTAGTGGGATATATTAAAAAATCCTTGGAGGGTCCTAGATGAATTGGATTCATAATGGTGGTAAATCAGTTTGGAAGGTGATTAATTGTTACGGTGAATCAAGCGATGGAGTGGGCAAATCAAGATGTTACATATTTTAGGTTGTAGATGAGTGACATCAAAATATAGATGACCATTGGATTATGTGGATGGCCATCGGCATATGTGAATGGTTATAGACATATGCAAATGGTTGTTGGCATATATAGATGACCATCAACATATGTAGATGTCTGTCAGCATATGCGAATAGTTGTTGGCATATGAAGATATACAGATGGTTGTCGGCATATGTAGATGAATGTTGGCATATGCAGATGATTGTCTACATGTGTGATGTGAGGTGAATGTACGTAGATTGCCTTTCAAAGTACTGATGAAATTTTTTTATATGAATGAAATTATTTTAAACAGTAGGTGATCTGACCCTAAAATTAACTTGCACCTAGAAAATTTAGGTGATTTTAGGCTCTTCAATACCCTAAAAATTTTCCAAATGCAAATTTATAAAACTAGAATATTCATGAATTAATGAAAATTTGTCACTAAAATTTTCCCTAGGATTAATGTAAAGGTAAAATTTTTAGTTTTGTTTTTTAAATTAAATTATTTTGTAACATTTACCCATATTTTAGGTCCATGTCATCCATAATTCATGTCTGCCCTACATCAAGTAACACGACAAGTGCATGACCCTCTCATCTTTATCACGTGTGTCATACTCTGCAAACTTTAAAATGTGTGGAGCCCCCCTTATAACATTGATGACATTCTCCCATTTAATTATTGATTAAATGGTGGAGAGGCCCTGCCATAATATAAAGATGATATTCCTCTCATTTGAGGTAATATGATTACATACACCAAGTGTTTAGGACTCTATAAGTGATATTATATGTGAATGAAGAGATGGAAATATTGGACGATGCTTTGGATGTGTAATTAATTAAATTTATGTATAAAATCAATAATTAAGGCTTCCTAGATCATAAAGATTTTGTAGGAGGTTAGGTGCACTTTGGAGAGGTGGATTTCTTCCAAAATTCCAAGGAGGAATCTAGGGTCCTCAAGGATTTGGATCTTGAAAAGCAAAATTCAATTATAGGGCATGAAAATTCCATTTTAAAAATGATTGTGGAGTAATAATCTAGGAAACTAGAGGATGAAAGGTTGGAGGAAGTATCAAACAAGGAGTTTGATGCTTCTATCCTTGAAAACCTTGTTAAAATTTATAGGTAAACCTTCATTTTAAGCATTTGGAAAACCAGGAAAATATATTGAAGTAAATTACTAGCTAAGGGGAATTATTTTGTGAAAATGGTCTAGATGATTAGGGATAAATTGGTTATCGATCTAGATGAATATTATTTAGAGGTGACTACCTTTTCTCATTTTATCCTAATGTTGGAGATTAATGAACTCATAAATGAAGAAAAACACGAAAATTTTTGGTTGGGATCAAAAGATGGTTGATCAGACCAAGCTCAAGGGAGAATATATAAGGTTGATGAGCCTCAAACAACCCTTAAGAATGGTAAATTTTTAGATGTGATCAAAGAATGATGGAGGATAAGAATAAATTCAAGGTTTTGAGAGATATAACATGGTTCAAGTTCAGTTGGAAGGAAATGCAGGGTAGTTACACTAGATGATCGACTAGGGAACTATCAAGGAGAAGGAAAGTCTAAATCTAGGGTTGGGGAATTTAAACAAAGAAGGTATAATGTGAATCATTTTGACCTACTACATGGGAGAATTTAGTAGAATTAGGAAAGCCATTGTATTTAAGTATTGATACGAGCCCTTTAAGGGAGGATTGCCCTTTGATTGGAGTAAATTTGGATTTGTTAATGCCAAATTAGGAAAAGGAAGTTGAAATCCTAAAAAAATTGCCAGATTTTATGAAATTTGTTAGAAAATGGTGATTGATTGCATTGAAAACTAAGAGGAATATAATTGGGGTCCATGTTTTCTTTTAGATGTCTTCCTCAAGGGTTTTTAGCGCAATTTTCCCCTCAAAAGAAAAGATGGATATTTTGAAGAAAGGCAAGTGGTTAATGGTGAATTTGGGGCTTTTTTTCCAAAAATGAGAACAAAATTTCAACTCTTTCCAAGATAATCTAGGTTGTACGCTTCTTTGTGTTTGGATTTTTGCTCTTCCCTCTAAATTTTAGAAAGAAGACCTACTAAAGGAAATCAAAGGTTGATTGGGCAAGGTGTTGGAGATTGATTATATAGCAAAGAATAGAACACTAATTGTTCATGCTAGAATCTATGTGTAAATGGGAAGGATCTGATCACCTGGATCAACCAAATGGAGAATTTGTTTTATGTACATCAGATCTGGTGTGGACAAAAGGTGGTAATGGTATATGTATTTATGGAAACTAAACAATTCATTTGGTATCAATGGTTATGTGCTCAAAAGAATAAGAATGATCTCATTGTTACTTGGTCAATTTTTATAGAGGAGGTGAAAACATACTATATTAATAATATGGTGAAAAATTACATCATCCAATTAGAAATGTTGTGACAAATAAGCTTGTCAAGGATTACATTCATAAATTTCAAAACCTATCTTTACATATGGGAGAGCCCAAATGACTTGTTTCTTGGTGGTATCAAGGACTGCATTCAACATGAGGTATGCATGTTTATTGTGATTAATGTTTCTATTTCTATTATCATGGTGTGTAGGGGAAATGAACAATTCTTATTGTTAGTAAACATGAAGTCACTAGCAACAATGATAATGACATGTGGCCACTATCATTTCCTTCAAGAACATGATTGACACCCCAACAATTTAAATAAAAAAGAGCAAAAGGTTTATGTTTTAACTATGAAAAAAATACATTTGATGACATAAATGTGGTAAACATAAATTGTTCTATATTGAGGGCATCAAGGAAAAATAGGATGAAGAAAAATTTGTAGAGGTTGATGAGCTAGAATTTGGGGGTTTCCAACCATCTCTTTCCATGCACTATCAGGGATTAACAATCCAAAAACTTTAAAATTAGTAAGGTTCTTGAAAAAATAATAGGTGACCATATTGATTGACTTAAGGAATATTGACAATTTTATTAATGATAAGTTGGCTTCATGTTTGAACTATTTTTTATCCAACACTAGAACTTTAGGATATGCTTGCAGATGGGGTACTGTTATTTGTTCAGGAAAATTCCATAGTCTTATACTCACTACAAGTGAGTACCTATTACAAATCCATATGTTTTTCATTCCCATGGGGGCACTGATATTGTATTGGGACTCCAATGGCTCATGACATTAGGCACGATCAAGATGAAATTCCCAAAATTATTCACAAGTTTTGATTTAGAAGGAAATAGGTTTGAGTTGAGAGGGGTGTGCAAAAATTCACCACAGATGGTAAACTCTCATCAAATGCAACTGATGCTAAAAATTAGATTAGTGAGGCATGCAACACAATAATTGTTTTTAGTAGAGGAATAATAGTCACATGTGTAACTACCTCCAAATTTTCATGAAAGTTTGGAATATTATTCAATTATTGTTAAGGATATGCCAATAGAGTGGCCACCTAAAAGAGACACTTCTTCTAAAAAATATCCATTTAGAGCATTTTTGGATTACCAGGTACCATCCAACACATCTTATTTAAAGGTACAACCTCAAATTCGAGTAGTCAAGGTAAACCCTTAATAGGGGATTCCTTAGTCAACAAAAATACACCAATTGCTCATATTTCAAATTTTGGCCAAAAGATTCCCATCCAAATAGAGTTACATAAGCTTAATGAAGAAGGAAGAATCATCTTAGAACGAGAAGATATTTTCCCAACTCAATTTAAGAGGATGCAAACAAGGGAAATTATTGAGCATCTTATCAAGTGGAATAACCTACTGAGGGAGGATATGCCATGGGAGGATAAATAATTCCTATTGAAGCATGTGATGATCATCTATGTTGAGGACAATGCTTGTTTGAAAGGAGGCGGCATACTGCACCCTTAGCATATGATGTGTATTGTGTTATGTATAGCTAACTTGTGACTAGCAGAACCTTTAATCAAGTCATATACTCATCTATTTAACTTAATATTGATGGCATAACGTAATTAGGGTATAAGTAGGAAGGAGTGATTAGGATTTGATCATCATATTACGAATTATATTTTGATTATATGGTTGTGGAGATTGTCCCCTCAAAATAACTCATCATTTATTTGTATATTCAACATTATTTCAATTATAGTGTGATCTATTGATCTGATTCTACTTTAATTTAGTTGTGAATTATTTTTATTACAAATGCTCTAACCATCCTCCTTATTTTTTTAAATAAAAGGCAAAAATTATATTAAAACAACATCATATTACAAAAAGGGTCAACCAATCTCAAAGAGACTCCTGACAAACCAAATCTAGGAAAATAAGAAGATCAGGAAGGGTTGGAGATAGACAATCAGTTTAGGAGAAAGAACCTCTCATATCCATACACAAGATATAAGCACTTATTCCCCTACAAAAAATACATAAAGAAATGTCAAAAAAAAACCAAATGGGGATCAAGAGTCCATAGAAGTAGTTAGGTTAGCATTCAAAAATTCACTAAAAGCTCTGTTTAGATCTCAAATGGGGTCTTCTTGATTAACTATAGTATCAAGCTCGATGTTATACCATCTAGAGGCTGATTTGACCAAAAAGTCAACAATCGAATTTCCTTCCCTTCTAGTATGTTTCCATTGAACACTATTAAAACCTTGAATGAGGATGTCAATGTCTTTCTTACATTCATTCAACTACCGTTGCTGGAATTGAGGGGAAGACTTTTTGTTGACATGATCAACCAAAATTTTAGAATCAGATTCCAAAATAATATCAACGAGGTGGTTTGACTTAGTTATTAGAAGAGCTTGGCGAATGGCCATAACCTCAGCATAGTTATTAGAAGCAACACCGAGACTAACAATAAACCAAAACTTAACATTGCCATGATGATCATGACAAAATCCCCCATACTAGTATTCCAAGATTGTCTTTTGAAGCTACACCAACATTAATTTTAACCAACCCAAGAGGAGGACAAACCCATTTAATGGGTTGATGATGCTGAGGACTATTGAAAGAGACAAAAGAGGGAGATACCATAGAGATACCAAGTCTCATTAAATTTTAAATTCTCACAAAAAACTTGCTTGAAAAATTTGAACCCAGGGTTTACAAGTTTCTTTTAAATTAGCCATTATTCTACCCCAAACTTGACTTATATCCCAAGTTGTACCATTAAAAATCCTTTGATGTCGTTCCTACCAAATATTCCAATAGATTAAACTATGACCAATATCATATAACAAATTGAGGGCTTTTAGCTTCGAAGAAGGTCGTCTTTGATTCACAAGAAAATCTCGGATAGTCATACTTTTTTCAAGATCCTATCAAATCACACCATAAATGATGAAGGAAAGTAACAAAGGGCAATCTAAAAGGAAATGTCTTCTAGAGTCCTCATCTTGAAGACATGATACATTTGTTTGGACCCAAAACCCATCTTTTCTGAAGATTATCTCGACGATTTTTTCGGTCTAGCGCTGCAAGCCTTGAAAGCGTTCACCTTAGGCCATCGTTTTGGGTGCCAACTTTCAAAAGAGTCTTATAACTAATTTGCATTGTGTAACATTTAGAACTGTGCAAACCCCATCCAAGTAACTCTGAATGTCTATCCAACGAGACTTTTAGAGAAACAAGAATACTATCTAATTGGTCAATGAGATGAAGGAATTATTGACCAGGTCAAAGATATTTAGATTTCCATTTCCAAATTTCTACTCCATCCTTCTTAACTCCATATTGAAAATCAGATACACGACTCCAACCCGCTTCAACATATTTATATTTTAATTCCAAAAAATAAAAAAATTCCACATTAAAAAAACTATGTTAATCCCAAACATCTTCCCCAAAAAAAAACCCAGGTAGCCCTTTTCCACAATGTAGAAAAGGCCAACTTCAATAAGATTACTTCCCATAGCATGACCACCCTCACTATTAAACCACGCACGCTTATGTGCAAAGGACAGGGAAAACTGCAGAAAATTGGAAACGAGCATTGGAGCACGTGCTTGACCGCTTTAAAAATTATTACAACGAAACTGCTTTGCACATTCCGAATCACACGGTCAAACTTGAACCCCATACCCATAACTTCATTACGCCAAATTGATTCCACGTGAGTATTTATGACCTCTTTTCGGCCCACACCGCTTATTCTATCATTTTTACGATTAATGAGGGCACAATGCAGCAATGGGGATACGGAAATGTTCCCAAACACAATTGGAACACTGCATTTATCAATACACCAGATTTTAATGAGGAGGAGTTCTTAGATTTAGATTTAAACTCTACTGAATTCCCCTGTTGGGACGATGTATTCCTTGAACAGAATGAATCACCGTTCATTCCTTCATCCACATCAGAATCCCTGTCTTCAACAGAGGACGACTTAATGCAAATTCTAGAGCTGCCAAATAAGGATGGAGATGATCTCATCACCCATCATTGCCCTCCTGGAGGTGAAGATTTATTACTGTACGATGAGATATTCTCAGATTTCAGTTCATCTCCGACTGAAACGTCTTCTAATGGATTAGTTCAATTTTCTTCAGTGGAAGAGGATTTAATGGACGTTATATTAGAGGCAGTAAACGACAGTGAAAGAATAACGGTGGAGAAAGAAGATGCCATCAGCCTTTCTCATCATTACCCTACTGTACCTGAAGAATCGTGTGCAGGAATTAAGAGCATATCAAGTGAAACTGTCAGTCTTGAGTTTGATTGGTCGCATAAGGCCTTAATTCCGTGCAGTACTGATTCAGAAGAATACAGAGATCTGCGCCTTGTGCATCTTCTAACCGCCTGTGCTGAGGCGATTTCAGATGGTGGGCATGATCTTGTTGAGATTATTCTTTGCAGGTTGAAAGAGTTGGTTTCTCCAACGGGATCTACCATGCAGAGGGTGGCTTACTACCTATCTCAGTCTCTGCAGCAGTGCCATCACTGTTCCGGTCACATGGAGGGGCATATCTGCAGGAGCTACCATAGATCTAAAGATCCCAATTATATGGGGGCTTTTAATTTACTAAACCAAGTTTATCCTTATATCAGGTTTGCTCATTTCACTGCCAACCAAAGCATTTTAGAAGTCATCCCTGTTCATGCACAGACTGTGCATATCATTGATTTCGACATAATGGAAGGGATTCAGTGGCCGCCATTGATGGAAGCCTTGAAGAGTGAAAATTACAAAATTGGTCACCTCAAAATTACAGCGGTTAAATGGGATGATAATGATGATCCAGCGCGATTATCAAGCTGCTGGAAACACACGGGAAGAAGGTTGTGTGAACATGCGAACACTCTGGGGATTCCGTTCTCATTCCTGGAAGCCCAATTGGAAAATGTGAAAAGCATGCGAGGTTCAGATGAGGAGGAGATAGTGATAGTGAATTGTATGTGGGAATTGCCACATATGTTTGAGCGCAGTAGAAAACAGTTATTAGAATTCCTTCATGGGGTGCGCGACCTGGATCCAGCTATCCTGACTGTGGGCAGTGGACCTAATGGCATTGCAGCTCATGAGAAACTTAGCTTTTCAGAGCGTTTTTCTCAATGTCTGAAAAAATTGTGCGCAGTGTTTGACTCTGTAGAAGCAGGACTGACAGAGCAATATGGGCTTGCCAGAGCAATGGTGGAACGTTTGTTTATGGGCCCAATGATGTGCAGGCCTATCCATTATTTGTCAGAGGAGGAATTAATCCGAGTGGTAAACATCCCGGTGGAATGCGGCTTTGGGGAAGGCGATATAAGCAAGGAAAACAGAGTGTATGGAGAGTATATGGTCGAGGAGGGAAAATTATACAGAGTGGAAACAGTGGGCACCAATCGGCTAGTTCTACTATGGCAATCCACTCCGTTGACGGGTGTCTCGACGTGGAAACGGTCAAATTTTGCGTGAAGAAAAATGCAGTCTGTGCACATACAAAATGATGGAAAAGAAAAAATTCCAAAGTAAGTTCAAAGACATGAACAGAACCGTCAAATGTCCCAACGGGACGGAAGAAACCCCAAAACTTATCAATTGTAAATACTCATAATACTGGGTCGAGTCCCGACAATCAGACTTCCAATAGCGATGCTTGGTCATAATCTCAATGATAATATAAATCGATTCAAATTACAAATCACATTGTTTCGAGAGGAAATTACAATTTATTTATTTATTATCTTTTATAATATTATATAGTATTAAAAATATGCTATTTTTAATCATGTTATAAAGTATTATTAATAGTAAAATAATAATGTTTCATTATGTAAAGAAATAGAAGTGATAGAAAACTTCTATTTTGTTCACATTGTTGGAAACATGTCTTTATAATTTAGATTTTGAAAATATACATGTAAATGTTAATATTTGTTACATTAAAATCAAAAATTAAATAGAATAAGATATTATGACAATTAAATGCTTATGATATATGATATTAAGAGTATGTTTGGCCATACAAACTCTCCACCACATAAAATATGATCTTTTGGATATGTTTGTTTGCTTTTGTTTTTTCATTTCATTTTTCAAAATTTTCATACCATAATTCTTGTCAATTTATAATGAACTAAATATGATTAATCCAAAATAATAATAAAAATAAAGTTTGGGATCGTATATTAAAGTTTTGGTTGGCTAGTATGAAATAACTAATTTTTCAATAGTCATACCCCTTATTTTGTTAAAATATGTTGATAAATAGAAATAACTCGTGTGTGTAACAAAAGTGCTCCAAAATATAATGCTAGCTATAAAATGAGAAGTATAAATGTTTATTGATTAATTTACAAATTAACCTAATCGCATCTCTATTGGTAAATAATTTGAATTTAAACTTTGACAATATTCACGGGTATGTCGACTTCCAACAAGTAAAAATGGGAAAGACAAAAACGGGTAGATGAGTCCATGTAGCTAAAAGTGAAGAAAAGAACAAAGTATCAATACTATACAAATGCTCTTGATAGGTGTCATGACTATACGCACATTCCTCAAATAGGACATAAACTCAAAAATAGTTATGGTAGAGGCGGGGGTGGGAGGACAACACTAGGATCGAAAAATAGGTTATCATACTACAAAAATTGACAAAACAATAAAGTAATGCCTACTTTGAACCAAATCACCCATACATATAAAAATTCACTAACACTCCTCAAATAATGCAATATAAAGGCCAATGGGGCCATTTTTAGGTGTCTATACAATGCCCTACTTGGAGGTGTTGCTTAGCACCAGTGTACGTAGTAGTAAACACCTAATTTTTAGTACAAGTCATACAATTGTGGTGTCTTTATCATATCTTGGTACATTTGCTTAATTTTGGCTCCTTTAGATACACTTCCCCTTCACATTGGACCCTTCATAGTCTTCCATCATTGACATTTTTCCATGAACACCTTCAATTTTGTCATTTATTTGCCTTGACATACACCCAATCATCATTTAGTTCAATGTGATCTCTGTTTCATTGCCTTTTTATGTGTTAACCTTATTTATAGTCATCTCAAAAGTGGTTTAACCAATTTGGTGCAGTACAAAACTGGTCATATGCCATGTGGGTCCATTATGCCACCACATGTTGATTTCTCATACCTTGCTTATAAATTTTACTCTTTTCCATGGTCAGCCTATGCATGAATGTGTTCCAATTTGACTTCAAAGGATTCTATACACACACATACATACACACATGTACCCTAAGTCATTTATCATCTTTGAATATCATATCTATAAATTTATTGAGTTGTACATTTAATTTATTTATTGCACATTTGTCAAATAGACTACACACTAATTCTATTTTTCCTCCATCATCTATTGAAATCTTGTGGTTTCATACTTGTACCAAAACAAGGTTGTAATAAGGAGTGTATAGTATTCATTTATAATCTTAGGGAGAGACTGTGAATTCTTATCTCATTTAGGTAAGGACACTCACATGCATAGAAATACATGAGCCATGATTTTGAGCATGCAGGGTATGTAGCTAAAACCCTAAAGGGTACATGTCCAAATAACCTTGCACATTTTATTTAGTCCTGCTATATTGTGGAGAATGAGGGTTACATAAAATCAAAAGAAATTATGAGATCTATGAGTGTCATAGATTCAACCAAATAATGATTTCTATACATCTGTTATTGACGAAGGCATTGATGTGAGTTTTATGTACACCACAAAATCTTATGAGGTAGCCTTTAACATTTTAGGATCAGTGAAATTATTCACTCCAAGGCATGAGTTACAGGGCATTTGATTTTGTAAACAACCTAGTAGTGGAATAGTGGTGAGCAGAGTAATTATTTACCTTAGATGATTCAAATATGATGTGAGTCTAAGATCTATTTGAGATGGATGGATCTAATCTAAGGTGGGTAGGATTAAAAGAAAACTCAAAAAGGAGATAAAGTTAGGGTACAAAAGAAGTTTTGTGAATCAAAGACAAACAAAACCTTTCAAGACTAGATCATGCATTATGGATTGGACAAGTAGTCAGAGAAATAATGCTTGCTACAAGTTATTATTAGCACACAAAATAGATAAACATAATTAGGAGTCCAAGGAAATAAAATAAAATAAAATTTTGTGCACATAATCAAAGGTTCCTATGAATGTAAACTTGTAATTGCACATCTATAAAGGGAAATTATATTTATTAAACACAAATTATTCAGAGCAGCTACTACACATTATGAATAACTATATCAAATAATAATTATTCACAACCCAAAGATTGATAATACCAAAATGATGGAAATTATTCAATGAATCAAAGTTTGGAGAAGAATAAATTTGCACAATAAGATAAACTTGCAAAAAAATCTATAGAATTTCTTATTCATCTTAATAGCCAAAATTATTCTCCCTTTAGAATCAGGAGGATATAAAAATATATACCTTGGAGAGGGGTTGATTCATCCTCCAAGAAATGTATATTTCTACATTTACAATTATAGACTCAAGAGTTACAATTCATGCAAAACATGCATGCAAAGGATATTCATAAAATAATTGACCAAAATTGCATGATCTCAATATAAATACATATATATCCTTGAAATAGATTAGGTACCCAATGTATCATTACAATATAATACATGAATACGTATATCTATGGAGCCCACTTGGCTCTACATGAAGAGGATGGTAGCTACATGCTCAACATAGTTGAAAAATAGACCAAGGCTTTCATGTGAAAAATCAATCAAATTGGACTCAATAGGAAAAATGTACCATTGCATGAACTTACACTTAAGGATGAGTACCTGAAGGAAGAATGATAATGTAATTTGCATTGTATTATTAGATTCTTTCATATCCTTGTGTTGTTCGTGTAGTGCATAGTTAATATCAAACTCAGCATTGATGATTTTAAAATTGAGCATAAATGGCTTAAATATCTACATGATTTCACCCATTAGTCTCTTATACACAACTTATAAGGCTCTGAATTTGACTCTGAGTGATTTTGCCTTAGTTACCTTATCCTTTGAAAAATTGATCAACTAAAAATTCTCTTCACTAATCTTATATATTGTGCCCTCTACCTCATCCTTGAATGCTTCTGTAGCAACTCTAAACAATCCTTCAAAGTTGGGCTTGTTTCCCAATTTACTTATAGAAGTGATTACACCTGTAACCCTTATATCATTGAAAATTTGTATGGCCTCTCTTTCTCATCTCACAAAATAAGATATCGAAGTTTTTATTTATTGGTTCCAATTGAAAGCATTATCTCTCTTAGAAATCACATAATTCAAATTCCATAGCCTCCTGAGCAGTCATTAGATTTAAATAATTTTTTGACGTGTCATTTGTCACAACTCACCAAAGTTAAGATTTTGAGGCAACAAATCCTATCCAACCTCTCCTAAAAGGATTCCCATGAAGTGCGTCTCTCCAAGATCTTTGTATGTCAGGGCATGACACACTAATTTCACTTAGTTGGTCATCATGGAGTGTTTTGGTCAAGGGATTTTTTCTAGTGTGGGAATATTCAAACTTGATTTCCTCATTGTTATGGTATTTTTATGGTTTAGAAGGAAATGAGAGTTTAGTGTCTTGTTCATGCGAGTTTTCAATGTGTTTCAAGAAAAAGGATAAACTTGTAGTTTCAAATATTGCCCAGGTGTTTAAAAACAATAGTTAGGGTTTTACTAAAATGTGAGTGTGGATAATTTAAAGTGTTCATTCCATTAAATTGACATTCAACAATTCATTTATAGTAATGGAGGAAATCTTGCAATCAAGATAAACATTAATAGTAGATTTCATTAACCTACACTAACCCTAGCTAAAAAAATGATAAAAAAGAGTAAAAGAGAGGGAAAAGAGAGAAAAATCATGTTAACACATAGCCAAATCTATTTGTCATGATTGTAAATGTTTAAAAAACTAAAACCTCACCTATCCATCATGTGCACAACCATTAACAAGGCTGGTGCAAGAGTTTGAGGAAGAGGGAAGTGATAAGATAAGTAAGGTCATCACCATTAACATGCACATAAAATGTTAGAAAATCCTCATAGCTTCCATTAAATGATAAAGTATTTAGATAACACAAGTGTATAAATGTTTACAATTGATCTATAAAAATTCTATTAGCATAACAACATGTAACAAAAGAGGGAAAGAAAAAAATTACAAATGCAAATGTGGTTAGTCCAATCTTCATTTGAGAAGAAATAAAGAATCAACCCTTTTACAATGAAAATCAGTCAATATATAGGATATGTAGCCTTCCAAGGGGAGGATTTTCCCTCCAAAATGGTCAACCACCCTCATTAATGCTCAACTACTCCAACTTCTCTCCATTTTCCTCCTTTCCACATTGCTTTCACTGTTCAACACCTACACAAGACCAAAAACAAGTTACTTTTTTTGAATGGAAAACTTATGGGTCATTCAAATGAACTTTACCAAGGCAAAAATGGAACAAGGTTAGGAGAATATATATAATTTTTTTTGACAAAACCTCCCAAAGAAATAATTATACCAAATTTTTTGTATTGAAACCAGATTTCTAACACATTAAATGGTTTAAAAATCCAAGCTCTGGGTCAAAAGTTATGGCTATTTTAGTGATGCCATGTATAAAATATCAAGAATAGAGGCCTACAATGCAAGCCGCAGAATCTAAGGGCTGAAATACTCCAAGGCCTATAGAGTAAGGGTAAAACTCCACCTTCTTCAAAATGGAGGTCGAAACAACATTTTCAAGCTAAGAGTTATATATAAAAATTTCTTGCACAGATGTGATCTCCGTGATGCATGGATTTTTATGGTTAAAATGACACACAAATTGAGATTACCCCTAGATGAATCAAGAGAGATGAGCTTGACACATGTAGAGCAAGGGCTTAACTCCTACAACTTCAAAACGAAGGTCAAAAATACATTTTAGGACCAAGTTTTATATACAAAACTTTATTGCAAAAACTTGGTGTCCATGAGGGAGGGGTTTTTAGTGGTTGAAATGGCACACAAATTTAGATGAACCCTAGGATGGCTTGAGAGAGCTGAGAAAGCTAGGTTTTCAAAGATAAATTATGAGGTCAAGGTCCTCTATTTTCACACTACATGTTATATATAACGTTTTATCACATAAGCATGGTCTATTCAATGTTGATGGTTGTAGGACCCAATTCAACATGTAAAAATAAGGTGGGATGCCAAGAAAAAATGAGAGTGTTGAGACTAATGAACTATGAGGGAAAGCATGAGAGAAACACAAATCAAAAAGAGGTTCCCTAATTCTAAGAGAATTAGGGCATGCTGAGCAAGCAACAACAAATGGTAACTCTATTAGAAAATATTCCTGAGTATTTTGTAATGCTAGAAATATGTCTAAGAACCTAGAATATCTATTTGAGACTACGCATGGAATGTGAATAGATTCAAGAGAGGAGAAGACATGAGCATTTAAAGGACCGAATATAACATTCTCACTGATCTAATGTGTGCAAAGGAGTTAATTACTGCTTATTGGAACCTATAAGGACTAACTACTACAACTCCAATCATTAGGTTAGTGAATCCTACCTTGAGAACACTTTCCTGGACATTGCTTTGTTACTAGATAGGCATACATAACTCTAATGGAGTTGTCTATGATCCCACTCAAGGCCTTTTTATACTATTGGTTGGGCATCAATAACCCTAACAAAGGTTGCCTAAATCACCTAAGATTGAGTTTTTTTTGAAATTAACTTTTCTTTTCTCTTTATTCTTAGCATCTCAATTCTGGGTTAGGGACCATTGTGGCATGCGAAGTGTATAATTATATATTTTTAACCCTAGATTTTCAACACAACAAGGTCATCCAGGCAAACCTATAAACCATTAAGATGTGGTTTTTGTGCTTGGTTTCAAGAGAAATCTTCATTGGCTAAATAGTTACCCAAACTTAACCCAAAATGAACAAATTCGAATTACACATGATATTTTAAGCTTTAAAAACTAATTTAGAAATAAAATTTAATGACACAAACAGTTCAGAATACTTATGCACCAAAACATCATTCATGTCACTTACCTGCAAACCTTCTATTCTTCAATCTTTGACTAATAGGGGATTCTATAAGAAAAATAGATGGGGTGGACTAAAAAGGGACAAGGGATGAGGTCAGACTAATAATGAGAAGTGGGAAAAGTAGGAAAAGTAAATAAGAAACAAAGTAAGAAAGGGAAAGAGAAAGTATCTATAATAACTTCCAGGCCAATTCAAGCTTGAAAGTAATAATTTGGGAAAATGTCCATTGACAAGTAATAAGACATCCACATTAATTAGACACCTGATATAGAATGTATTTATGTTCAATAATTTGAGAAAATTGGTAGAGACAATACTAAGGGGAAGCACATATTTATACCTATGTTTACCTCTCCACTCATGAACACTATCCCATAGAGTTCTATTTATGTTTTTCTCATGCAACTTAAGCAAAATTTTAGGATTAAACTCAACAATGTACTTATGTCTAATTTGAAAAAATAAATTGGGATAGCGTTTTATAAATACCTCTACCAAAACATTCATTTTCGATGGGGAATAGGGGTGGGTATCAACACATACCAAAGAGATCTACATACCCAACCTAGTAGAGATATATTCTTTGTGGTAGCCAAACGATTAATCCATTTTAGTTTCCCCTTGATTAATATGGATGTTATGGCAACATCCTTATCATTTTCATCTTCCAAAAGGAATAAGATCAATTTTTCCCATGTCAAGGACCTTCTAGATTTATCTTTAGTGGAAAAAGTATGTGGGGAGCTACATTGGATCAAGGCACTTTCAGCTCTAACTTCCACCAACTTTTCCTCTTCATTACTTGGGTAACTTGGTTTATGATTGCTCATTTCCATCTTATCTACCTACACTACTGTGAGGAGTATAGTAATATTTTACTCAAATTATTTAGGTTGTTTTAAGGGAATTAAACATTCTAAAGAAATAAAAGCAATGCAATTTTCTTCTTCTTTCCGCCTATCATCAGTAACATATAGGTGTTGCTCTTCAGGGGTGAGGACTCTCATGACTTCACCATTCAGGCTCAGACCAATCATAATAAAGGTAAGGCTATCCTGAGGTGATATATCTTCCATTTTAAGCTCTTTTAATCCACCTTCATCAAATGGAAAACCTATTTCATCATTATTCTCTTATAATGCATCCATCTTCAATGACAAGATGGGAGTCAAACTGCTACAACTGAGTTATTGATAACTTTGAATTAGCTTGATAATTGTAAGAATAAAAACATATGGGAAAAATGTCTCAGATGCATAACACGCATCTTCTTCATCTAACTAATCAAATTCTTCTAATTCATCTTTTGACTGATTGTAAGAGATTTCTAATTCTTCTTCTTATGTGGATAACTCACTGATATTCTAATTTTCAGCCAGTAGGTCACCTAAAACAACCACTACCATTTTATCATATGAATCATCTTAGTCAATACTCTCAAGGACTAGTTTGTGCTTATAGAATGGTACATTGTTGGTCAATGTGATTGTTTCAACATTCATCTCATTTTCATATCCGTAGACCATAAATTGTGAATTTTGGGACATGGTCTCATCGGTTGATTTAGGAATTGATTGTTAGGAATCTCCTATAACAAATTACACTTGATTAGTAAAAGCAATGAAAGACACTTGACCAATAAAATAAGGCAAAAAACTTGTTGACTATATGTTGAATTGATATAATTACATGCATTAAATGTACAAGTAGGGTTATCATTTATCACAGAGAGGTTTGATTGATCATAAACTTGAGGTAATAATTCATTATAGGGTTAAAATTGGTCTAATTTTTGACATATAGGCAAGTAAAATGAAGGATTTTGGGTGTAAACACTTGACTATCCGAGTGGATAATGTGGGTCCACATAATAACTATGCAACATTGATTATTATTCTATTATGAAATCCTCTTTATAAGTCAACACCAAGTATGTGAGAGTAGATAGAGCTATCGAAATAAAAATAGTGATTAGGGGATCCAAAATTTTAAGATAAAATTTAATAGAGGCCACTTCTATTTGCAAGAATGGGTCTATCAACCTCTTGTATAACTAATGAAAACAAATATTGAATATGCTAACATTCATTAGGATCCCTAAATGTTGTATCAAATTTATAATACAAGGAATCATGATCAATTGGCATGTTAAAATGGTTGACAAACAAGTTTTCAAAGGTTACCCAAGAGGTGATGCACCCATCTGACAAGTCAAGGTACCAACCATAAAAAACCTCATCGAGTGAATAAGGAAACAAATGACAAGCCACATCTTCATGATAGATTTGTGTTCAAGTAATGACCTCATTGAAGGCTTGACTATGTTCTTATACCATCTAAGGCCCACCATGTGTTTTTTTTTGATATAATTCATCAAGATTCTTAGGCAGGTCGTGAGTTGGCCCTGGAATGTTCATAAGGCAGCCACTTCCACCTAGCTAGGTAAAATCCATAGGAGGGTCTTATTAACTTCTCTAGTTACCATTTGATTATAACATGGATTGCAAGGTTTAACTGATCTTCATAAGCTCACATCATGTTTACTAATGGGAGTAAGATTACTATTCATAAAACACTATTCACATAGACATTATTCATGGTTATTATTCATAGTGATTGTGCATGGTGATGTGGTATAGTTTTGATGTGGCATAGTGGTGAGGTAGAATTTGAGTGATGTGGCATGGCCCATAAAGGATATTTCATGATATAAAGATGATGTGAAAGAGGATGGGTTGAATTTTGATTGAGGCCCATTGATTTATGTGTTTTTCCTAAAGTCAAAAGTTATTTTGGAATTTAGGGGAGAAGTGGAAGGCAAATATAAAGGGGTAGAGGAAAGGTGGCAGACAAAGACAAATAAGATATCCATATTTTTCATGCACTCATGAGTAGATATGGGTTAAATTTATAAAGAGGCCCATGATATTCATGTATAAACAAAGTCTAAAATCTATTTTAGACTTTAAGGGAAAGGTGGGAGACAAAGACAAAGACAAAGACAAAGAGGTGGATCACGTTTTGACCTTTCACATGTGGGGAACAACATTCGCTATTGATTACAATGCATCTCATGTAAAGTGGGTTGAATTTATTCTAATCCCATGAATTTTCTCTCTCATATCATCTCTTCTCCTTTGTAATCTATAAAAACATGGCTCTTTCCTTTGTAAATCATACTTGGCAAGTTTTGTAATGCCTTTGAAGAATAATAACAAGCTGATTTTTCCTTCATCCATGTTTGTGTCTTATGTGATTTTTATGTTTTATTGCTCTACACTTGTGGAAGAGCATGTTCTCCCTTGTGTATGTCCATTTATCTTCACCTCTATGAAGGATAGTTTTTCTTTTATAGGTCATAGTTTGTGCTTTCATCAAGCTCTTGCAGGATTCAACTATAAAGTCATCTGTCACCCATCTTAAGTGTTTTCATAGATTCAAGACTCTCTATGAAATACATATGCAAGAGGGATCAATTTGGGAGTTGTGTATGTGTGTCAGTCTCTATTATTATTATCATTGTGTAGGTTTCAAGAAAGCCAAGGATCACATTTATAGTGCATCACCTTTCAATTTCTTATTTCCCTTCTCTTTCTATCCCTTTTCCTCTTGAAATTTGAATAGAGTTAGTGTTAGTTTAGTTGATTCACTAGGGGAACCAACCCTCTCTAGAGATTCAATTCAACCATAGGTCACTCACAACCTTGAATTATTTATAATGTATCAGTTTAAGAGAGAAGCCTTGAAATAACTTCTCTAAAGGGTGTAACTTCAAGTGACAATAGTCTTTAGCACACCCGATGGGATGCAGTTTTATGATCCTTACATCATCTATTGAAGAGTTGTTGGTATTTTTATTTAGTACATTATCCTTTGGAGACATTTATAAAAGAATAAATGGTGACTCTGAGTTCATCCAACTGGTTTTAGTAGCCCATGTATTATTTCCAATTTTATGTTTTGCTTTTCACATAAATTTTGATGGCTGGGTATGGAGAATTTTTTTGTTTTAGACCTCCTTATCATTAGTATAATGATCCATACCAGCCCTATGTTGAGTCATATTAGTCCTATAATGGCCCAATTTTTCTCCATATGGATCTCATTATGATTCTTACCAACTTGCTCATGTTTATAGTCATCAATTTTCAAGCTATGTTTCTCCTAATTAGCCCCAAAAAAGATTCAGATACATATGGCTTAATTATGAGAGATAAATGAGGGAGCTTAATAGAGATCAAGTAAATTATTTTCATAATTCATAAAGAGCTCCTATATACATATGCAATCTCCACCCCTTCTTCCTTGAATTCCTTAAACTTCTTGACCAAGGAAATTCCCAAGATTTAATTGAGGAAAACCTTATAAAAATCCAAGGAAGTTTGAAATCTTCTTATCTACTCCTCATGTGCCAATCCAAAATCAAAAGAGAGAAGAGGTTGTAGAAGACAAGCCAAGAAAATTTCCAAGTTTAGGAGTGTCTCTTCTTCTTCAATCCCAAATCCCATATATGAGCATCCCATAATTCCTTATGTTACTACTCTACCAAGTGAGCCATTTTGCCCTCCCACCATCTCCCTTTGCAAAGGAAATTTTTTTATATGGAGGGTAGTTGAAGAGTTTGTAAATGAAGACCATTTGGTTGAGGAGGAGGATATTGAAAGTGAATATGATGAGGAAATAATCATTGAAAGCCCTATTTTTGTAGTCTAAATATAAAAATCAAAATTGGAACAAGAGGGATAATGTAGTCATGATGAGGATTAGTAAATTCCTTCTAGTCAAGAATGCATTCAGGGGTATGAGCAAGATTTTTTTTGGTAAAATGAGCTTACATTAATTATGTAAGAAGAGGAAAATCAGATTGAAATAGTGGTGGTTGCAGCATATCATGAATATCCTATCCTCTCAAGCCATAACATTCTTCAAGGTGGCTATGAGGAGGTTCAAGACAACATGGAAGCAGTTGGTGAGATTGCAACAATGCTTCCACAAGGTGATAAACCTAAACATGATAATAAAGGTAATCATGATGAACTTTAAAATATTCATAGTAAAGATGAAGAATATTTTGATGAGATGTGGCAGTATTACTATGAGTTGGTTGACGAATTTGAAGTAATATTGGAGCATAAGGAACAAACAAGAGGATGCTTTTGATAAAATTATCTAGATGAAGGACAATGAGCTACATGATGAGTTTGTATACATAGCAGACATTCTTTATTTAGTTTATTCACTTGGAGATAAGCCAAAGAGATTTAAAATCAATCAAGGAGTTGATCTAACAAGAATACCATCTAAACAACAACTTGCTCTTCATTTTTGTTAACCACACAGAGAAGACTTAAGAGGCTTTTGTTTTGACCTAGGTGGAATGGAGGTATTTTGAATTAGTTTAGGGTAGGTTAGATGTTTTTATTTATTACAAGTGCTGATTTCACATTATTATAGTAGGTTAGTTAAATTTTATTTCCTCCAAGTGCTTGTGTGCACATTGTAATATTAGTTTAGTTATATTTTTATTTCCTCCAAGTGCCTGTGTGCACATGTAGTTGTTCTTTAGTCCTAGCTTATGGGGAAGGTAATTTTCAGTTTTTGATATTGTTTCGAAGAATTGTAACCATGATAGAAATCAAATTAGTGATAGGACACATATGACTCCATTCCCAATGGATTGCATAAGGCTATTGGTATTTGCTTAGCAAGCAAGTAATATGTATAAGTTACCAATAATGTTAACTATTCCAGTCACCATTTGGTTGAAACATGGATTACAAGGTTTACCTAATCTTCACAAGCTCACACCATGTTTACTAACAAGATTAAGATTACTATTCACAAAGCACTATACACATATATATGATTCATAATTACTATTCATAGTGACTATGCATGGTGATGTGTCATAGTTATGATGTGGCATAGTGGTAAGGTGGAATTTGAGTGATGTGGCATGGCCCACAAAGGATATTACATGATATAAAGATGATGTGAAAGAGTATGGGCCAAATTTATATGGAGGCCAATTGATTTATTTGTTTTTTCTAAAGTCAAAAGTTATTTTAGACTTTAGAGGAGAAGTGGAAGGCAAAGATAAAGGGGTAGAGGAAAGGTAGGAGACAAGGGAAAATAATATCTTCCTATTTTTCATCCATTCATGAGTAGATATAGGTCAAATTTATAAAGAGGCCTATGATTTTCATGTATAGACAAAGTCAAAAAGTTATTTTGGACTTTAGGGGAAAGGTGGGAGACAAAGACAAAGAGGTGGATCATATTTTGACCTTTCACATGTGGAGAACAACATTCACTATTGATTACTATGCATACCATGTGCAGTAGATCTAATTTATTATCATCCCATGAATTTTATCTCTCATCTCATCTATTCTCCTTTATAATATATAAAAACATGGCTATTTCCTTTGTAAATCATTCTTGGTAAGTTTTGTAATGCCTTTGAGGAATAATGGAAAGTTGATTTTCCTTCTTCCATGCTTGTGTCTTGTGTGATTTTTATGTTTTGTTGATCTACACCTTTAGAAGAGAGTGTTCTCCCTTGTGTATGTCCATTTATCTTCACCTTTATGTAGGATAGTATTTATTTTGTAGATCATAATCTGTGCTTTCATCAAGATCATGCAGGATTCAACTATGGATTCATCTATCACCCCTCCTAAGTTTTGTGATAGCTTCAAGCCTCTATATGAAATACTTATGCAAGAGGTATCAATTTGGGATTGTGTATGTGTATCAGTCTCTATTAGTCTCATTGTTCAGGTTTTAATCAAGCCAAGGATCACATTTTTGGTGTATCACCATTTTGATTTCAATTCCTTGTTTCCCTTCTCTCTCTATCCATTTTTCTCTTACAATTTGAGTATAGTTAGATTTAGTTTAGGTGATTCATTAGGGGAACCATCCCTCTCTAGAGATCCAATTCAACCATAGGTCACCCACAACCTTGAATTATTTCCATTATATTAGTTGAAGGGAGAAGACTTGAAATAACTTATCTAAAGGGTGAATATTCAAGTGACAATAGATCTATAATTTAGTTTTCAAATCTTAGAACCTATAATATCATGTTGGGAAAAGCCTTTAAAGTATCAAAGTTTATTTATTTTATTAAAATTTTAGTTTCAGGCCCTCGTTATAATGCCAAAACTATTGACATGTCATGACTCACCAATGTTAGGATTTTGGGGTGGCAAAGCCTACATAACCTCTCTTGAAAAGAGTCCTTTAATGTTGTTGTCCCCTAATTCTTTGTATGTCAGGTAATGACACATTAATTTCAATCATTTGGCCATCATGGACTATTCCAATCAAGGGGCCTTTGTTGGTGTTGGAATATTCAAACTTGATTCCATAATTATTCTAGTATTTTAATGGTTTAGAGGGAAATGCAAGTTCAGTGTCTTATTTGTGTTGATTTTCAATGCATTTCAATAAAAAAGACAAACACACAATTTCATATGTTGCCTAGGTGTTTAAAATCAACATTTAAAGTTTTGATGAAATGTGAGTGTGGCTGATTTAAAGTGTTCATTACATTAAATTGACATTCAACAATGCATTTTTAGTAATGAAAGAAAATTTGAAATTATGATAAACATTAATAACAAATTTAATTAAGCTATGCTAACCTAGCTAAAAAACTAATAAAAAAGAGAAAAAGAGGGGAAAAAGAGAAAAACCTTATTATCATTTAGCGAAATCCATTCATCATCATTGTAAATGTTCATAAATCAAAACCTTGCCTAGTTAGCATGTGCACAATTATCAATGGGGCCGGTGCAAAATTCTAAGCAAGAGGGAAGTGAGAAGAGAAGTAACACCATCACAATTAATAGGTGTAGACAATGCTAGCAAATCATCATAGCTTCTATTAAATGATAAAGTCTTTGAATAAAAAAATTGTCTAAATGTTTATAAATGATTTGGATTTTTTTGACAATATAATAACAAGAAACAAGAGAGGGAGAGAGAAAAATTCAAAATACAAATATGGTTGGTCCAATCTTCCTCTGAGGAGAAATAAATAGCCAACCCTTTTACAATGAAAATCACTCAATATATAATAAATTCAGCCTTCCAAGGGGAGGATTTTCCCTCTAAAATGGTCAACCACCCTACTTAATTCTCAACTACTCCATATCCTCTTTATTCTTCTCCTTTCAATGTTGTTTTCACTATTCACCACTTACACAAAACCAAAAACAAGTTAATTTTTTTGAATGAAGAACTCCCGGGTCATTCAAGTTCACTTTACCAAGGAAAAATGGAACAAGGTTAGGAGAATGGATATAAAAAAAAATTGACACAACATCCCAAAAAATTAATTATATCAAAATGTCCTTATTAAAACCAAATTTCCAATGCATTAAATGGTTTTAAAATTGAAGCTTTGGGTCAAACATTATGGCCATTTAAATGATCCCTTATTTAACCCATTAGGATTAGAGGCCTACAATGTAGACTTTAGACTTAGAGGGATATAGTGCAGCCCTCAGACTTTGAGGCCTACAAAATAGGGGTAAAACTCTACCTTTTTAAAAAGGGGGTCAAAACAACATTTTCAATCCAAGAGTTATATATGAAGCTTTATTGCATGGACATGGTATCCACAATAGATGGGTTTTCAAAGGATGAAATGAAATTCAAATCAAGATTACCCCCTGGGATGACTCAAGAGAGTTGATCTCGACACATGTAGAGTAGGGGCATGACTCTTACAACTACAAAATTAAGGTAAAAATTACATTTTAGGACCATGTGTTATGTTAAAAAATTTATCACACATAATTGGTATCCATGATGGAGGGATTCCCATAGGCTAAAATGACATTAAAATTGATATGACCCATAGGACAACTAGAAAGAGATTAACTAGCCATATTTTCAAAGGCAAACTGGGAGGTTAAGACTCCATATTCATGCTAAGTGTTATATATGATTTTTTCTCACACAAACATGGTATATCCAACATTAATGGTTTTGGGACATAATTTGGAATGAAAAATGAAGTGGTATACTAAGGCAACTTGAGGGTTATGAGACCAACTAATTGTGAGTATAAGCACGAGTGAAGAAAAAAGTAAAAAGAAGTTCCCTAATTTTGAGAGAATGAGGGCATGTTGAGAAAATAAAAACATGACTGTATGCACTATTCTTTGCATAGAATACCAGAAATTTAGTCCTTTTTTATAACTCTTTTAATTATTTCTAAAAGGTTAATACCTTTCCCCAATGAGTCTAGGACTCACCCCTGAAAGTATTTATTATGTTAAGGATATTGTATAGTTTCCTATCTACATTTTGAACTTTCTCCATTATTTCCCTAAGAGCTTGAATGATATACCTATAAAAAATTATTTTCCTATCTTGGTCTTGAGTCCTATATATTTCCTTCATAACTTCTCTTATTGAATCCACAAAAGACACAAAAATACTTTTCATTCATCAACATCATTGGGATTCTTTTTCTATTTATTAGCCAAAGGGAATAAGTTCTCCATCTTCTCCAATATTATTTCCTCCCTTATCTTGTCTACTAATTTCCTCTTCCTTACCCTATGAATAGTGTTATATTTCTTGTCAAAGCGTATACTTACTATTGACACTTTTATTATAACTAGGCCCATTCTTTATTTATTTTGTTCTTGGGATTATTTGACAAAAGAAGGGACAATGTGCTCCCCTTTTTATTTAGGCTAAATGGTTTTTGTAAAGGTATAATGTGTGATGGATCCTAATTGAATCATCAATGAAATTATTTGGATAGGTGACTAAAGAGGTGGTTGACTGAACCTGCTCCATCCCAAGATGTCTTTATGAGGTGTAGTCTATACCACATACCTTGTATGTCCTAGAGTATTTGAGATGGTCATGATGGAAGAATCGATTTGAGTGGATTGAAGGATAGATAATTCTAATTAGGTTGATAACATTGAGGGTGTAGGTGGTGCCTAGGGATCAAAAATAGAAATAGTTACCAAGTTCTCAAAATGGACCCTCCTACTAGGGGCTTAGGGTTTGGACATTAGCGAAACTGAAGTTGAAAGAATTAAAGAATAAGAGGAACCAAAAGTTTTTGGTCCAGTTCCCTCAATATTATCATAGGAATATAATGGCTTGGTTTTCAAATAATACTTTTGTAATTATTCATAGGGAGAGAGGGTTGTACCAACTAAACTAGTAGAATGCAAATTGATAGAACTAATATTTACAATTGTAAAGGAAGAAGTGAAAGAAGAAACTAATTATTAAGGGACTTGTTTTATTCTTTAAAAATATTTTTTTCCTCTTGTGTAGAGGTTGGTTTGTCTTCTTCCTCCCCAATTTATTCTGAATATGGATCCTCTATTATATCAATCATTTCAAATTCACCCTTTTTTTCTTCTTCCTCCATTATATTTGGTTCCTCTTCTCCCTCATCAATGGCATACAATACTGATGAGACTGCTTATCCATGTTCTTATTCCTCATAAAGAGGACCTTCATGAATAGATAAACCCTTTTAAGGTATTTCTTATACTTTATAAATCATGGGAGAAAATATAAGGGATATAGGTTTCCTTTGATAAGTATCGATGGGTAACATAATGAAAATGGGGGATTGCACTGAGGTGGATGGTATGTAATATGAAGGGGCATTGGTAGATGGAGGCAGAGTGAAAATAGAAGAGGTGGTAAGAAGTGAAATGAATGACATTGCTAGTAGGGGTGGATGTGAGGGAACTAAAACTATAGGTGTCCCTGGTGGCAATGTTGGAGGTGAAATGGATGCTATTATAGATGATATTACTAAAAAATAAATTTGCATAAACTCGGGAAGGCTTACTCGTTGAAACATAGTCATAGGAGGTAGAGTTGCCAAAGAGAATATTATTACTTGCCCATCTGTAGGAGATGATGCCTTAGTAGCTACTATATAAGATTACATTATAACTATTGGTTAAGGCCTTGGGAGTCCCCTAAGAATGTTAATTCTTATTTGGGGATCTATCTCCCTTTGGATGGCATGTTCTTCCACTTGGATAACTTCTTCTTGTTGAGGACAGGGAGGGGGTTCTTATTTTGGGGGTGATTAAGCCTACTATTGAGGCTATTGATATCTTAATTCTCTATTTGTTGGAAATATTGTCATTGATGTCAAAGGTATAACATTGGTGATAAAGGTCCCATTTCATTTAATGGTGTTTTTAATATTCATATGTTGGCTAATGTGTGTTAATATTTATTTAATATTAATAAATATATTTTTGGTTTCATATAAGTCAAAAGAGGGCCCATGGAGAAGTCAAAGAGTCACAGGGTAAAGACAAAAGAGGAATGGGATGCATTTTCTCATGAAGAGTCATCTTGAGGAATTCCAAGATTCACTATGTGAAGACAAAAGAGGGCATGGTGAATTTTTCCATGAAGGGACACTTTGAGGAATATGAAAAGTCACCAAGATAAAGAAAAAAGAGGAAAGGATGCATTTGATTATGAAGGGTCACCATGTGACTTTTCAAATGTAAGGATATGAAGGGTCATGCAAGTTTAGCACCATTTTACATGAGGATTAAAGGGTCACAAAGGGTGAATGCCAAAGGCCATTTGGAAATCTATAAATAAAGCCTTGAGAAGCCATTTGTGTTATTCAAGAGAGTGCATGGTTTTGTAATTGTTTTATATAAGAAAAGAGGAGATATTATAGAGTTATATAATTTGTTGAGTAAGCAACATTGAGAGATAGTTGTGTTTTATACACAAGAGGGGTTGGTGCTCCTATGGGTTGGTGCTCACAAATATTTTCAAGGGCTTGGTGCTCAACAAAGGGGTTGGTGCTTGCAAACTTTTTAATTTGAGTTGGTGCTCATTCATATACTTGAGATTGTTTTCTATGGTTATTCCCACTTTGGGTTTCCACATAAAAATTTGGTCTCTCTCTCTCTCTCTCTCTCTCTCTCTCTCTCTCTCTCTCTCTCTCTCTTTTGTAGTACATGTTATTGTTTTAGTTTAATTGCATATCTTGAATGTTTGATTAAGTGGTTAAAGAAAAGAAATCAGATTAAGTAAAAGATATATAATATACTGATTCACCCCCCATCTCAGTATATTTCATGCTTAACACTATTTAATTCTTTCATGATAATAATTGCCTCCTCTGTAGTGATTGAAGGACCACATTACACATTTTGTGCCACTACCATTAAAATGTTATGTTTGTTCATTCATATATATATATATATATATATATATATATATATATATATATATATATATATATATATATATATATATATATAACTCAGAGTCATCTTGATAATTGATGAAAATTTCATCATTTTCAAAACATTTATGCCCATAGAGAGTTTTGAATCCCTTATTTGTGAGGTCACTAAGATATTACCTAAAATTTCCCCTATGGTCCTAGTTTATATGCCCTACTTCCTCCAAGACATAGTGATCCCTAACCTTGCCAACTGTATTAAGGTACCTCCTCACTAAATATTGGATTTAGCCTATGCTATGATGAGAAGAGTTTTATGGTAATACCCCTGATGTTTAGTGACAAGGTCCTCATCCACACTATTTTATATTTGGTGTGTAATATCCTAATTTACCACCTTATCAAGGACATAGTTGAGAAAATATAGGGGGTTACCCTTATTCATTCTATCTTGATTATGGCAAAATTAGGATAGTAACACCCTATTCTATATACT
The DNA here is from genome assembly GCA_037957365.1 of Torreya grandis. NCBI lineage: Eukaryota > Viridiplantae > Streptophyta > Pinopsida > Cupressales > Taxaceae > Torreya > Torreya grandis. Next base: position 3,687,895 of record JARHVA010000771.1, on the reverse strand, counting down.
TTTCATATTCTCATAAATATTGGGCATCCAATGCCCATAGATGAATTGCTAAACTTATGGATAAATATCCTTTACAATCCTTTAAATTTCAGCTCTGAACTTGTAAACATATAACATGGAGAAATCATCATAAACCCTATTCTTGATATATTCAATATATGAATCCCAAGGTTTCCCATGAATTATGTATATTATTCCCATAATTGCATCCACCACATAGGACATCATGTAATTTTTTTTGTTAGAGGGCCTCTGATCAAATCAAAACATTTGTGCCCTCAGCCAAACATTGATAATCTCTCTAAGTGCCACAATTTTGTTAGTAGTCAGAATAATATCTAACAGGGGCACCAAATCCTCATGTACATAAGTAGTGCTTGAAAAACCATATAATAAATTCATTAATGCCATGACTATTAAAATACATGTCCTATATTTAACTATGGGGACTGAAGAGATAACACCCCAAATATTCAATTCCTCTCTTTTCTTAAACAATTACTTAAGTTTCCCTTTAGCTGTATTCTCTTTTAACCTGACATTGGTAGACACCTAGTCATAAATTAATTCTGGCATTGGGAGATATAAATATTTCTTAGATGCATATATGGAAATGTAGGCTACTACATTTATATGAAGTCTAAAGTGTAGGCAGTCCCTAGTAATATCACTATTAATAAAAAATCTCACATTAGGTCTACATAAGGAATTACATTAGATTTTTAGTTATGTTGTGCAATACCATAGATTTGATTGCCATTAAGTAATCAATGTTCCTTCAGTCATCCTTAGATAGTTGGTCCTACATCTAATATGGTTGTGTCATGTACCTTATCTAAGATGGCTGAATAGTGTGAGAATTGGAACTCAAGTTCTACTTTATCAAACATTGTATCTGGTGATGGTTTATAAAGAAGGAGGTTGAAATACTAAATATGAAGATGCCATTAATCGAATGGAAAGCATTGAAAATCTCTCTTAAGGTGACTAAAAATACTTGTAGGTTTGCAAAAAGAAATACTAGGGATTTTAGTAATAGGGTAGCTAAAATTTATAACTTGTTTAAATTCAATTGATGACAATGGTGATTTAATGTTGCTAAAAAATATGCATATATTGATAAAATTTTAGGAATTGAATATTAATTTCTTGTGAAGTTGATGCAATAATGGATTTTAATTTTGTTTCTCATTTCAATTTAAATTTTCCAGTATGCTTTGGTAGGTACCTTTTTCCATGTGGTAGTTTTTTATTTATCATGAGTGCTTAGTCATCTCCTTAAGATAGGTGTCCAATTATCATACATCAGTTCTTGGTGTAGCTATTATATTTTACATTTATATTTTGACCATGAATCTATATAATTGTGATACTTATTGTAGTCTCACATACTCAAGGTTTTTGACTTATCATCTTACTTTATACCCATCATAATCCATGAGTTAACAAGATTATGCCACTTGGCACAATATCAAGAATATGGGGTCATTAGACTATTAAATTTATGCATATTCCTAGTAAAAACTAAGTGAATGTGATATTGCCATGTCTTTTAATCTTAGTATTTTAGAGTTTCTTAAAAAATGACTATGTACTTTACTCAATAGGATATATATTACTACAATGGTGACATGTGGATAGATCTCAAGGCTCCATAGGTTTTTCCCTTTTAACCCTTTTACATTTTCTGGTAAGCTTCAAACTTCTAAGATGACATGTGGATGCCTCTTAGGGATCCAAAAACATAAAATTTTGACAATGTATTTATTTTTGGAAGGGTCCAAGCTTCTAAGATGATGACATATGGATGACTCTTGGAATTATGGATAAAATGAAATCTTGGGGATGCACCTTTGATTGATGGATATCCAGATTACCATGATGGTGACATGTGGATGGCTCTCGAGGTCTTGGAGAAAATAAGATCTTGATTATTATCTTTGATTAATAGGCTCCAAACTTTCAAGATGATGACACATGGACAACATGTAGTGATGCAAATAATTTCAGTGATAAGTGTGTGCATAATATGGTTTTTTATACTAAGTGAAAAAGGTCATGTCACATGGATGGTTCTTATAACTCTAGGGTTATTTGAAACCTTGAGAATGTACTTTTATTGACTGGTCTTTAGGCTTCCAAGTTGATGTGATGATTCCAATTGTATTAATCTTGGGGAACCAAAGGATAGGAGACAGAAATGGGCCCGATTGTTAAACTACATGTTATGGGTAGTCGTGATATCTATAGGTGCATAGATCCTACGGATATAGAGGTTTTTAATAAGCTATGAATTGGGGATACTTAGGATTAATGAGGTATGAACACATATCCATGGAATTTGGTTGAGGAATAATTATAAATTAAGCCTAAGTTCTAGAATTAATCTTTCACATAATAAAGAGTTGAGACACACTAAAACACTGCTTTGTTAGCTCTATTAGTCAAATAAAAACCAAAAATTAAACATGAGAAATAAAATAAATGGTGATAGATAAAATAACCTCATACCATGTCCAAACTTTGAAATTTACTTTGAAATGTAGAACTGAACTCAAAATAAACTTAGGCTACATAAATAGATTTAATTTTTGGAATTCTAAGGTTCATCTAGACCATGAAGATATTCTAATAATAATGGTTCCCTATTAGAATTTTAAAATGGGGTGTGCTAGGGTGGAAAAAATGGTGACTTAATTGAGAAATACTCCTAATTAATGTAGGAACCCAAAATCTTGGATAATGCATCATCATAAAAATTTAGACCTTATAAGAAAAGAATAAATAGACCCGATAACTAAAAGAGACTCCAACTCCCTAATACAACATACCGGTCCTTTTTATTTCTAGGATCTATGTGTGTTTATGTGAAATTCATTTACCCCTTGTCATGAGAGTTTTGACAAAGATCTGGATGGACATTATAGGTTTTGTTTTTATTTTTTAATTTTATAAATAATAATAAGGGAAGCTTGGGCATTGTTATGATACCAACCAAGCTTCTATATCCTTGATATAGATACATTCAACTCTAATCATTTCTCTATTTCTAGCCCAGCATCCATAGCCTTGATAAAGATTACTTAAATCACACATCCTTTCATTAGTTTGTATGATTTAATAAATTTATCTCTTCTCCTTTTTTGTGTGTATATTTAACTTGTATGGAATAAGGGTTGGAAACCACCAAGGTTGGGTGTATCTATAATAAAACTTATTTTTTATCAATGCATCCCTGCTAGTATACATCCATTTCAATGTTTATTATCTCTCATCAAAATTTTAACATATAATAATGCAATTGATCTTTTAAAATTAAAAGTCTTTCTAAAAATTGCATGAGTGTGTTAGAGTAACTTTCAAAAACCTAGTGAACTCATTATGTTCAGTTAAAAACTTAATTTTAGTCATAAAACATACCTTACTTTGAGAGCCCCCAAATACTACAAGATAAAATCTTTATGATTTCCAATTGTGTACTTATTGAGTTATCCTCTTTTTTTGGGAAGGTTTATTCATGATTCCAACATAAAAAATTGACTGAATTGTTCTAAAAATAAGCAACTAATATAGAAGTCAATAAAACTAGCTATCAAAACAAATGCTAAAAATAATAAATTAATCTAATAAAGGAGAAAAATAATATAAAGAAGAAAATGATAGAAAGTAGGAAACTAATCTATGAAAATAAATAATCTAATCTACTCTTAATTCTATGTTTTTTCTCATTATTATTTAAAATCATCCCTACCTAGAGTAGCCATGATATATTGTTTCAAAAACTTCCCATTCACTATAAAAGTGAGGTCATTACCTTAGAAGTCCTTCAAATGAAAAAAAATATTACCTAGTATTTTTGAGATTTCATATGGTAGGAGTGAAATCTCAAAAATCCATAAAGGAGTGAACTTGTCATGTTGTCTTTTCTTTTCATGTGCCTCATCCCATAAAATCACAAACTCTAAAATCTTGAAAGCCTTGAATTTGGATCTTTTATTAAAGTAACTCTTGATAATGTATTGTTCTTGCTGAAGATATGTAATTATTTTATTTGTGCATCCTCCATCTAGACTATTTATAATAGCCTAAACTAGATTGTTTCATCTTATTCCATGTACTCTTGCATGAAATGATACATGGGTAATTTGAGAGTAATAAGAAATTCTAATTGATGTTCATACACTAGTAAAAAAGGTGAAACATTGAGGTCTTGCTTATGCCTTGTTCTATCTGACCATAGTGCACAATTCAACAAGTGCCATTCCCTTGGTTATCTTGTGCTAACTTATTAATGGTGTTAATCAAATTCTTGATAATGGATTTGTTAACTCCATTCCATTGTGGTTAGTAATTTTAAGTAATCTTAATGGTAATTTAATTGTTATAGTCCCACTCAGTAAATTATGTAGATTGAAATGTTGGATCATCATCATAGACTAAAGAAATTGGACTCCCAAATCTATTTAATATATTATCTTCTAAAAATTTAACCACATCTTTGACCTTAGAATTATTTATATCCATGAGATTTTTCCACTTGGTGAAATAATCAGTGGCTATCAAAATGAACTTATGTCCTGATGAAGAATTCAAATTGATTTCTCCAACAAAGTCAAGACCCCACTGAGAAAATGAGCATCTTTCAATTACAGGGTGTAATAGCATAGATACATGTATCACTCTTTTTCTAAATAATTGACACTCATGGCATGTTCTGACATGATTATGAACATCTTTAAAAATAGTAGGCTAGTAGTATCCCATCCTTAGGATCTTATGAGCTATGTAATTTTATAAAGGTTATCCACTACCTATCTCCTGATGTAAATTATTTAGGATGTATTGGTATTCTTCTCTTGAGACAAAAATTAAGTATATGCACTCATAGTTCCTATAAAATTATCCCTTTTTAATGATGTAATGGGATGACTTGAGCCTGAGGTCTCACATTTAATCTCTATTCATCTCAGGGGGAAATGTACATATGAGTAGATAGTGGATGATGTAGGCATACCTATCACCACCAGCTACCTATGCTTCATTGATCTACTTGATTTGAATATGTGGATCCATTTTAGTCATGATATGGATGATTCCTTGGACTCACACCATCTTGGAATGTCTAATTTCAAGATAAAATTCTTGTAATTTAGCCATCCTTTTACCTCTTCTCTCTCCTAACTCATTTTGGTCGAGTGTGATCTTGATAGCTAGGTATGAAGCTATGACGTATGTCTTTTTTTGAATAATATAGTGCCTAAATTTCTTTTCTAATTTAATCAAGGAATATATCTACTTATATATCATTGAATACGTTAATGTTACATCTTTTAGACTAGTGCTCATAAAGGTGATTAAGGGTTTTCTATCATCTAACTTTAATGTGAGTACTGATACTATAGTGTGCTCTAAAGAAAATGAGTACATAAATAAATCCTTAGTGAAATAAAGACAAATTAGAACTGGAACTTGAACAATGATAGTATTTATATCATGAAATGCTTTCTTTGATTTTAATGTCCACTCTATTTTATCATCTTACTTGAACATAGTGTTCAATGGATTGACAATCTTTGAAAATATAGAAATGAATTTTTAGAAAAAAATTATTTTTCCAAATAAATACTTTAGTTATTTATTATTTTTAGGAGGAATTATTTTTTAATTTCCATAGATTCTTTCTGGATCATTGTAATCTCATATTTGGTAATGACATGGCTTAACACTTTTCCCTCTATGACCCAAAAGATGTTGTTCTTCAAGTTCAATGACATTCCATATCTTCAACACCTATTAAATACTCTTTCTAGGTGATCTACATGATCATCTCTATTATTTAAAAACACTATGAGATCATCCATGTATATGGTGATGCATTTGCCAATGATTCATTGAAAGGTGAAGTCCATGTCACACTAAAAATTTGTTCATGTGTTAATTAGGTCAAATGACATCCTTTTATATGTAAAAATTCCCCACTTGGTGGTTGTATGAATCTAAATTTTCTCACTTTATTTATCGTGACTAATATTATTAATCAACACTAACTCTGCTTATCTAATTTATCCCCTTTAATCTCATCCTAATAATCCTAAATTTATAATCATTTATCTAATATCCCATTTTACCATTCTTCATCTACTAACCATAGTCCTATCCCTTTTTTTCATTAATTATCCTAAATCTCCATTATCTCATCCTAATCCCATTTATCTATTATTTGGGAATTTTAAATTCTCACGACTCACCTACCCACCTACTAAGTTTATTCCTAGGCTCTCCTACACCCCTAGTCCCTAATCACCCACCTAATCCCTATCTAATCCTATACCTAATCTTAATTAATCCCTAAGAGGATTATAGAATCCTCTAATTGTAGAATCCACTCTAACTTAGCCTTCCCCCCTCTAGAAGCCTCTATTCTAGAGGCTTCCAAGGAATTATAAATTCCTTGGAAATTATTCAACCATTGATCCAAATGGACAAAAATTAAATATGAGACATTAATTATTCCTTCCATATTCTATCTAAGAAAGCCACCCCTCCATGGCCAATCCATCTATGAATCCCATAAAATCTCCATGCTAATCTAATCTTTGAATCCATCATCAACATCCTTGATCATGCCAACATAATATCAAAATTCTAAGTCCATAGCAATTAACCATCCATTTGAACATCTTGGAAGGACGCTAGATGAAACAAGGGATTAGTAAGGTTTATCCTATGATTTTGATTTATTTTTATAATCCTTCCTACTAGGTAGTTTGATGTTTTGGATTTTGAATTGCATAGTTTAATACATTAGCCCAAAATTTCCTACTACATTTTGGAGACCACGATGGGACCACTCTCCCATTTTAACTATTTTATTTGTAAGTGGTGTTTTTGATAGATTGCAAGGCTAATTAAATCAAGAATAGGTGCCATATTTTGAATAAATTTTCACACACAGGTGAACTGCAACATTACCTTGAAAGTTATGACATTATAGTCATGATTTTGTCCTTGAGAAATATGGTTTTGTGTTAAGCATATAATTTTACCACTAATAATCTCCTTGAAACTGATAGGCTTTTTACCCTTTTACAATACTATAATTTACAAGTTACAATTTTGAATCAAAAGTCACAGTTTTACATGCCAATTAGTAATATTATGTTAACTGTCTAACCCTTAATGGATAATGGTTTTATAATTATGATAGGTTTTTATCCATATGAAAAATCACAACTTCATGACTCATGGTATTAACCTAAAAGTCACAGTATTATGGTGATAGTCATGACATTTTGATTTTTCCCATTTTTTTAATAGTTATCCATTAAATATCTAACCTACAGGGTCAATTTTGCAATTATTTATTTTTCAAGAGAATCATGGACCATACAGACCCTTTTGGAAGTTTATTTAACTACTTTAAGTGGTTGAAAATATATTTATTCATCACATTTTTAAAAGGGGTTTTATTTGTGTAACTTGTTGTGTATTTACTGTGCTGTCAAGGGGAAAGGTAAATAGACTATTTTTTATTATTGTTTCATATCTTCAATTAATCAAAAATATTTTAAGACAAATATGATAAAAATAAATTTTCTATTCTACAATTGTTCATGATTTTGTCCATTTTGATAAAGATCTTATTTTAATATCCTTTGATGCATAAGGTTTCACCTACTATAGGTCATCTCTACATAATTCTTAGACAATTGCATCTATAAAAAATCTAATTTAGCTTACATTATAATAAAAACTTAGACATTTTAAATTTTTTCTATCTCTTATAATATCACTAGTCTCGTAGATGCGATATCACATTAGGAGTCATGATATTGCCTATCCACTTATGGTTTTGTAGAAAACCGCACGATAACTACTAGTGGTTAGGCACTTTATGAAAAATTATGACTTTGCAGTCATGGTATTATAGAAAATTAATGATATCTCCCTTTATGGTTGTGGTATTATAGTAGGTCTAACTTTGTATACATTCTAACTTTGTGATTTTGCACTCATTTTGCCTTCAAAATTATCCTTCTTGAGTGCATTTTTTAGAGTCATTTTTAGTGAATTTTGAGTCATTCTGAGCCTCCTACAAGGCCCAAATTACCTTTGTCATCAAGGGATCTTCCCCTTGAACCTTCCCTATACCATGATAGGGAGCAAACCTAGGGTGTTTCCTCTAGACCCTACAAAGGGGTCTGCCCCTTAACCCTGTAAGGGGCACTACCCCTTGACCCCATTCGGGGATGCCACCCCTAGACCCCCACATCATGGACCACTCACCCAAAGAAGTTAAATAGGTAAATCATGCATTTTTCTAGTGGTTTTTATTAAGGCCCATTGGATTAAATTTGTGTTTCTTATAGGGGTGAATCTAGTGGTTATTTTAACTTACTAACATCTTATTTTTTAGGTCATATATCAGTCTAACACCTTGTCTTGTAGGTTACCCCTTGAGATTGTCAATTGAAACTACTAATAATTGTCTTGTAGGTTGCCTTATTTAAAAGTGCCAATCAAACTACTAATCATTTTATTATAGGCTTCCTATCAAAGACATTTTGGCATCATAAACATCATTTTATTTAAAAATATTAATCACTTAGTTTAAATTGTGTTGTATATTCTTGTTTATTATTTCATCTTGTATATATCTCACATCTAATTAATCAATTGATTAATCTTTTTTTTTCTTCCTGCTTATCATCTGAGGGCTATGATGGTGTATGATCTCCTCCTTGCATCCTTATGATGATTTTTGGAGGATCAAAAACCACCCACAAACCCTCCCATTTTCCTTTTCTATGGGAAACATGATGTGGAATTAACATCTAGGAACTTTCCATAGTCTTAGGAGGATAGTGACCATGGATTTCACCACCACACACTGATCCACACTCCATGTTCCAACAGAGTATAAATATTAGGGAAAACTATTGTTAGGCCAATAAATTGACCCCATATAGGTCATCCATGAAGGGAAAGAGTTAATTATCTAAATTAGACATTAGACAATACCCTATATGGACTTGGGCCCCATTATACCCAGTGTATATCAAAGATGACCCTAGAGATCTTGTTCATTTGAGCATAGGACCATTAATTATAATAAGTGACTTACTACTAGAGTTAGGATTAGATCCTAAGAAGTCATTAAGTATAGATGAGGTTGAGAGGGTTTAGTCAATTTTGTAATGGGTCACCAACTTACAACCTCACCCATGAAGCCATTAGATAATGCAATCATCGAGTTACACAACCTTGAGTTTACTAATCATAGGTTTATAGTTTGACTATTGTGGTGAGTGTCATGATGGACTAGTGTTGTTTGTGATCCAAGTTATCATTTTACCCAAACCCATACATGACTATTTAGGAATTCTATATCACCATCTTATATATCCTTATCCCTATTTCATATAGTCTTAGCATCTTGTACATTCCTCCTTCATCATATCTTGTACATATCCTAATCTAATTTTATCTTGAATTCTTGTCACCTAATAAAACCTTACCATCCCCATCTAGTCTAACCTCAATGGATTTTTAGATCACACATGCATCCAAACCATCCTCATCTCATCCCTCTTATCCCTTATAATTTCATTGTCACCCATATATAATTTTCTTAGTTTTAATTCTATCATCCTTGATCCCTCCATTTATCCTTCATCACATAACCTATCCATCTCACCTTGGTAAAATTGGTCTAAGGGTTGAGCTAGTCCTTTAATTCCATATCCTCCTATCATCCTAGTCCACTATAATTTTATTAGATTTCATACTCAATCAATACCCTGTTAGCAACCTATGACTTAATTAGTTTCATTCTAGCAACCAATCATCATCAATCTAGTCATCTCTAATCTAGTCATCCTACCTATTCAAAAATAGCACCCATCCAATCATTGTATTTCTAGTTTGAATCTAGGCATCTATTAAATCTGTAATCTTTTTGCTAGCTTAAAAACTAGGCACTGTCAATAGATCACTAACACTTATTGTACTATCCATCTAAAATATGATCCTAGTCTTACATCATCTCAATCTTCTTTCATCCATCCCATCCTCACCATCACTTGTCATACTAACTCAATCATTTATCCTTGATTTGACCAAACACCTATCTAATTCCTAAATCTACCTTCACATCATATATTCCCCTTTCATTATCCACCTACATGGATCTGGACCCTATACTCATGGACCAATACCTATTTGCCAACAAGGATGAGATATTTTTATGGGTCTTAGAAATGGGTGCCCACTTACCCTTAGACCTTAATCCCATAAAATATAATCCAATATTCCATATACTTCCCCATCTTCAATTCCCTAGCTCATCATACTCAACCCCATCATTTACTCATCATAATCATAGTCCTCACTATACAAGTGTTAAAGTTGCCTTATTTAATGAGTACATCTTAACCAACAAAGACAAAGTCCTCTTATAGTTATTGGAGATTGATGCCCACCTTCCCAATGATTTTGATCCCCTAATCATAAGGTTACCTACCAAACCAATCCCTCATCAATCCTCATCTCCATCACATCCTAGTCCACCATCTACTAGTCCTAGTCCTAATCATGACCTTCCAAGTTCACAAATTTCCATGTTTAATAAGTATATTGCTAAAAATAAGGGGTAGTCCTATCACATTTCCTTGAAATGGGTGCCAAACTTCCCAAAGGTTTTGAACCCATATAATTCACCTTACTTGTAGTTTATGCCCATCCATAGTCAAATACTCCATCTACTAGTCATAGTCCATCATAAATTCTCCATACTACTAGTAAAGGGATGCTTAGCTTGTCAATCGTATCTCATTATTGTTCACCTCCTAAATAATCCCACATTCCACCATCAAAGTATTCCATCACTTTGTCTAATACTTCCACATCCAAATTCATAAACAAGCCCTATACCCCTCTACCCATCTCAATGGAAGCCCTATTTTGGAAATTGAGGTCTATAGGCCTAATTGTCCACCCTCAAACATGACCTCTAGATTTGTCTAAACATGTGCCCTCATGGTATCAAGCTAAATTATTTTGTATATGTCATAAATTCCCTAGGCATTCTATTGATAGACTTAAAAATTTAAGAGATTATATGCAAAAATTAATTGATAAGGGTGACATTAAAATTAAGGAAGAATCTAATGTGTCCACACCTAGGAGTTTGTAAAAGGGGTTATGCCAAAAATTTATTCCCAAAGGCAATCAAGCTTCTCCCCTCCCTTACCAAGGTCATGAATTCAATCCTATTCATCCTACATAAAACCTCGATTAATCTATCCCTATGACCCATTCACATCATATCCCCCATCTTCATAAATCCATTATGACTAAATCACCCCTTCATAAATCTAAGGTGAAAGAGGTACTTATGGAAAATTATATGGTTCTTACTAGCAAATCATGTATGGGATACATCACCTCATCAAATTCCACATCATAATGGTCAAGAGCATGTTTGAAAACATCTAAATTAGCAATCACATCAAAATAATCATCCCTTGTTGATTATCAAAGTCATACTGACACCTATCTCTTCAAAGATATCCCTACTATCAACCAGTCAAAAGGCATGGATCTCGATTAGTTTCAAGATGATGAAATTATGGTACAATACTTGGATGCTCTATCAGTTGATGATCATCAAGTTGGATATGAATCAACTTGAGATGCTAATTCCCTCAAGAGTCTTAGTGATCCTTTTACGATTCTTGAGGCACTTCCTCCAAAATCTTTAATCATCCACACATATTTAATTATCCATATCTCCTCCATAATCCCTAAAACCCACTCCATGAATGGGATAAATATAAACATGCATCATTGGATTCCCCTTTGCATGAAACATCATGTGCCAAATATATAAGGATCCAAGCCCATAATTAGTTAATCTCATCAAATAACTAAGCCCATTATGATCTAATTATAATAAATCAAAATCAATATGAGTCTTATAATCAATCAAGTCATAAATAATCATCCCTTAGCATAGATATCCTTGAAGTAATAGGGGTCTATCTAAATCAAAATCACTTATCCAGTCAAAAGTTACTTTCCTCTGGTGAAGCCCATAATTAGGTTCTAGGGGGAAGTCCAAGTCAAATCCAATAAAAAAATAAAAACAAAGTCAAAAGTCATGAGGCCAATCATCTTCATAATAATTGGATAAAAACACTAATAATTTAGAGCATCTTGTATCCTTCAATCTCACAACACCACTTAAAAATGTCCCCTCCACCACATTCAATGGTGTGTACAATTTTTGAACCCCATTTCCACTCCCCATATAATAATATCATCCATCATGATCATATCCCTCATTCACATCCTATATCCCATTATCATAATCATGACATGCTCCCATCCATACCATATCTCAAATCCTTGGGTAGTATTTTTCCTCGTAGGGGTTACAAAGACACCTAGTTAAGATGTCTGGAGAATGCTAAATCAAGAGTCAATAAAGGTCACTAGGACATCCAATAATATATCATCCATCACATGGTCTTAGTATCACATATCTATAAAATAAGTGTTAGTTGAAGATCCGAATAGTATCAACATTATTTCATCTCAACTCATGTCTAATAAATTGAGATGCCCAAATTCCAAAAAATAAAAAATCCAAAAAAAAATACAAAAAAAATCATTCATCCAATAGTGAAAACTAGTCATTTGGCACCTTTGGCAAGTACCATGATGAAAATCAATTTCTGGTATCATGGTAAAATAATCCATTGTCTGCATTTTACCTCAACACTTCAAGGTAAAATCCATCTATCAAATTCCCTTCATGTCATCCATGTCTATTTTATCCCTTGGTCCATTAGCCCTATCCATCGACTACCATCATATCATGCATCCTATCTCTCATTTATTTTTATATTGACCTTTGTAAATAAGTGGAAGATGTGTTGAGACATGTTCTAGAATCATATTGTCATATGCTCCAATATACACTTAGGCAATTAAATATCTAGTTCCTTCATGATGTAGTCATTGGAAACTCTGTAGTCCCTCCTTCCTTGGTCCTCATCCCATTTTTAGCATCACCCTCATAATTTTATCATACCATCCATTATTGCATCTATCCTTATCCTAGTTACTAGGCTTGGTATTCCCTTTGATAGTAAACCCCATTTGTATATTGAAATATTCCAAAATCCCTACAAATTGTAAAATTTGAAAATGCCAAATATAGTACATGGTGTTTTGTCTTAGTCCTTTTCCTTAATCACAACCATCACCATGAATTTTATCTTTTACAATCACATCATCCATCCTCTTATTCTAAACTAAGGGCAAATCTAGTCTATATCAAGCTAGAATTGACCTAGTCTCACTTTTGCTTGATCAATCTTATGTATCTCATCTAAATCTCAAAATCCTAATATAAGTCCACATATCCAAATCTTCATCCAAGTCCCTCACCTAGTTCAAAATCCATATTCACACCCATATCCTTACCTTAATCCTAATCCTAAACATTATCATTAGTCTATCCTACATCCACAACCACATCATGATCATCCTAGTCGAGCCCATCACTTAATCCCTCATCCCATCATTAGACAAGACACAATGACATTGTATGTCTATACTTGCGTGTGTTACTTGGATACTATGTGTTGGGTGACTTGTTTGTATGTCTTTTGTCATGTCTATAAATTCTTATCTTGTTGATTATTTATTTTTAGTAATGCATCCTATCTTTTTTTAGCAAGCAATGAAAAAGGATGCCATGAGGTCACCGAAGCTACAATACTGCTTATAAGTGCCCTTGATGATGAAAAGTTTGAAATATCCCATTTTTATGTACTTTGGCACAATGTCATCTTGGTCATCCTTATATCATGGGGTATCTTACCAAGTTCTATATTCAATTTCTTAGACTATGATGAGCCTTATGATAATTATGATGGATTGATCACCTACACCCTCATCATCTATCTAATCATCTAATCATAATTATTTCTCATCATTGATATAATCCTCTTAACCCATTTGACTAACATCTAATATTTTATCCTCATCTCATCATATGATTCATATCCTATAATAACTAACATTATCTTATAATTACTAGCCATCATGATCATCTTCTATTCCATCAATTGTCATTTATCCTTGAGTTAGAACTACATCAACCTAAGGTCTTTTTAGAGTAAGTAGTGCTCAATCACATGGTGTGCTTGAAGTCAGATTAGACACTCTTTCATCTTCCCCCATCATTAGTCATCATAGCTCTATTATATCTCATCATCCTCGACTCTTGCATCATACCAATCCTAGAGTTAAAATATTAATCAATTTATTGATCAATCACCACCCTCACAATCATCTCCCTATCTTTTTTTATCAATTATCCATACTTGTTGATTGTGATTGACATATCATAACATCTATATTTTCTTCCATCAATCATCCATTATCATTGATTGGTTGATTTATCATCTAGCATTCCATTGCATGTTTCCTTGCCATGGGTAACATCGTTATTAATCACATTATGGCTCATTAATTTAATGAAATATAGTCCAATTCTTCCCTTTCATATCTTGGTCACTCAATCATATCATTCTCTCTCATCCCCTTTCATCATATTACTCAACTTTAGCATTGAACTATGCTCATCATTCATCTATCCTAGCCTATATATCTCCATTGCATGCATCCTTGCTTAGGATACATTGAAAGCTTACAACCCTTTATCTTATCATCATCATGTTACAGTTAATTCCCCTAGGGATGTGTTACTAACCATGACATCATCATCTATACTTCCCATATATATATATATATATATATATATATATATATATATATCTTTATTAGGGGCATAATCCATTTATATCTAACTACTTTGGTTGAGCCTATTTTATTTATCATCTATCTCACATCTAGCATCCCACCCATCATTTCTTCTTTTGAGTGGCCATCTATCTCATTCTTCCCTGCATGTCCTCTCGAGGGGGAATCATACCCACTAACATCATTTAATAACATTCATCTATGAAATGGTTTTTATTTGAAAGGCCATTACTCCTTCCACTTCACTCCACTCACAATGCCCTTTTAAATATGGGTAAAATGTATGCATCTAAATTTGCTTGCTTCATTTATCATCACTAATATTATTATTCGACACTAAATCCACTTATCTAATTTATCCCCTTTAATCCCATCCTAATAATCCCCCCTTTCTAATCATTTATATAATAGCCCCTTTTATCATTCTTCATCTACTAACCATAATCCTATCCCTCTTCTTCATTAATTATCCTAAATATCCATTATGTCATCCTAATCCCATTTATCTATTTTTTGGGACTTTTAAATTCCCATGACTCACCTACCTACCTACTAAACCTATTCCCAGGCTCTCCTACACCCCTAGTCTCTAATTACCCACCTAATCCCTATCTAATCCCATACCTAATCCTAATTAGTCCCTAAGAGGATTATATAATCCTCTAGTTATAAAATCCTCTCTAACTTAGGCTTCCCCCTCTAAAAGCATCTATTCTAGAGGCTTTCAATGAATTAAAAATTCCTTGGAAATTCTTCAACCAC
The DNA here is from genome assembly GCA_037957365.1 of Torreya grandis. Lineage (NCBI taxonomy): Eukaryota > Viridiplantae > Streptophyta > Pinopsida > Cupressales > Taxaceae > Torreya > Torreya grandis. The sequence goes on along the minus strand of JARHVA010000771.1, from coordinate 3,672,298 downwards.
TGATCCCAATGACCCAAAATTAAATATGAGCCATTGATTCTTCCCTCCATATTCTATATAAGAAAGCCACTCCTCCATGGACAATCTATCTATGAAGCCCATACAATATACATTCCAATATAATCCTTTGATCCATCATCAACATCCTTTATCATGCCATCATAATGTTAAAATTTTGAGTCCATAACAATCAACCATCCATTTGAACATCTTGGAAGGAGGTTAGCTAAAACAAGGGATTGGTAAGGTTTATCCTATGATTTTGATTTGTTTTCATAATCCTTTCTACTAGGTAGTTTGATGTTTTGGGTTTTTTAATTTCATTGTTTAATCCATTAGCCCAAAATTTCCTGCCACACTATCATACCTACCAAGTTACCATGCATAGAGAGCATACCCTACCATGTCATTGGAGCTAGTTATTGAGGTTCAACCATTAAAAAAGTGGGGATTGGACTTTGTTGGTGCTATAAATGCTAACTCATCATTAGGTCACAAGTTCATCCTTACAACAATTTATTATTATACCCATTAGACTGAAGCTAAAGTATGTAGAATTATACAATTAGCGTGATAATCATATTTTTAGAAGAACACATTGTCACCAAGTTTAGGATGCCTACTACACTGGTATGTGATAATGATATTGATTTCTCATCTCTTCAATTCACTGAATAGGCCTATGAAAACTAGGTAATCCTAAAACTCTCTTCCAAACATTATCCATAGGGTAATGGGGTAGCAAAATCAACTAATACAAATTTAATTGATGTAATTAATAAGATCTTGGCAAAGAACCCTAGGTACTAGAATAACATTTTAAAATTTGCTTTATTGTCAGATAAAACCAAAATTAAGGTATCCCTATGAACATAACAATTTCACCTTATTTACAATCAAGACCCCATCTTTCTATTTAACTTTAGAATACCCATGCTATAGTTCATGAGAGATTACCTAGAGATAGATGATAAGATACAAGCTCTCTTACTTAACCTGATAAAACTTGAGAAAAAGCATGTTACAAACCTACTACATTTCATCAAACGCCCAAAGGTCATCAAATGTTGGTTTGACAAGCAATCAAAATTGAAAGCCTTCAAAATATCTGGCTTGGTTCTTCTTTGAGACAAGGTTCATAGAAAAAAGGGATAGCATGACATGTTTAATGCCCTGTGGTTGGTCCCTACCAAATATCTAAAATATTGAGTGAGAATGCATTCTACCCAAGGTGTCTAAATAGTGAGGATGCCCCATTGCCTATCAATGGATAACTCCTCAAGCACTACTTCCAGGCTTGAATTAGTCTGACAAGTTCCTATAAGTACTTTTTAATTCAATTTCCTATTTTTTTTTGTTTTATTTATTGCTTTATTTTTAGTTTAGGTCTATTTTTCCTACTTTCCCACTTTTTATTATTGGTCTAGCCTCGTTGCTTGAATTTTTTTGTCCCAACTCACCTATTTTACCTTGTAGGTTCCCTTATTGGTCAAAAGAATGAATAATAGAAATCATGTTCATAGATAGCTCAAATGTTGCTTCTAGTGCATAGGTACTTTGAGTAGTTTGTGGCCTTATATTCTATTTCTAAATCAGCTTCAAAGGTCTAGTTATCATGTGTGTTTTGATTTTGTTTGAGTTGGGTTAAGTTTGGTAAAAAATATTTATTCAATGAAGACATTATCTTGAATCCAATCATAAAATTCACATCCTAATGGTTTCTTAGTTTTCTTGGATTAACCTACTACGATGAAGATCTAGGGTAAAAAATCTATAGTTATCTCTTACCATTGGTTGTCCCCAACCCATAATTAAGATGATAAACAAGAAAGAGAAAATATAAATCAAGATAGAAAAATAAAATAAAAAGATAAATTTAAATAAAATCTTGATTCTTGGTGATTCAAGTAACTCCACCAGGGCTTTCTAACCTGGTTGGTAGTGGAGCAAGGTCTAGAGTGGGATCAGAGGCAACTCCATTAGGGTTATGGGTGCCTATCTAGAAATGAATAAATGTCCAAGTAAACATTCTCAAGGTAGAATTCACTAGCCTAATTATTGGATTTGTAGTAGTTAATCCTTGTAAGTTCCAAGAAGTGGTAAATTAACACACACACACCTAATCAATGAGAATGTTTGATTTGGTCTTTTATTCACTCCCTCTCTCAAATCCATACATGTTCCATGTGTAGTCTTGACCATATATCTTGGGTTCATAGACACATTTATATCAATTCAAAAATACTTAGGAGTATTTACCAATATATTATCCATTTGTTGTTTCTTGTACAACACACCCTAATTCTTCTAAGAATCAGGGAACCTTTTTTTTGCCTTTTACTTTTCTCCTGCCTACACTCACAGTTCATTGGTATTAACACCATAAGTTTATTTTACATATCAATTTTCATGTTAAATTTGGATGTAAAACCATCACCATTGGAAATAAAAAATTTTTACAACTCAACTTTGTGTTTTACATAGTGTAAAAGTGGACTTTTAACCTCCCAATTTGCATTCAAAGCCTAAAATTCTTAACCCTCTTAGCTCTCTTAGCCTACTCTAGGGGATCATCTAAATTTATTTTCCATTTAGACTCCCAAAGCCTATCCCATTATGATGACCAAGTATGAATGATAAAGTTTCATATATAGCACTTGCCACCAAAATGGAGTCTTGCTACACATACACTCACGTGGCATTCTTGCCTGCTAACTCTCGTAGCTCCATACAACCACTTTAGGGGGTAATTTTGATTTCCATGTATATTAAACCACCCAAAACTATCCTATAATATCTATCTCACTCATGTAAATAAGTTTCATGTTTTTATCTTTTATAAAAAATACATTTTAAATCACTTATCCCACTTGTCAGGTCTCCAAAATAGGCATTCTCAATCTTGTCTAGGTCTCTCATGTTGCACTGGATGTCATTTTGGTTTTCATGTTATTTCAACCTATATAATCTACTCCATCATGTCTATTGGGCCTTTTTTTTTATCAATTTTTATGTTTTGAACTTCTCTATTTGATAACTTCTTGATCCTCATATCGTACTTTCTAAATATCAATTTGTTGAGTGGGAAAAACTTACAAATTTCTCCATGTAGGTCTATTTTGTCATTTCTACCTTCTAATAGTTCTAATCAAGTTTTTTAGAATTATTTTACATTTTTTAAAAAAGTTAATGTCTTAAACTTAATTGGGCTTTGAAATCCCAAGTAGGTCTAAACGAATCTTTTGTTCAAGGTATAATGCTAGTCAGGTATAAAATTATGATTTAGTCTTGGGAAAGATTTGTGTTGATTACCTTTGTTATTCAATTTTTTTCCTAATTAGGTCACATAAGGGCTCATTTAGTTCTACCTAGGCTTTTTGTTAGTTTATTTTCTTGGGTTTTCCCAGAGGGGAGACCATAGTTCTAATCGAGGGATGGATCCCTGACTAGGTTAGGGTCATCCCCTCATCACTATTTTAATAATAATCAAGACTTGGGCCTTGATTATTTATTTAGGTCTCCCAAGATCTTGACCTTTTTTTTATTTAGGGATTCCCCCTACAAAACCCTGATGCATTTTCCCAGTCAGTTCTTAAGCCTATCATGTGTGAGCATTTATCTCCCCAAACCCCATCGACCACTGCCTATGCTATGCAAGTTTTTAAACCCTAGATATAACTTGAGGAGCCTACCAAATAAATACATATACTAAATCATGGGTCTAAACACCAATTAGGTTTGGGCCCCTGTTAACTTAAAATTTGGATAAAGCCCATCAAAAGCATATGTTGTAATCCAGATAAATGACCTGATTGGGTCTATTTGCATTATAAAAGGTATTTTATTTATAATCAAGATTTGAGGACTTGATTAAATATATGAAATTTTTAAATGAATAGTAATGTTAAAAAATACTAGTTTCATGTAAAAAATCCTGAATAGGTCTAGCAAGGCAATTTATGATAGTTTTGGGGTTTTCTAGCATAGCTTTTGGCCCAAGAGGAAAAAAATCAACTCATTTATTTTTTCAAAAAGGTAACTCCATAATGGACACCCCAAAATCCTCAATTTTGAATAATTTTTCCTATTTTAAAACATGTTCATTTTTTTTTCCCCAATTTATTATTCATTTCTTATAATTACAAGTCATAATTTCATTTTTGGTCTTGTTTAGGAAATGAACAATGAAAGTGGTGAATTTGGGAAGGGGAGGAGGTAGATGGTGCATTTACAAATGTTGTTGAATATTTTATATGGAAAATATCCCCCATGGAATATCAATGTTCTATGTATTTCTTCATTTTGACATTCAAAGGGTTGGCTATTTCTCCCCCAAAAGAGATTTCAATCAATCACACTTTTAAATTTCTTTGAATTTATGCTTGAGTAGATTAATTTATCCCTCACTCACTCTCCATACCATTATGATAGTAAAATTTAGATGGAATTTATTTTAATAGACTCAATATTGTTTATCAAAATGATGCATGTGGATTAATGCAAAGACAATGGATTATTTTCTTCATTTTACACAAGTATTTGGTGTGCGGTTGTGATTTCATTATTTGATCTTCTTGGGAGCTTGCATTAGACCTTTATTGGATTGTGCATCTATTGATTTATCCAGTGGTTGGTATATTTAGTTACTACAATCATAATTTTGAGTTTGTTTCCTTTATTGCAGGGTTTTATTTCTTTTCCTCTTTCTTGTCTTTTATCCTTTATTTTATTAATTAGTTAGTCTAGGGTTTGAAAGCAATCCATATCTGAATGAATATCTAAATTTTTTCTTTATTTTATCCATTATGATGATGCAATGTTAATTATTTAATCAATTAAATCAACACAACAAAATCAGCTACAAACATCAAACAAAATCATACACATATTGATTTCACAATTAGGAAAGTTTTAAATAGTTGTTTGTATGTTTTATTTCTTACAATCAAATGCTCTATTGAACAAATGAATGTAAACCCTATCATTTCCATCATGAAATAAAACCCATTTGAAACAAAATAACAAATTCACCTAATTTTACATTGTTTAAGTACCTAAAACTCATTGAATGCACATTTAAAGTTTAAGATTGGTATAACCAATAAAGGCCCTTTGAACATAATGGTTCCAATGAACCACTGAGTGAAGATAAATGCACCTAAAACAAGTAGATAAAAATCTTTGTGAGATTCCTAGAATCTTCTTTTTAATTGAAACAAGTCAAGAGATAAGCCTAGAACATTGGTGCATTCCAAAACACATGTTAACATATTCTACCACCAGGTTATTTACAAAATAAAAAACCCTAAAAATTATGCCTTAGAGTGAAGATTTTAAATGATACTAAAATGTTAGAAGCTACCTCATAATATTTTGTGGTTTTCATAAAAATCACATCAACATGAATTTATTTGGAACTAGGAAAGCCAAACTTTTGTATCTAAAAAATATAACTTGAGTTGCACTAGATATACCAAAGACTAATAAGGTACACCTTAGACATTGTCTTGATATTCCCACCATTGTAGTTCCATATAAAATTTAGGTCAAATAGAGGAATCTTAAGAGGACCTCAAACTTGTTCTTATTCCCCAATCATAACATTTTATCTTCCTCTATAAATAATGCCCTTAGTTTGGTTAGTTGGTTCTTCTATCATTATTCTTGGAGACATGCATGATTTGCCTAGAAACCTAAAATGTATCTTCCTTTTATCTCTCAGGGGGTAGGACTACTAAATAACATACAAAGGCTTTTAAGATGGATTTATGAATACTAAATATAACCCATGAATATGTGGCATGTAGACTTTTCCTTTTTACCTTGCAAGACGTTATATGTGATTGGTTCCTCAATATTCTAGAGGATTCAATTACCTCATAAATCCAATGTCAGGATACCTTCTTAGCATAATTTGGATAGCTCACTAGCCCAAGTGTTATATAATATCAATTTAAAAACATGAGGAGAGATTCAAATGATCCAATCAGAGCCTTTAACACAAGATTCTAAAAGATGTATAGCCAAGTTGATAATGACTATAAACCCAATGTTCTGTTATCCCTTGAAATGTACAAAAATGCATTGAATTTCATGACATATGTCTTTCTCCATAGAGCACCGAATATGACTATGCTACCACTCACCTATGCCAAAGCTATCAATATTGATAGATAATTGAATCCCCAGTTACAAAATTTGTCCCCACCCAATATTGGTCTTAAATTTTTAGCCCTTAACCCATTTTGAATGTTAATTAGAATGTTATGGATCAAAATTAGAACCAAGTGTATACATAATTGCCTTTGGCCCATGCTTCACCTAATCAAAACCTTAGTTTTTAAATAATTTTATCTCTTCACCTAATCAATAAAATCAAAACCAATCCTTGATATTGATACTACACAAGGTACTACTTTTGACTCTACCAAAACAAAATTTGATGCTATCTAATGGATGGTACAAAAATTGATAAATGAGTTCCTAAGCATGCATAATAGAATGAGAAACACTATGAGACAGAGTACCAGTCATAATTTTGAATTCTAGAGGTACAATAAGACTTTTAATAGATCTAGAAACAACATAAAACAAAAACCACCTCATAAGATGCCTAAAATAAACATCTTATAAGTATCACTACGTAATTAATGCTGAGTCCACAATACAACCTATCATTGTTAGACTGCATAGAGTTTTACATTGGCCTTTGATATCTTTCAAAAATAAATGGATAGGTGTGAATGTTTCAAAAATCAACTAGATCCACCTCCTTCCATTACTCTAGGTCCTTCCATAATAGCAATGGTATTTAAGACATGATTTTTCATTTCTAGGTGGAAGATAAAAATAAACTTGAAGATAACACAAATGAAATCCATGCCTTTAAGCAATTCTAGAGGATTAATTACAACTTGAGGAATAAAAATCATGATACTAATTTGACACCCCCAAATAATAGTGTTACTAATATTATGGATTCTAAGACAAATAATAATATGCCTCCTCCAAAAAGAAGTGGCCAATAATAAAATAGAGAGTCACAAAGCAAATGTGGGCACAATATAGTTGAAGATATGAAAAATATATGAATCTTCATGAACTAGATCACTTATTGAATATAGGGAATTATGACTCAAAGCCTTCATTTGGAGACCATCCACTAACCAAAAAAAGGCTACTCACACCAACATGGTCGTTTACAAGGATAACCCTAAGGTACCACCTTTTATACTAACCATCAGGATGTTTGGAAAGAATTTGCATAATTTTTTGATTGACTGAAGTAACTCAACCAACGTGATACCCACAAATATATTTAATACATTAGGTTTGATCCAAAATAAATCCAAAAGAGTGTTTTTACAATTGGATAATTCCTTAATGCAATGTGTTGCAGAGTTGACAATTGTGCACATATAACTTGCCTTTGATCCATGTGTACAATAGTACATAGACATTTTGGTAGTTGACATTTTTAGGCTTATGGCTTATTGTTGAATTATTATTGGTCAAAGACATTGAATGTCTACATGGAAAAATAAATCTCACATTATGGCTACCTTTAGAAAAATTAGCCAATAAGATTCAAGTAGATTGAGAATTGAAGATGAATTACCTAATTATAGACTATAATGCCAAGAATGACAAGGTCAAATTTACATCATCACATATAGGTGTGTATACATTTACTATAAAGTGTGAACCTCATAAATAAGAGTTTGACAGTTCTTCATAGTTATGGACTCTACACTTTAATAATGCTAGATCTAAGGAAGGTTCTAGTATTTGCATAGCATTGATAAACACAGATGGGAAATAATATATATTAACATATAGGTTTAAATTACCTTACACTAATAATTGAGTTAATTATGAATATCTAATCTTGGGTTTATAATTTGTATTAAAAAATAACATCAAGCAGTTGTAGATATTTGGTGATTTAGAGCTAGTTGTTGACTAGATTAGAAGAAATTTTCAATGTAAACTTGCCTACTTGAAAAAGTGGAAGGCATATTCTAGGATTTGATTGATTCATTCAAGACATTAAACATAATATCTATTCCAAAGGAATAAAATTTGATGGCATATTCACTAGCAGCTTTGACTGCTAACTTAGCACCACTCCAAAAATCTAAGATGTATAAGTTTTCAATGGAGTTGGTTCCTTTCACTTATATCCTATATAATGTATATAACTTCCAAGTATTTGATGATGATCATGATATCACACATTTTATTAGTAATTATAGAGCCTTTGAGTCTCAAATAATAGATGAAAAGGATGTTGAGCCTATGAATATAGATGACTTGGAAGAAGATGGCATGTTATATTTAAAATAAAATCATATACCTATGTGAATGGTATCATTATATCAAGCTTTCGATATGGATCCATAGGATAAAAAGTAACAGTATTCCAAGACAAATTAATTTCACTTTTTCAAATAAAATCTAGGAACTGAAAAACATCCTTAGTATGTGAACATTATATTGAGTTTATCTAAACATAAGAAATAGATATTGAAAATTTTACTGACAGAATACAAATATGTGATAGCTTAGACATATGAAGATTTAAAAATATTTAATCTTAGGGTCATCACACATATGATCCTTTTGAATCCAAAACACAAGCCCTTCAAGTAACAATAGAGACAAGTGAATCCAATTATGGAGCCACTCATTTAGAAAAAAGTTTAAAAGTTATTGGATGCTAAGATTATATTCCTCATTAGGCATTTAACTTGGGTTTCTTCATTCATGTCAAAAAATAAATAGATAAATCAGATAGTGTGTTGACTTTAATAACCTAAATAGATAATTATCCTTTACCCTCATTAGATGAAGTAATTCATATGATTAGTGGATTTGAAATGATGTCCTTTCTAGATGGATTTTTAGGCTAAAATCAAGTGTTGATAGAATTAGAGGATAAAATGAAGACCACTTTTACCAATGTATGTACCTAAATCTACTCACCTTAATTATTCTAATTAATCCTCTTTATTTTAATTTTAGTCATTTATCTAATATTCTCTCTTAAAATTTACTCATTTACTAACCTTATTCTTCCCCAATTCTTCATTAATTCTCCTGAATCCCCATTATCTTATCCTAATGCCCACTTATCTATTATTTGGGAATTTTAAATTCCTACGACCCACCTACCTACCTACCAAGCCTATTCTTAACCTATCCTACACCCATAGCCCCTAATCACTCACCTATTCCCTATCTAATCCCCTACCTAATCCTAATTAGTCCCTAAGAGGATTCTAAAATCCTCTAATTCTAGATTACTCTCTAACTTAGCCTTCCCCATATAGAACCCTCTATTTTAGAGGTTTTCAAGGAATTAAAAATTCCTTGAAAAATCCCCAATAATTAATCCTAATGGCCCAATATTGAATTCTAGCCATTGATTCTTCCCTCCATTTTCTAGACAAACAAGCCATTTCTCTATGGCAAAGCTAAATAGAAACCAACTCATAAATTCATAAAATCTCCATGTCAATCAAATCTTTGAATTCATCATCAACATCCTTGAACATGTTAACATAATGTCAAAATTTTTATTCTAAGGTAATCTCAATCCAATCTTCTTATTTTCATATCCATTTAATTATGGTTTAGAGAAATTAGATTTAGGATTAGAGTGCTGATTTGAATTGTTCATTCATCTCTTTTCATTTGATTCTAATGGATCTAGATCTTACTTAGGTAGTTTGATGTTTTGGGTCTAAATTGAATATTTAGATAATAATTTCAAAATTTCTACTACATTTTGGTGACCACAGTGGGATGGGACTCCCTCCCAATTTAACTCTTTTGTATCTTAGAAGTTTTTTTAGAAGAGTACAATGCTGATTGGTGGATGAAAAGTCTTAGATTTTGACAAAATTTATACACACAGGTGAAAATTATGATATCACTTTTTAAATAATAATATTATAGTTGTGGTTTTGCCCCAAGAGTCATGGTATTACACTAACCACCAAGTTTTAACTGCTAATGATCTCTTTTTGGTAGGTTGTTATCCATAGAAAATATTACCACTTCAAAAGTAGTGATATTTCATATTTATTAATGATATTGGTTTCCTAATTATGGTTTTATAGGAAAAATAGGTCTGGTTGATATTCAAGCATTTAACTACTAAGCTATAATATCACAGATTCATAAGCCATGGCATCGACCTACAAGTCATGGTAATGCAACTATAGTCACGATATTTTAATTTTGTCTAATTATGCTAACAATTATCTTTTGATAACTTACCTATAGGTTTAATCTTGTAATTTCCTATTTTACATGGGATCAATAACCGTCTAATATATTATATAAAACCATTTTGAAATCTCATTTAAGTGGTTTGGATTTTTAAGATATATATTACTAACCACACTTTGAATAATTGGGGTTTTATCTATATAACTTGTTCTGTGCTGATTGATAGGGTCGACATAATGTCCTAGGTAGAATCATCTAACATCCAAAGATCATAGTCTCAGCCCTTTTACTATCCTCTATAAAACCACTAATTATACAGTCATGATATTGATATGAGAATAGTAATATTACATCATTATTAGTAATATTATTATTAAATCATTTTAAGGTTATTTTTTTTGCTATTTAATATATTTTAGTTCACAAGGCATACCTTTAGGAAAATTTGAATCAGGGAAGCACCTTATTATTCTATAGATTGTGTTTGGATTGTCTATTTTTAATGAAAATATTATCTTGATGTTCCTTCATAATTTTTGGATACATAACTATTTTTTTTAAATTTTCCAGTCACCTATAAATATTTCTTGGGAATTTAAGCATTTGAGTTAATTTGATTACCTAAACACCTACATTTTTGTCAAAAAATAAAAAATTTGAAGTTTTATGCTTTATTGTAAAATTACTAATCTCAAAATCATGATATTTCTCTAATAGTCAAGATATTGCTCTAACAGTTGCAATTTTATAGACTAACCATCACAGTTAACTGCCCATGGAAAAATTATAACTCATGAATTATGATATTGCAATGGTAGTTCAATAGTGTAGTCTAAAGTTATGGTTTTGCACTAATTTTTGCATTTAATTTTGTCTTTTTTGAGTGCATTTTTAGAGTCATTTTTAATGATTTTTAAGTCATTTTGGGCCTCGTGCAAGGCCCAAATTACCTTTGGCATCGGGGGATCTTCCCACCAACCCTACCCTATATCATGATATCCCTTGGACCCCATAAGGGGTTTCTCCCCTTGACCCCACAAGGGGCACTACCCCTTAACCTTTTTAGGGGCAGCCACCCCCAGACCCTCACATTGTGGACCACTCACCCAAATAAATTATAAAACCAAATCATGATTTTTTAGTGGTTTAAAAAAAATCTTGTTGGAGTAACATCTTGTTTCTTTTAGGGTTAAATTTTGACTCGCTAACATCTTCTTTTGCATGTCATATTTTAGTCTATCATTTTATCTTATAAGTTACCCTTCCAGATTAATAATCGAAACTATGATCACTTGTCTTGAAGGTTTCTTCTTTCACAAGTGCCTATCAAACTAATAATCATTTTATTGTAGACCACTAGTTAAAGACCTCTTTTGACATTTTAAAAAATCATTCTTTAAATCATTTTGTCTTACATCTTGTATATATCTCTTGATTATTTTTTTCATTGTCTTGTATATTATTATATCTTGTATATATCTCACATCTTAATTAAATCAATTAATTAATCCTTTTTAGTCTACTTGTCTATCACCATAGGACTATGGTGGTGTATACTCTCCTTCTTATGTCTTTATGGTGATTCTTGGAGGATAGAAAACACCAATAAACCCTCCCATTTTTATTTCTTAGGGTGAACATAATGTGGAATTGACACCCACAAACTTACAATAGTCTTAGGGGGATAGTGACCATGGATTTCACCACCATGTACTAATTCAAACTCTATATTTTGATGAAGTATAAAAATTAGGGACATCTATCATTAGGCTGAGTGGTTGAACCCATATAAGTCATCCATGAAGGGGAAGAGTTTATTCTCTAAATTAGGCATCAAACAACACCCTAAATTAACTTGGGCCCCATTGTACCTTCATGTATATCATGGACACCATTAGATATTCCATTTATCCTAGCATAGGACCATCGACCGCAATAGGTGACTTACTACCAAAATTAGGATAAACTCTTAAGAAGTTGTTAAGTGCAAACATGGTTGAGAGGGTTTGATTGATTCCATAATATGTCAATGGCCTACAACCTCACCCATAAACCCATTAAATGGTGCAATCATCGGGTTACACACCCTTGAGTTTATTAATCATAGTTTTGTGGTCTTCTTATTTGGGTGCGTGTCATGTTAAAGCCGTGTTGTTTGTGATCCAAGTTAACTTTTCACCAAAACCCATACACAGTTATTTAGGCATTCTCCCCATTTTATACAATTTTAGTCATATTATATAATCATCCTTCATCATATCTTTTACATATCCTAATTTGATTTTGTCTTGACTTCTTTTACACTTAATCAAACCTTATCATCCCCCTTCTAAGTCTAACCTTGTCTTATCTTATCCCAAAACACACCTAGTTGGCTGTTTAGGTCACACACTTGTCTAATTCCTACTCACTACCATTACATCACCACCCTTGTCCCAATATTAAATCCCATCATCTTTGATACCTCCATCTATCTAGCATCACATAATCCTATCCCTTCTCATCTTGATAAAATTAGTCCAAGGGTTGAGCTAATAATTTTATCCTTTCATATCATCCTATCATTATAATCCAATATCACTCATCATATATCATACCTAGTCGATATCATACTATCATTTTGTCACTTTGTCATTTTCAATCTAGCAACCAACCACCATTAATCTAGTCATTATCATCCAGTCATGTTGCCTACTCATAACTAGCGCTTATCCAATCATCATCTTGCTAGTTTGAATCTAGGAACCCATCAAATCCCCAATCCTCTTGCTAGATTGAAAACTAGGCATTATTGATAGAAAATTAGAACTTATTATACTATCAATATAAAATTTGATCCTAGGCCTACATCATCTCAAATCACATTTCATCCATCTCATCCTCATCAACACTTGTCATCTTAGCTCGATCATTTAGATCTACTTTGTTCAAGGGACCTATCTAATTCTTAAATCTACCTTCACATCATCTATTCCATTTTTATCATCTATCCCCATGGATTTATACCCCATTCTCATAGAATCATACCTATTTTCCAACAAGGATGAGATCCTTATATGGGTCTTATAAATGGGTACCCACTGACCTTTAGCCCTTAATCCCATCGAGCCTAAACTAATGTCCCCTCTACAATACCCATATACACCTAAATCACACACTAGTTCATCATGTTCAACCCCATCATCCATTCATCATAATCATAGTCCTCACATGCCTCAATATACTAGTGACAAAATTTCCCTATTTAATCAATATATCTTGACCAACAAAGATGAAGTCCTCTTATGGCTATTAGAGATGGGTGCCCACCTTCACAAATATTTTGAGACCCTAAGCATAAATTCACCTCCCAAGAAAGTCGCTCATCAAATCTCATACCCATCTCATTCTATTCCACCATCCACTAGTCCTAGTCCTAGTCATGACCTTCCTAGTCCAAGGATCACTCTATTTAATGAGTATATTTTTGTAAAGAAGGGGGAAATCCTATCATAACTCTTTGATATGGGTGCCCAACTTCTCAAAGGTCTTGACCCCATATAAATCACCTTACCCCTCTATTTGTACCCATCCATAGTCAAATCTTCCATCTATCAATCAGGTCCCATCATAGATCCTCCATCCTACTAGCAAAGGGAACCATAGCTTGTCAACCTCATATAGTTCTCATTCACCTCCTAAATAATCACACACTCCACCATCACATTATTCCATAGTTAAATCTAATACTTCCACATCCAAAATTATGGAAAAGCCTTATACCCCTCTACCAATCTCTATATAATCCCTATTTTGGAAATTGAGGTCCATAGGTGTGATTATCCACCCTCAAACATGACCTCTAGATTTATCTAGACACACACCCTCCTAGTTTTGGGCCAAACAATTTTATGTGTACCATAAAGTCCCTAATTTTTTTAACTTGAAGTCATAATTTTAGAGATTATATCCAAAAATTAATTGATAATAGAGATATTAAAATTGAGGGAGAATATAATGCGTCCACACTTAAGAGTGTACAAAAGGGGTAATGCCAAAGATTGATTCCTAAGCATGATCTAGCTTCTTCCCTCTTTAACCTAGGTCATGAATTCAGTCCCATTCATCCTACACACATCCCCAATCAATCTATCCCTATGATCCATTCACATCACATCCCCCATATATATCAATCCATTAAGACTAAATGATACCTTCAAAAACTCAAGGTGAAATAGGTACTTGTGGATAATCATATGATTCATACTAGAAAATCATCTATGGGATACATCACTTCATCAACATCCCTATCAGAGTCCACACTAGAATGGCAAGGATCATGTTGTATAATAGCATATGAATCATAAATCATGTTAGAATCATCATCCCTTGAAGATAATTAAAATCATGATGATACTTATCTCTTCAAAAATGTCTCTACTATTACGAAGTTAGAATTCATGGCTCTTGATCCATCCCAAGATGATGAACTAAAACACAACTATTGGATGCTCTATCAACTGAAGATCATAAATATGAATATGAATTAGATTTTGATGATAATTACCCCAAGAGTCTTAGTGATCCTTTTGACATTCTTGAGGACACTTTCTCTAATGTTGAGGCTAGGGTTATTTATTCCCTTTACGAGGACTATGCTACCCATTATCCCTTCTATCCACCACACAAAATTAATCATCCACCTCTTGTACATAATCCCTACATCCCACTCCATGAAGGGGATGAATAGGAACATGCATCATTAGATTCCCCTCTACATGCAACATCATGTGTCAAATATGCAAGGATCCAAGCCTATAATCAATTAATCCCATCAAATAATTATCCCAGTTATGATCTAAATCTAATTAATCAAACTCAATACAAGCCTTATAATCAACCAAGTCATAAAGAATCATCTCGTAGTACATATATCCCATAAGTGCTAGGGGTATATCTAAACCAAAATTATCTATTAAGTCTAAAGGTCACTTCCCTTTGGTGAAACCCAAAATTAGGCACCATGAGGCAACCAAATTCAAAATCTAAATACAAAATTATCATATCAAAATAATGTCAAATGTAATAATCATATGGCCAACCATCCTCTTAATGTTTGGATCAAATAATAAAAAAATCAAAAGGTCTTGTATCCCTTAATCTCATGAAACCAATCTAAATAATCCCATCCACTATATTCAATGGTGTATGCAACTCTCAAAAACCATTTCCATTCCCCATCCTATCATATCATCCATTTTGATCATATCCCTCATTCACATCCTATCTCCCATCATCAAAATCATGAAATGCTCCCATCCATACCACATCTCAAATACATGGGAATCATTATCACTTATATGGATTACAAAGATACCTGGTTGATACATCTAGAAGACATTAAATCAAGATTTAATAAAAGCCACTAGGATATCTAGGAATCTAACATCCGTCATATGGTCTTAGTATCACATATCTCTAGAACATGTATCGATTGAAGATACACATGTTATAGAAATTACTTCATCTTTCACTTATCCAATAAATAAAGATTCCATTTAAAAAATCAAATAATTTTTTTTTTAATAAAATTATAAAAAAAAAAAATCATACATCTAATGGTGAAAACTAGTCTTCTGGCACCTTAGGCAAGAAAACTAGTTTCTAGTGTCATGGTAGAATTTATTGTCTACATTATCCCTTAACACTTCGGGGAAAAGTCCACTTCATCCCTACAGTCATATCCCATGTTCCTTACCAATCCATCCATGTCATCTATTGAACCCATCCATGTCTATCTTATCCCTCTATCCATTATACCTACCTATCATCATCCATCACATCATACATCTTATTGTGTCCATCCTTTCTCCAAGTATTGACCTTAATAAGGGAGAGGAAGATGTCTTGAAAAATATTTTGAAATCATCTTGGCATATCCTCCAGTGGATACTCAAGCAACTAACCATCTAGGTGCTTCATGATGTGGTCATTGACAAATCCCTAGCCTATTCTTCCTTGGTCCCCATACTATTTTCACCATAATCCTCATCCTTTTTTCATCCCATCCATTATTTCATCCATTTATCTTTATCTTGGTTGGTAGGATTGGTATTCCCTTTGCTAGTAACCCCATTTGTATAGTGTACATACATATTCCAAAAACCCTAAAAACATAAAATTTAAAAAAAGCCAAAAATAGTCCATAGTGTCTTATCTTATGCCTTAACCCCTCAACACATCCATCTCCATGTATTTCATCTTTCACAATCACATCATCTATCCTCCTATTCTAAACTAGGGGCTAATTTAGTCCATATCAAGCTAACAATAACCTAGTCTCACTTTCACATGATTAGTCTTATGTCTTTCATCTAAACCTCAAAATCCTTATCTTAATCCAAATTCAATCCCCCATACCCACGTCTTCATCCAAGTCCATTAGCCTAATCCTAATCTATATCCACATCCATATCCTTGCCTAAGTCCTTATCCTAATCATCATAGTTATTTTATCCAAGCCTATCATAATTCCATAATGACATCATGATCATTCTAGTCCATCCCATCACCCAATCACTCATCTTATCATCAGACACGACATTGTGACATTACATCTAGATACTTATGTGTTATGTTTGGCTTGTTTGAATGTTTTTTATCATATAAATATTTGATTTTCTTTGTTTTTTGAGTCTATGTTGTTTCGTGTCTATTTTATCTTTTGGGAAATGAAGGAAGATGCTGTGAGACCACTAGAGTTACTATAATGCTTTTAGGTGACCTCAATGATGTAGAGTTTGCTATTTTCCCATACAATTCAACATAATGTCCCCTTGGTCATGCTTATATATTGGGGTATACTACCAAGTGCCATATCTATCAGATTGCTTAGACTATGATGAACCTAGTGATAGTTGTGATGGATTGATCATCTACACCATCATAATTTATCTAATCATTTAATCATCCTTACTTCTCATCACTAATCTCATCCTCTTTAATCATCTGACTAACATCCAATATTTTATCCTCTAATCACTAATCCTTATCATCATCATCATCATCATCATCATCATCATCATCATCATCATCATCATCATCATCATCATCATCTTTTACTTCATCAATCCCCAAGTCAGAATTACATCATCCTGAGGCCTTTTTAGACTATGTAGGCAACACTTAGCTACTTTTTCAATGCCCAAGGATACCTCAACCACTCCCACTTTTTACTTTTCCCATCATTTATCTCTTATCTTTCATCATCATTAGTCTTACATTAGTCAAATCTTTGAGTCATAATATCAATCATTCATTAATTGGTCTATTAATCAATCACCATCCTCATCATCATCTCCTTAATATTTTTGTCAATCACCTGCACTTATTGATTGGGCCCAACATATCATAACATACATCATTTATTACATCACTCATCCATAATCATTGATTGGTCAATTTATCATTTATATCTCCCTTGTATGTATCCTTGATATGGGCATCATCGCTATTAATCATGTTGTGGATCATTGATTTGATGTAATGTAGTCTCATTCTTCTTCTTCATCTTTTGGTCACTCAATCCTATCATTTCTTCTCATTCATCTCCTTCATCATATTGTTTAACTACATCCTTGAGCTATAATCATTCATCTTATCAAATCCTTATCTTATCCTATCCAATAACTCTCCCTTGTATGCATCTTTACTTGGGATATGTCAAAAGCTTATGAAATTTTATCCTATCATCCTCATGTTAAGGTTGATTCCCCCTTGGGATGTGTCGACAACCATAACACAGTCAATTCTCACTCCCTATGCATATGTATTTACTAGGGGCATCCTCATTTTATAGTTCACTACTCAGGTCAATTTTTATTCATCACCTATCTCATATAATAGCATCCCATCCCCTCATCTATCCATTGCATCCCACCCCTTTTTTCCTCTTTTGAGTGTCTATCTATCTCATTCTTCCTTGCATGTCCCCTCGAGGGGGAATCATATCCACTAACATCATCTACTAACATTCATCCATGAAATAGTTTTTCTCTAAAAGACCATTACTCCTTCCACTTTGCTCCATTTATAATGCCATTTTAAAGAGGGGAAAAATGTATGCACCTAAATTTGCTCACCTTAATTATTCTAATTAATTATAATAATTTATATCCTTTATTCTAATCCTAGTCATTTATCTAATATCCCCCCTCAACATTTCATCATTTACTAACCTTATTATTCCCCACTTACTCATTAATTATCCTAAATCCCCATTATCTTATCCTAATCCCCACTTATCTATTATTTGAGAATTTTAAATTCCCATGGCCCACCTACCCACCTACTAAGCCTATTCCTAGGCTCTCCTACACCCCTAATCCATAATCACTCACCTAATCCATATCTAATCCCCTACCTAATACTAATTAGTCCCTAAGAGGATTATAAAATCCTCTCTAACTTAGACTTCCCCATCTAGAACCCTCTATTCTAGAGGTTTCCAAGGAATTAAAAATTCTTTGAAAAATCCCCAACCATTAATCCCAATGACCTAATATTGAATTCTAGCCATTGATTATTCCCTCCATTTTGTATATAAAAAAGACATTTATCCATGGCTACGCTAACTAGAAACCAACTCATGAATGCATAAAATCTCTATGCCAATCCAATCCTTGAATTCATCATCAACATCCTTGATCATGCCAATATAATGTCAAAATTTTGATTCTAAGGTAATCTCAATTCAATCTTATTATTTTTATATCCATTTAATCATGGTTTAAAGTAATTAGATTTAGAATTAGAGTGCTGTTTTTAATTAATCATTCATCTATTTACATTTGATTCTAATGGCTCTAGATCTTACTTAGGTAGTTTGATGTTTTGGCTCTAAATTGCATATTTAGATAATAAGCTCAAAATTCTTGTTATAGATAGATCTAGAGGTGATCATGTGTATATTTTAAAACACGTGGATAATAATACTCTTATCTAAGTATATAATGAGCCATGTCACTCCTTAATCTATGACTAGTTCTATATTTTCTATGGAAATCACTGAGTATTACAGTTGCCTCTTGCTTATTTAGGCATTTTAGATATATGCCTTCATGATTTATTTTGTATTTTATAGTTCCAAGTTAAAATATTAGAGAATGGTAATCTATTTAACTCTTTGTTCACCTAGTTAATTTTAAATCAACATAGATTTCATTGCCAGGTCATGTGGACACCTAAAACTGTCCATTGATAACCTCCAACTAAGCTTTTGACCAATTTCTACCAAAATGCACAATTTGGCCTAAAAACACTAAAACATATGAAATGAGTTGAAATTGATATATTCATGTGCCGATTTTGGCTAGAGTATCACTAAATGGGTCAATGCAATTTATGAAGCAACTAACTTTAATCAAATTATTTCAAGTCAAAATGGCATTTTCATACTTAGGTGCTCTAGATTGCTCTTTTCTACAAAATTTATTGCACAAGACATGCGACTTTATTATTTTTCATTAGAAACATCCTAAATGGGAATATGGTTCCAATGCATCTAATATCAACTTCTAATTCCAATTCGATCAAATTTTGAGCCAATAATATGAAATTTTGACCAATTTGATTAATTTGTGCACAAATTGCCAATATTTTTCATCAAAGTTGAGTAATCATGTTTAAGGCTAATTAAACCAAATAAAGAGATTAAGTTAATTTTCCATGGAAATTTTTGAATATTTTTTTTTAGAAATTGATATTGAATATCTGCATCATCAAATGATATTATTTCTTGGAAAGACATCCCTAAGCCATAAATGCATAAAATATCTCATCAAGCCACCCCATGCCTCATTAAGACCCTTACATGCCTCATCAATGGCTCCCATGCCTCTTTAATTCCCCTTTATCCTAAATATTTATGAGGAAATTTATTGAATCTATCCTCAAAAATTGAATGGGTTCTTAGCCACACATCTTCATCTTGAGATGGATGGTTCAGGTTCATTCTGACCATTTTGAAAAATCTATAAACAAGAGGCCTTGCCTATTGAATTATAAGCTTGGATAATGCAAAGTTATAATAAAAAAATAATTCTAAAATCCATTGTAATTATTTTTATAATGCCAAATTATTGAGCCAAGCCAAAGCCAAAGACGTCACAAAGGTACCAAGAAGAAGAGGAGATAGACAAACCTCCTTTGATGAAGACTCATTAAGCACAAGCCAAGTAAGCCACCTCAACACGCTATTTGGAGCATTCAAGGAAGGTGAATAAAGGTTTTATTTGAATTTTAGTTGTTGTTTTCATATGTATGTTTGTTATTAATCTCCCCTAGTGTCTAAGCCTAGAGATGTTATGCTAGTTAGTGTGTTTCTTTCATTTTGGAACTAACACGATACTAACCATCCTCTCTTGAGTCAAGTTCCTAGTTCACATAATGACACACCCAATGGGACCCTAGCCTCACAAATTTGGTCATAAGGCTCCTAAAAGCAAACTACTAACCTTTGTCATGTAGAATCTTGGAGTGGGAGGCCCAAAAAGTCAAAAAAATGAGTATTTTTTTTTTTTTTTCTAAAAGTTGTAGATTTGTCTTGACACAGTCATAAGATTGTCACTGCAAGTCATGGTATTGAATTTTAATTACATTTTTGAACTAACTTTGATTATATCTATATATTATGACAATACCACTACTTAAAAGTAGTGATATTATAATCCCACTACTAGTTAGTATTGTAAGTCATAATATCACAACTACATAGTCATGGGATTGTTAATTCGACTCATAGTATTGCTTAATCAATTCATGAGATGTTGCTAATTTATTAGTAGTTAAGTGATAATAACATAAATTTTATGGTGGTGGTATTGTACTATGAGTCATGATATTTCCTAACTAAGTCATGATATTATCATTAAATCATTAATGATTAAGTGACAATACCACAACTTTTTAACTAGCGGTATTGCATTGTGAGTCATAGGATTGCTCTGTGGAGTGGTGGGATTGCACTGTGTAAAAATGATACCTTTATTTTCAAAGTTTATTATTCCAAAAATAAAATGGATTCAAATCTAGATGATATACTGATGTTCTCATTGTAGGACCAACTTGAAATTTGTTAAATCATGTTATTTAGACATCTTTTGAAGGTTTAAAATGAATTAGGAACCTTATTTTGAGGCTTAGTGAAAGATTTAGATGCTTAAGTGAATTATTCGATAATTTTTCTTTTAAAGTTACAATTTAAGACCAAGGGGTCAAAAGAACACCACCCAAATTTTCATTTGGTGTTTAAAATTGAACTCATTTATCCAGGTTTTGTATTCAATAGTTGCTTAACTTAGTTTTTGATTGGCAAAAAGAGGGACATTACATGTATGATCTTCTACCCATCCTATTTAGGGACCATTTGGAATAAAAAGCATTGTCCTTATTATAAACATGCCTAGTCCAAGGCATAGAAAGAATGTCATTTAAAGTGCTCCCCAAAAACTCATAATAGTATTGGGTGACCTTGAGATGACCATAAAGTCTTTCTATTTTAAGTCATTTATTTTATGTAAACTTGGCTTGTGAGGGGGACTTTATTACCTCTAACAATTTCTATAGGGAAGCTTTGATCTGAAGTTTCATCTCCCAGCATCGACTTTATCACTCCCACTAGGATTAGAGGCTTGATCAATTAAACTACCTTCTAGTGTTAGATTTACACATGGGACATATCTATACTTTAGACATCACACTAAACTAAATAAGTGATGGTTGTAGTGGTTGAAAAAAGGGCAAGACCTTTTTACAACAAACCAAATTCTACAAACAACTAATTAAAGTGTGTTTCTTTTGCATTATGGTGTGAAAGTCATTGTGTAATTGATCCATCTAGAAACATTTGAAAACTTGTAGTTTTTAGCAAAAACCCCACTTGCCACATAAGTATTAGTGGTGAAAGGTACACCTCAAGGTCCATATTGTAGTATTGTCATTGAGAGAAGGTGGGGGGGGTGTAAAATCCCTACTATATAATTCACATTTACTTTTGGATGAACACTTAAAATCCTCTCAAATGATGTATATAGATGAATTCCAACAATACCATGAAACCTTGTCAATTTAGGACGTAAAAAATTAATTAGTTCATTTTATCCTAGATTAATTTATCTTGTTTGAAGTCAAAACTTGGTGTTAATTAAATGAAATAAACTAAACACATGGTCCCCAAATTCCTTTGAACAAGGAGGAATTATGCTACCCATGTGAATCATCACTTTTGCCTTGTTCAAAATTATCCTAAACTTTGGGTCATATCATCCACTTTGGTACAGTTATGCTACCAATTGAGTCTATACCTTTTACCAAAGTTTGTTTAAGTCCTTCATTTATAATTCACATTCAAATTTGAACCTTTCTAAAATCTATAGGGTTGATGCATTAAGTGGGTTTGCCATTTGCACATTAAACTTGTTTTAACTTAGGTTCAAATTTACATTTGAATTGAAGGCCGTTTAAGACTCATAATCATTATCACCACTTGGTAGACTTAAATAATCTTGTGAAAATGCTTGCACTTTAAGTCTATGAGTGAACTTTTCTTATCCCATTTTTCCTTGAGTCTGTTTGATGCAAACCTTTTTGCCTTAGAAAAAATGTCAAAAACTTTGAGAGTGTGTGTGAAGGGTAGTGTCACACTTCTAAAATTTGTGAAAAATCTTTGCCTTAGAATTTTTGAAACAAAAATTTTGTTACATATTTTTGAGTAGTTTAGCATTGTTACGCTACTAAAAACATTTCAAACATTGTTTCATGGACATTTTTGCATAGAGTCCAAGTTTTTCCAAAATTGTCCAAACTAAATCTGAGTGTACCTTATGAATATTTATCTAGTGTAGTTATGCCATTCACTTTTGTCTAGATTATTTGTCAAAAAGAATAAAATTTTATGCCATTATTTGAGAAGAAAATAACCTATCTCAAAAGTGCCTTTTGTTTCATACCTTATACCTATTTGATCAAGTTTATATCCAAGAGTCAAATGCCTAGTTTTTGTTAGAAGTGTTTCAAATCCATTAGATTAAAATCTTATCTATTTCAAAGTCTAGGTTTTCATGCCATTTCACCAAAAGTAATAGCACATGCCTTATTTGAGCCTAGCTTTTGATGCTACATTTGGCCAAAAGACCTGGAAACTTTTATTTTATTAGATTAAAATAATTTGAAACACTTTGACCTTAGAGTTTGACATTTTGATTTTAGGTCCATTTACTTGATCCTTTTGTATAAGACATGTAACGCTAGACACTTAATGTTAGCTTGTTTTATCAAAAATCTTTACATAACCCTTTCCATCCTTTTGATTAAATCTAGACTAAGTTTGAATCATCCTTCTTTATACATTGTCTTTTTTAGAGTTTGTGGAACTCTTTGTAGTAGAAAATTTACTATGAATACCAACATGTTTTCCTACACTTATAGTGGAATCATTTACAATTCAAGGATTAGTCATGGGGTCACATAAGAAGAAATGGTGAAATACCCCTATGCAGATAATGTTGTTTATGAGATGAATCCTTATATCCCTCATAACACTCAAATAGGGATACAAAACCAAGATCCATTAGCTAAATATTTGGTTAATACACAACCATACTTGGAGCAAGATCAAGCATAAATAGAGAAATACCTAGCTATGGTACCTACTATTGAAGAACCTTATCCTCAACAATCATACTTTGTTAATGCACCTTACAAATATGATCCTTATTTGTTTGAGTGTCATTTATTGGAGAAAAAAGATGAGATTTTGGTTAGAGATATAGAGGTAGGGGCCACATTTTTGGTACACTTCCCCCATGAGAATTTACCAAGTCAATAAGAATGCCTCATAACATATTTTACAGTCAATAGGATTCTTCTAGCAATTTTTTAGCTCTAGTCCAAACAATGTATCAGGACCCTAGTATGCTTGTCAAAGGCAAGGAACCCATGGAATATTACTTTGTACAAATGTATATAGCATACCAAACCTACTTGAACCTAACACACAATTTTAACCAAATGACCATGTCAAGTAGGCCTCTCATATATTTAGTGCCTTTAACTGGAGTGTTAATAGAGTTGACTGGTCAAGACAATCAAGGTGTAGACCCATTCATGTAGAATAATTTGATTGATAACTTATTTCATATGCCAACCATTGAAGAAGTATCTTCTACTTCTACGTAGTATAATGGCCAAAACATAGTGGATAATATGCAAGAAACATCCCATCCAAACCAAATTGGTGTTAATATGAAAATAGCTAGCCAACAAAGTGTGACTTTAGTTAACACCACAAGTGGTTCTCAAACTTAAGGAATAGGAGTTTCTACATCCCAATCTCAACCATCTACTTCCAATCCTCAATTGACTGCTTCCATCTACAACCAACAATATTATGTAGCCAACCAACAACCAATGTTGTGCCTCAATAGTAACATGTGATAAATCCTACTCCTCAAAAAGTGATGAGTGATATTCCACAACAATAGGCACAATATAGTATACAAATGCAATAGGGGGAAACTAATGTTCCACCTTGTCAAAAAGTAGCAAACATACCTCTTCAGTCATAGGTTAGTGTGCCAATTTAAAAGCAAATGATGTCTAGCCAACAATGTATAAATATTGGTAAATGATAGATGCTAAATCTTAAACATGTATTCACTTCCCAGTTGGTATTTGTGCAAAAAGGAAGTTACAATGTTTCTAAAGTACCTAATAGGCAATAATTGATTTTTGTTCAAAGTGTGCCACTCATTTAGAAATAGGGTCTTGGTTCACAAGTTACCACTTAACATCAAGGTTTTATTAGTTGATATCATGTCCCTTTTCAATGACATTAGGCTCAATATGGTTATATCGCTTCATCCCAACCATAAAATCCTCAACATCAAACCTTCATAACCAACCCTAACTAGAATATTGCATTATAACATGCACAATTCAAATAATCAAACCCTAATCCATGTATGCATATTCCTGGTCCATTTACTAACCAATCCATAATACCCCAAAAAATATCTCCATTATACCCTAGTCTAAGTGCTCCACTTGTGACCACTCAACCATCTACCTAGGCCCATATTCGCATAAGTTTCCTAGAGCAAGATTTATAATAGATGAAGGATGAAATAGCCACCATCCAAGATGGGAAATAGGGTAAAAAGTTTAAGTTGGATAATGTGTGTTCTTATCCTTTTAAAATTGAATACTTACAGATTCCATTTCCTCCAAGATATGAGCCCCTAAAGTTTGACAAATATAAGGGGAAAGCTGACCCCAAAGCCCATTTAATAGAATTCTTTGTTGCATGCCAGCCAATGGCATATAGTGACATATACCTTTTATTGTTATTCCCAAGGAGTCTAATAGGATAAGACTTGGAGTGATTTTTAAAGTTTCCCAAGAATTCAATAACAAATTTTGATGACTTTTTAGAAAATTTTATGCAACACTTTTCCTACAATCTCAAACATGTGATTTTATTGGTCAACTTGACACAAGCAAAGTAAAAAGATGATGAGAGTTTTAAAAGTTATCTAAAATGATGGAGATCCCTTGTAAGATGATTTTCCCATAGTTTATCAGATAAATAATTAGCTACTATGTTTACTCAAAATTTGGATAGTGAGATAGCTTATCATTTGGAACTACAATGTGCACATACTTTCAAAGATATCATTGATAAATATTTATTTATTGAACAAGCCCTTATTAATAAAAGAATCATCAATCTCACTTTAGCTAATCATAATCAAGGTACCAATCAGGTAAATGGCCAAAATCAAAATCAATTCTAAATATAAACATTACAACTAGTACAGGCCAATAGCCAAGATAGACCAAATCAATTCAATTCTAATAAGAATGTTGTGGGAAATGGACTAATCAAGTCACACCATGTCCAAATAATAAAAACACCATTCACTCATCCTGTGCCACCTTTTCAACTTACTCTTACCTGACAACCTCTTTAGCCAACACACTAAGCACAACAACCTAGGCTCATGTAATAGACACAACCACCTTTGCCATTGCAAGTCCCTCCTCTAAGGAGAATAGTACCTACTCACCATGTTTTTAATGACCTTGGAGAGACTATTGAATCTATGTTTTGTAAACTTGCTGTGACTAATTTGATTAGTTGTCCTATACCAAAGAATTATCTACAAGGCATTCCTTATCCTGATTGGTACTATGAAAATGAATTCTATGAATATCATTGGGTCAACAGGGAAAATTTATGATGTGTGAAAATAAATCATTTGATTGAAAATATTTTAGAGAATGGGGAGCTCATATTGGATGGTGGTTATTTCACCTCCAATCAAAATCTTGGGATTTATCAAAACCCTTTTCCCCAACATAATAACCAACATTAACAATAACATCAACAATGACAAAAACACTGACCATTGTAACAATAAAATCAATAGTATCAAAATCAAAGGCTGAACCAACAAAACTAATAGAACCAATAATAGAATAAAAAAACACCAAAATAATTAATACAACTAAGGTTAGAATGGTATCAACCAACAAACCTACCTTGCAGTTACACATGACTACAATAGAGTTGTAGGCCATATTATAAAAGGTAACATTAATATCATCTCCATTTATTCTAGACCAAATTATAGTCAAACAAGACCATTTATAACCATACCAAACTAATCCAATCACTTTGATAATACTTCTTTGACCTGGGACCACACACAAGTGAACCAACAAATAGGGATTCCCACTTTTGGACCATATACCAAAAACTCATCCTTGCCCTGTGACCACACACAAGTGTACCAACAATTGAGACTTATCTTATCTAATATCACACCATCACCATCATTTTTTATCAATCATTTTCATATATTTAATCTCAATTATGCAATCATAACTTAGAGGTCAAATATTACCATCCCATGTCCACATCTATCTACCACTTCACCCATTATCCAACTATCCATTTGACCTCAAAACAAACCATTTAATGTTATCCAAGATAAGAAGTTTGATATTGTGGAATAATTACAAAAGATTCCCACACAAATCTCCATTTTAAATTTTTTGCATATGTCAACAATCCATAAAAACATTTTAAATAACTTCTTGAGCCAATCCACTATTTCAAGTGAAATATCCCTTGATAAATTCCAAGCTTTGGTTGGACACCTAGCTCTCGCCCAATAAGTCACTTTCAACAAAAATGATATGTCATCCCTTAGCCCATTGTATAATAACCTATTATACATAAAAGTTTGTAGAAAATGACACAAAGTGAAGTGTGTCCTTATAGACAATGGATCAGGTCTAAACATAGTGTCTCTTAAACTCATCAAACTTCTCAGGTACACAATGGTAGATCTTTAAGAAGAGATAATAGCCATCAAATCTTATGATAATGAGGAAAGAAAATCATTGGGCACCATCTATTTACTAGTTATCCTTGGGCCTTTGACTAATGATACACTTTTCCATGTGTTCAATCTTTATTTGTCATATAATATGATTTTGGGAAGACCTTGGTTACATAAAATTCATGCAGTCCCATCAATGTTTTACCAATGTATCAAGTTCTCCCATTCAGGGATGGAAGTTTGTATACTAAGATATTTGCATCCATATGAGCATTGAAAGCACCTAAAGGTTGAGTTTAAGAGTTATAACTATCAATTTGAAATGAATCTAGTGACCAAGTAGGATAAGGGAAAATTAATACTCTTTGATCCATCATAGGACAACTACATTGATCCTAGTACCATTGATTCCCTTTCCCACATGCCACCTCCCAAATATCCAATCATTTTACTATCTCACCTAATGGCCCAAGAGAGTATGTGACCCATGATACCTTTCATATTGCAAACCTTCCACATAATCCAAAGTCCTTTGGAAGACCTAAAGCTAAGCCACTTCATCCAAAGTTACAACAAAAGAGCAAAGGTAAAGCACCTATCACATTTGTACCAACATCTAGTATAGAACCAGACCCTCTCAAGGGAGATGAATCATGGTTATACAATGACAACCAAGCTGGTTTTTTTAAGAGTGCAACGTATCCTATTCTTAATAGGATCATGAAGAATCAAGACTATGAAGGAGGAGGCCTCAGACCTAATCAACAAGGAACACATGAGCTAATTTTAATGACAAAATAAAAAATACACTATGGACTTGGATTTTAACTTCTTGGGGGTGACTCCATATACCTTACTAATGTTCCATCACCATCAACTAGTGATGTAAATGCTGATAGTAAAGTAGAGTCTGATCATAGCCTTTTGATGACCTAGCCAAAACCAACTTATTTAACCCTCATTCCATTTGTACCCTTACCCCAATCATTCATCATAACCCACTACCATTGTATTATCCCCAACTAATAGACTGGGACTAGTAAGAGTCCAACCTACTGATTGATGCATTTTAAAATGATGAGCCTTTTTGTAATTTTTTTTAGCCTTAGAGACAATATTCCATTGGGGGAACATAAATAAAAGTTCTCAATCAAGTTGGATCTTGTAGCATATTTTGGAGAGTAGGAGAACACCCTTAGCCAAAATTAAATAATTAAAACATTGAGGTCCCAAAGTGAAAAAGTCTTTCTAACCAGGGTAAAAGTAAAGAAAAAGGCTAGTCTAGTGGTGAAAACCTATTTCAGGCACCATTAGATGGGGGTGTTCAGCCATAGCTCAGGAGACCACCAATGAAATTATCTATGAGTCTATGTTTATTTTTAAATAACAAAAAGATTTTGGTTGAATCATTCATGATTTTATAATAGTTTTTGTTACATGGACAAAACTCCCATTAGGGGACTCTGATTTGTCATGCCTAGGGGAACTTGAAGAGCTAGTCTTAGCAGAGGACTCTAATGTTGCCAACTAGTTCAAATCTTTACCCACTATCCTTGAAGATGGTTTAAACCTTCTAGTGGAAGATATTATAGAGGTTAACATTAGGTCCCCATATGACCCAAAGTGGATCAAGCTAGGCAATCCCCTTACTGAGAAAGAGCGTGAAGTCCTTATAGCCCTTTTGAGGGAGTTTATAGACATTTTTGCATGGGCATATTTTGACATGCCAGGTTTGGACCCAACCTTGGTTTTGTACCATCTTGTGGTCAATCCTAATGCCAAACTAATAAAATAAGATATGTATAAGATGCACCTTTGCATTGCTATATTGGTAACAAAAGAGTTAGGAAAAATCTTAGAAGCAGGATGCATTCAATCCATTGACTACTCAGAGTGGATATCCAATGTTGTACCAGTTAGTAAAAAGATAGAAGGAATCATAATTTATACTAATTTTTATGAATAAACAAAGCTTTCCCTAAGGATGAATCTCTATTTCCAAACATTGACATGATCATTGACTCCATATCAAGTTATGAAATTATTTCATTAATGGATGGCTTTTCAGGATACAACCAAATTAGGATAACACTAGAAGACCAACATAAAACAATGTTCACCACTCCATGGGAAACATTCTATTATTAGGTTATGCCATTTGGTCTTAAGAATGTAGGGGCCACCAATGAAAGATCCATGACCATCATATTTCATGATATGATGCATGATATTGTTGAAGACTATGTCGATGACATTCTTGACAAATCAAAGACTAGGGCCGATCACCCAATAATGATATGTAGAATATTTGAAATATTATGTGAGTAAAAAGTTAGATTTAATTCTAAGAAGTGTGTCTTTGGAGTCACCTCAGGAAAATTTATAGGATTCATTATGTCTCATTAAGGCATTGATGTTGATCTAGATAAATTCCAAGCTATAACAAAGATGAAACCACCAACTACTTTGAAGAAGATCTATAGTTTGCAAGGCAAGATCCAATTTATTTGATGCTTCATATCTCAATTGGTTGAAAAATGCCATCCTTTTACATAGATTTTGAAGAAGGGAGTCATATTTCACTAGGATGATCACTACCATATATCTTTTTAACAAATCAAAGACTATATAATGAATCCACCTATTTTGTTGCCTCCTATGCTGGAAAAGCCATTCTTATTGTATCTATCAGCTACTGATAATGCCCTGGGGGCACTTTTAGCTCAACATGATGATAATAGAAAATAGAAAACCATGCACTATTTAATTCATACACTAGTCATGTATGAATGTAATTATATACCCATAGAAAAAGCCTATTTAGCCATGGTCTTCATAGCTCAGAAGCTGCTCCATTACATGTTAAATAATATGACCATGGTTATTTCAAAACTATATCCACTCAAGTATCTACTATCCAAAATAGCTTTACAAGGCTGCATGGCCAAGTGGATCATTCTCTTAAGTGAGTTTGACATCGAATACATCAATCAAAAATCCATTAAGGGGTAAGTTATTTTAGATCACCTTGCTAAAACACCCCTTGTGGATACAGAGCTACTCACATTCCAATTTTCCAATGAATATATAATGACCATCATTGACACACCTCTTAAAAAGAAAAAATGGAAGCTATATTTTGATGGATCATTTATGGCACATGGTTTGGGGGCATGCTTTTTATTTATTAAACTTTAGATGGATCTAATCCCTAAGTCATTCAGTATCAATTTTCTTTATACAAACAACATGGTTGAATATGAATCACTTGTTGCAGGGATTCACTAAGTGGTATAATGGAATGTATCTCATCTCAAGGTTTATGGTGATTCTCAATTAATCATCAATCAAGTTATAGACTATTTTTAGACTAAAGATGACAAGTTGGTTCCATATAAGGCCATAGTTGACACTCTCAAACAACAAATTACCGATATTCAATTTGAGCATATACCAAGTGCAAGTAACAAAACTACAGATGCTATGGCCACTATTAGATATTTGATTCGATAAATAGACACAACTAAAGAGTATAAATTCCTTTTTTAGAACTTTCTAGCACCAACTCATGAGCCTTCAATTGTCGTGATGATTTATGATATTATTGGTCTTAGTTCTATCTAGTACTCAGACCTTTACAACTACCTTCATGACCAAGTTTTACCACCTAACCTCTCCTAATAAAAACCAATGCCTTCATCCACCAAACCACTCATTATACCTTACATGGATTAACCATTTATCACCATAGTTTTGATGAAAATCTACTTCATTGTTTAACTTTAGCAAAATCTACACTAACATTATGAGAAGTTCATAAAGGAGTATGTGGAGCTCATACTAGTAGAGCCATCCTATCTAAAAAGCTCTTGTGTACTAGTTATTATTGGGTCACAATGGATGTAGATGTAACTACATATGTAAAGAAGTGTGACAAATGTCAACATCATGCTAATTTGATTCATGCCCCAGTAAAGACTCTAAAACCAATGTTGACACCATGGACATTTGCTACATGGGGCCTTGAACTCATTGGGAAGATCAATCCCACCTCATCCAATGTCCATAAACGTATCCTTACTTCCATAAAATATTTCACTAAGTGGGTTGAATTTGTACCCCTCACTTACCTAATTGGAAAGAAAATTTCTAAGTTCATCTTCAATCATCTCATTTGTTGTTATGGTATCACCTCTGACATTATATCTAATAATGAAAGATCCTTCAAGAAAAAGGATGTAGAAAAGTTATGTGCCAAATATAACATCACACAACATTTTTATATGACATATTACCCTCAAAGTAATGGCCAGGTTGAAGCATAAAAAAAACCATTATCAACATTCTCAAAAAGATTGTCAATGATGTCGATCATGATTAGCACCTTCAAATATTATGTGCCTTTTGTGAATACTGTATCAATCATCATACACCCACAAGAACCACTACATATTCACTTGTTTATGGTATAAAATCAATCTTTTTCATTGAGGTCGAGTTTCCATCTCTATGTATCTCTTTTAAGCATATCCTGGATGAAAATGATTATCGAGTAGCTTTCCTGCAAGAACTAGAGTTATTTTATGAGAAATTCTTGGATGCAGTGATTAATCTCTAAGCCTATCAAAATTGACTTTGAGGCCACTACAATCAATGTTTAAAATAGAGAATTTGAACTTGGTGATCTTGTCCTTAAATAAAACCAAAATAATACCATGGTAAAAAAGAAGCATAAAGGTAAGTTCAAACCCAATTGGGTTGGTCATTTCATCATTACAAAAAAAATTGGAATTGGAACATACAGGATTTCCACACCAAATGGCCATGAACTTAATGGGCTGATGAACATTATCAACCTCAAGTGATACTATGCTTGAGTGACTTGGTGTATTTTTTATAAGGACCATTTCAAGTCATATCATTTTATCAATATTTTTTGTAATAATACCATTTTATTATCCTTTCATCCTACCAACCTATCACATTTCCCTATTGCCTATCTATTTTACCATACCTTTCTAGTCAGTTGAGTTCATTTTTCCCTCCTTACCTAGCCTTATGACCTTGGTTACATTCTATTTGGTTTCGTCACTGCTTTCAACAAAAGCATTCATATTTGGTTTTAGCAATTGTTTCACACATTCCAAATAGAGGAAGTATTTTGTAGTATGATAGATGTTTGGAAGTTGCATCCTTCATTTCTTGTTTCATTCTCATTGATTGTCTTGATCCTAATTATAACCACCTATGGGTAACTTAGTCTCATTAACCTATGTTATTGTATCCTAGTTATAACTGCCCATGGGCAAACTAGGAGCAACACTTTTTTATTATGCCTTGACCGTACCAAATAGAAATTTTCTATGCCATACTATGCCTTTATACAAAATATGCCTATTTTATTCGAATTGGCTGATATACTAGTCAAATTCCTCCACCGTAAAGTATAACTACAATGATTTAAGGTCTTACTTTGGGACTATGCAAGAAACACTCGATACTTGTTGAGGTCAGCTCAGTCACCCTAAGCCATACTTTTGCCATTTTTTAAGAAACCTAAGCCACATGCTCACCAATTTTCAAGTAACCTAAGTCATGCTCTCACCATTTTTTGAGAAACCTAAGCCATGCTCTCACCATTTTATGAGTAACCTAAGCCATGCTTTCATCATTTTGTGAGCAACCTAAGCTATGCTCTCACCATTTTTCAAGCATTTTAAGCAATGCTCTCACCATTTTGTAAACATCTTAAGCAATTATCTTGTTGTTTTATGAGATTAAACCATTTAGTGTCTTGTCATTCTCGATCGAGTTGAGATACTCCAAAAATTTCAAAAACATTTGTAAAATCATTAAAAAAAACCTAAAACATTGACCACTTCTTTGCCTTAAGGATTCTGGGAACCCTTACTAAGTTATAAGCAAATCACTTGTCACTTAGTTTCCCCATCCTTTTTAGCCTTTTTTCCCATGTACTTGCCATTTTTCAAGACCATTCATATTATTATATCACATCCATTCTATTTATTTTCATCAGTTATCATTTTCTTCCCATTTCTTAGGAGAACTACACATCCATGGAACTATTTAGGCAACATCCACTTGCTTAGTGAATATGGAGATAGCTCGCCCACCCCCTTATTTTTTTTCTATTCCCATCATGTTTGTTTGTTAAGTTGTTGCCTATTTCCTAGGGACAATATTTGTTGTGTTGTTTGTAATAACATTATGACTAATTGTTTTTTTTTCTTGTTTTATTTGTTATTTATGTGACTATTTGTTTGCTTTCAGCACTATTTCCTTGATTCAGTCTATGTGCATTCATTGGGTGATTCCTTATGAATTTATACTTGAATCTGTCCATATTTAATATATTTACATTGTCATCTTGGTATTTATCATTGATGCATTGTTTTTTATTTGAGTATTGGATCTCAAGAGTCAGTCCTTATGAATATTTTGGCCTAATCCTCATGGTGTTCTATCATGATGCTTATCATCAAGTGTTAAAACAAAAATTAGATTCAATAAGTCTATTTAGCAAGGGCATCATCAACATCTTCTCGACACTGACATCTCAATCCTATCCTAAATAGAGTAATTAACCATGAAAGAATTTCAACCTTTGTTAGTTTAGATGAGCACCTTCATACTAGTAGGTTGTTCCAGTTCATCATTTCCCTTTGTGTTATGTTACCATCATCATCAGTCAATCTATCATGTTTTCCATAATCAAGTTCCAATGATTATAATTGCCTATGGGCAAATCATTGTACACTGTCCCACCTACATTTCTCAATGATTATAACTGCCTTTGGGAAAATCAGTGTGTTCTCACCAAATTTACTTTTTAAAACCCAAATAGGGAATGTTGTTATCTTATTTTTTTGTCATAATTATTGAAAATCCATCTTCTCAATGATTATAACCACCTTTGGGAAAATTATTGTGTTATCATACCACGTTGCCACTATCAGGGTACAATGATTATAATTGCTTATGGGTAAATCATTGTACACCATCCCACCTATATTTCTTAATGATTATAACCACCTTTGGGAAAATTATTGTGTTCTCATCAAATTTACTTTTTTTGGCCCAAATAGGGGCATGTTATTATCTTGTTTGTCTATCCTAACTAAGGTAGCTCTATGTTATCAATGATTATAACTATCTTTAGACAAATTATTATGTTATCATACCATGTTTCCACTATTAAGGTATAATGCTTATAACTACATTTGGGAAAACCATTGTACATCATACCACTTACATTCTCAATAATTTTAGACTAATTTTTCAAACTCATTATGTTTTCACCCCATCATCTTCCTTTTTTTGGTTCCTTCATTTCATTTCTTTCTTTTTGAGGGACTATTTTTCGATCTACTTATGTAAACCATTCCCTCAAGGGGGCATCATACATTTCATCAATTTCCATTGAAGTTGCAAGCATATAGGTCATTTTAATTCTTTGAGAAGATATTACTATGGTTATAGCTTGTGATTCCTTCCCAAACAGGGTTAAATTGTAGACACCTAAAATTGGCCACCAATAACCTCCAACTAGGCTTTTGACCAATTTCTACCAAAATGCACAATTTGGCCTAAAAACACTAAAAAAATTTAAATGAGTTGAAATTGATATATTCAAGTGCTGATTTTGGCTAGAGTGTTGCTAAATAGGGCAATGCAATTTATGAAGAAGCTAACTTTGATAAAATCATTGTGAGTCAAAATGGCATTTTTACATAGGGGTGCTCTGGATTGCTCTTTTCTACCAAATTTATTACACAAGACATGTGTCTTTGTTATTCTGTGTTGGAAACATCCTAAATGAGAATATGGTTCCAATGCATCTAACATCAACTTTTAATTCTAATCCAATCAAATTTTGATCCAATAATATGACATTTTGATCAATTTGATTAATTTATGCACAAATTACCAAGGTTTTGCATTAAAGTTGACTAATCATGTTTAAGGATAATTAAACCAAATTAATAGCTAAACTTAATTTTCCATGGAAATTTTTGAATATTTATTTTTAGAAAATGATATTGAATATATGTATTACCAAATGACATGATTTATTGGAAAGACATCATTAGGCCATAAATGCATAAAATATCTCTTCAAGCCACCCCATGCCTCATTAAGACCCTCCCATGCAGCATCAATTCCTCCCATGAATCTTTAATGCCCATTTATCCTAAATATTTATGAGGGAATTTATTAAATTTAGCCTTCAAAATTGAATGGATTCTTGGCCGCACATCTTCATCTTGAGATGGATGATACAGGTTCATTTTGACCATTTTACAAAATCATAAATAAGAGGCCTTGCCTATTAAATTTTAAGAATAAATAATGTAAATTTATAATGCACAAATAATTCCAAATACCATTGTAATTAGTGTTATAATCCTAAATTTTTGAGCCAAGCCAAAGACAAAGACATCACAAAGGTGCCAAGGAAAAGAGGAGAAAACTAAGCCTCCTTTGATGAAGACTCATTGAGCACAAGCTGAGCAAACCAC
Organism: Torreya grandis; assembly: GCA_037957365.1. Lineage (NCBI taxonomy): Eukaryota > Viridiplantae > Streptophyta > Pinopsida > Cupressales > Taxaceae > Torreya > Torreya grandis. Next base: position 3,636,138 of record JARHVA010000771.1, on the reverse strand, counting down.
TTCAACAAGATCTTTGGAGCCTTAAAATAAGGTGAAGAAAGGTTTTATTTGCATTTTAGTTATTATTTTCATATGTATATTTGTTACTAAGCTCCTCCTAGTGTCCAGGCTTAGAGATGTTATGCTAGTTAGTGTGTTTCTTTCATTTTGTTTTCATTTTAGAACTAACATGATACTAACCATCCTCTCTTGAGTCAAATTTATTGCTCACATAATGGCATGCTTGGTTCATATATTGTTCATGTATGAACAAAATTATACAACCATAGAAAAAACCTATTTATTCATGGTCTTCATAGCTCATAAGTTGTGCCATTACATGTTAAATAATAAGACCATGGTTATTTCAAAAGTAGATCTAATTAAGTATCTACTATCTAAAATATATTTACAAGGTCGCATGGCCAAGTGGGCCATGCTCCTAAGTGAGTTTGACATCAAATACATCAATAAAAAAGGCATTAAGGGGCAAGTTATTATAGATTAACTTGCTAAAACACCCCTTATAAATACAAAGTCATTCACATTCCAATTTCTTGATGAATCTGTAATAACCATCATTGACACACCTCTTGAAGAGAATCAATGGAATTTTTATTTTTATGGATCATTCATGGTATGTGGATTAGGGGTAGGCCTTATTTTTATTACACCATAGGAGGATCTAATCTATAAGTCATTCAAGATCAATTTTACTTATACTAATAACATGTATAAATATGAAACACTTGTTGTAGGGATTTACCAAGAAGTACAATGGGATGTATCTCATCTCAAGTTTTATGGTGATTCTTAGTTAATTATCAATAAGGTTAAAAACCATTTTTAGACCAAAGATGATAAACTAGTTCCATATAAGCCCATGGTTGACACTCGCAAACAATAGATTGCCAACATTTAATTTGAGCATATACCAAAGGCAAGTAACAAAACTATAAATGTTATTGCCACTATTGTATCTTTGATTTTAGACATAGCTAAAGACTATCAATTCCTTGTTAAGAACTTGCTAGCACCAGCTCATGAGCCTTTAACCATCATGATGATTTGTGATATTATTGGTCCTAGTTCTATCTTGTACTCAAACCTTTACAACTACCTTCATGACCAAGTTTTACCACTTGACCTTTCCTAAAAACAAAATAAAGCCTTAAACCACCAAACCACTCGTTATACCTTACTTGGATAAACCCTTTACCACCATAGTTTTGATGGAGCTCTGCTTTATTATTTAACTTCAACAGAATCTACACTAGCATTATAGGAAGTTCACAAAGGAGTATGTGGAGCTCATACTAGTGGAGCCATCCTATCCAATTTTTTTGTGTACTAGTTATTATTGGCCCATGATGGACATAGATTAAATTGCATATGTAAAGAAGTGTGACAAATGTCAATGGCATGCTAGTTTGATTCATGCCCCAATAAAGACTCTGAAACTCATATTGACACCATAGCCATTTGCTACATGGGGCCTTGACCTCATTAAAAATATCAATCCCACCTCATCTGATAGCCATAAACATATCCTTACCACCATTGAATATTTCAGTAAGTGGGTTGAAGCTATACCCTTCACTTACATGATTAGAAAGAAAATTCTAAGTTCATCTTCAATTATCTCATTTATCACTATGGTATCCCCTCTGACATTATATCTGAAAATGGAGGATCCTCCAAGAATGAGAATGTTGAAAAGCTATGTGTCAAATATAACATCACATAACATTTTTCTATGGTATGTTACTCTCAAGGTAATGGCCAAGCTGAAACATCAAACAAAACCATTGTCAATATTCTAAAAAATATTATAAATGATGCTGGTCATGATTGGCACTTTCAGATATTCTGTGCCCTTTGGGCATACTATACCAATCACCATACACCCATAAGAGCGACTCCATAATCAATAATTTATGGTATAAAATCCATCTTTCTCATTGAGGTCAAGTTGCCATCTCTATTCATCTATTTTAAACATGTCCTAAATGATAATGATTATCGAGTAGCTCACCTACAAGAACTAGAGTTACTTGATGAGAAATGCATGGATGTAGTGAAAAATATCCAAGCCTATCAAAATCAACTTTGAGGCCACTACAATTGGCATGTGAAACATAAAAAACTTGAACTTGGTGATCTTGTCCATAAAGAAAACCAAAAGAATACCATGGCTAAAAATAAGCATAAAGGTAAGTTCAAACCCAATTAGGTTGGTCCTTTTATCATTACAAAAAAATTTAGAACTAGAACATAAAGGCTTGCCATACTAGATGGCCATGAAATTTATGAGCTAATGAACATTATCCACCTCAAGTTGTACTATGCTTGAGTGCCTTGGTGTATTGTTTATAAGGACCATTTCAAGTTGTATCATTTTATCAATCTTTTTTGTAATAATACCATTTTATTATCCTATCATATTATCACCCTATCACTTTCCCTATCACCTATCTATTTTTCTATACCTTCCTCATACACTAAGTTCATTTTTCCCTCCCTACATGGCCCTATGACCTTGGTTCCATTCTATTTGGCTCCATCACCACTTTTAGCAAGATCATTCATATTTAGTTTCATCAATTATTTCACACATTCCAAATAGAGGAAATATTTTGGAACAGTATGAAATACATTTGGTAGTTTCATCCTTCCTTTCTTATTTCATTCTCATTCATTGTATTGATCCTAATTATAACCACCTATGGGTAACTTAGTATCATTGACCTATGTCATTGTATCCTAGTTATAACCACCTATGGGAAAACTAGGGGCAACCCTTGTTTATTATTCCTTGACCATACCAAATAGCAATTCTCTATGCCCTACTATGCCTTTATACCAATTATGTCTATTTTATTTGAATTGACTGTTATAATAGTCATATTAAACCACTGTAAGGTAGAACTACAGTGACTTGAGGTCCTAATTTGGGACTATGCAGGCAGTGCTTGATACTTGATGAGGTTAGCTCAGTCACCATAAGCCATGGTCTCATCATTTTTCAAGTAACCTAGGCCATACTCTTGCCATTTTTTGAGAAAACTAAGCCACACTCTCATCTTTTTATGAGAAACCTAAGCTACACTCTCACCATTTTATGAGCATCTTAAGTAATGTTCTCACTATTTTGTGAGAATCTTAAGCAAAGCTCTTATTTTTTTGTGAGCTTAAACCGTTTAGTGTCTTGTCATTCTTGATCAAGTTGAAATACTCCAAAAATACTAAAAATATTTGTAAAACCATTAGAAAAAACCAAAAATATTGACCACTTTTTTGCCTTAAGGATTTTGGGAACCCTTACTAAGTTATAAGAAAATCACTTGTCACTTAGTTTCCCCATCCTTTTTGGCTTTTCTCCCATGCACTTGCCATTTTTAAAGACCATTCCTATTCTTATATCACATCAATTCTATTTGTTTTCATCAATTATCATTTTCTTCCCACTTCTTAAGAGAACTACATTCAACCTAAAGTTTTTGTTGGATATTACATCCATAGAACTATATAGGTAACACTCACTTGCCTAGTGCATATGGAGATAGTTTGGCCACCCTTTTTTTTAATTATATTCCCATCATGTTTGTTTACTAATTTGTCTCCTATTTTATAGGGGCAATATTTTTCATGTTGTTTGTACTAACATTAGGACTAATTAATATTTATTTCTTTGTTTGTTTTGTTTGTTATTTATTTGAATGTTTGTTTGCTTTCAGCACTGTTGCCTTGATTTGGGATATATGCTAATTGGGTGATTCCTTATGCATTTATTCATGAATCCATCCATATTTCATATATTTACATTGTCATCATGGTTTTTATCATTGGTGCATTATTTTTTATTTGAGTATTGGATCTTGGGAGTCAGTCCTTATGTATATTTTGACTTAGTCCTCATGGTGTTCTATCATGATGCTTATCATCAAGTGCTAAAAAAAATTTAGCTTTAAGAAGTCTATTCAGTAAGGGAAGCATCAACATCTCCTCAACACTAAAATCCCAATCATATCCTAAATAGAGTAATTAACCACAAAATAATTTCAACCTTTATTAGTTCAGATGAGCATCTCCCTACTAATAGGTTGTTCCAATTCATCATTACTCTCTGTGTAATTTACCATCATCATCAGCCAATCAATCATGTTTTCCATAATCGAGGTCTAATGATTATAACCACCTATTGACAAAAAACTGTACACCATCCCACCTACAGTTTTTAATGATTATAACCACTTTTAGGCAAATCATTGTGTTATCACCAAATTTACTTTATTTTACCCAAACAAGGGCATGCTATTATCTTGTTTGTCTATCCTAGATAGGGCAGCTCCATCTTCTTAATGATTATAACCATCTTTAGGCAAATTATTATGTTATCATACCATGTTACCATTATCAGGGTATAATGCTTATAAACACCTTTGGGTAAACCGTTGTTCACCGTACCACTGTATTCTCAGTGATTTTGGACTACTATTTCAAACTCATTATGTTTTCACCCCATCATCTTCTTTTATTTGGTTCATTCATTTCATTCCTTTCTTTTTAAGGGACCATTTGATGACCTACTTGTGCCAACCGTTCCCTCAAGGGGGCATAATACAATTCATCAATTGCTATTGAAGTTGTAAACATACAAGACCTTTTCATTATTTGAGAAGATGTTACTATTCTTATAGCTTGCAATACCTTCCCAAATAGGGGCAATCTCTAGACACTTAAAATTGGACATTGATAGCCTCCACCTATGATTTTGACCAATTTCAACTAAAATGTACAATTTGGCCTAAAAACACTAAAACATATTAAATGAGTTGAAATTGATATATTTAATTTCTAATTTTGGCTAGAGTGTCACTAAATGGGGCAATGCAATTTATGAAGTAACTAACTTTGATCATATCATTTTGAGTCAAAATGGCATTTTTGCACCTGGTTGTTTTGGATTACTCTTTTCTACCAAATTTCTTACACGAGACATGTACCTTTGTTATTTTGTGTTGGAAACATCTTAAATGGGAATATGGTTTCAATGCATTTAAAATTTACTTCCAATTCTAATCTAATCAAAATTTGAGCCAATAATATGACATTTTGATCATTTTGATTAATTTGTGAACAAATTGCCAAGGTTTTGCATCAAAGTTGATTTATTATGTTTAATGATAATTAAACCAAATCAAGAGCTTAAGTTAATTTTCCATGGAAATTTTTGAATATTTATTTTTATAAATTGATATTGAATATCTACATCATCAAATGACATCATTTCTTAAAAAGACATCCCTAGGCCATAAATGCATAAAATATCTCATCAATCAACCCCATGCCTCATTAAGACCCTCCCATGCCTCATCAATGCCTCCCCTACCTCTTTAATACCCCTCTATCCCAAATATTTATGAGAGCATTTGTTGAATTTGGCCTCCAAAATTGAATGGATTCTTAGCCACACATCTTCATCTTGAGATGGATGGTTCAGATTCATTCTGACCATTTTATAAAATCTATAAAGAGGAGGACTTACCTATTTAATTTTAAGCTTGGATAATGCAAAGTTATAATTCAAAAATAATTCCAAAATCCATTACAATTAGTGTTATAATGCCAAATTGTTGAGCCAAGCCAAAGCCAAAGACATCACAAGGGTGCCAAGGAGAAGAGGACATAGCCAAGCCTCCTTTTATGAAGAATCATTGAGCACAAGCTAAGCAAGCCACTTCAACAAGATATTTAGGGCATTCAAGGAAGGTGAAAAAATGTTTTATTTGCATTTTAGTTGTAGTTTTCATATGTATGTTTGTTATTAAGCTCCTAATTGTGTTTAGGCCTAGAGATGTTATGCTAGTTAGTGTGTTTCTTTAATTTTTTTTTCATTTTGGAACTAACATGATACTAACCATCCTCTCTTCAGTTGGATTCTTAGTTCAAGGGTCACACATAACTATAAACACATTACTATAGAGGATGTAATACCTGAACTTATTGACTACTTTTAATAGGGTAAAATCCTATTTGTCTATCATTGGATACCTCAATTTAGCATTACGGAGTGGACATATCATGAATGAGATAGGTATATCATCTCTAGATTCCTTCCTCTATGTTAAAATAATAGCACTAAAGTGTTTTGAGGAAAAAATAAGTATATGTATAAGGGATTAGTGTTGGTGTGTTTATAATTGATTTCTTGATTTGTGCAAAACTTATTTGTGCTTTAACTATCCATTCAACCTTGACATCATTATTTGACATGTTATTTAGTGGGAAAACTATCTCTTTAAAGTTTGATATGAACTTCTTAACGAAGTTGATCTTACCAAAGAATGACTTCAAATTTTTATGTGGTTAGGTAATGAAAATTTTAGAATTACCTCCATTATTTTAGGGTCTATATAAATGCCTCATTTTGAAATGTTATGGTGAAGAAACTTACCCTCTATTACCCCAAAAATGCACTTCTTCAAGTTCAGAGAGAATATGTGATCTTTGCATCTCTATAAAAACTACTCTCAAATCTTTCACATGGTATTTTCTATTCTTGGACAAGATGGTTAAATCATCCATGTAGATGACTATGTATTTTGCAATAATATCTTTGAATGCAATATCCATGGCATGATGGAAGGTGTAACACATGTTGATCAGGATGAATGACATCTTCTTGTATCTGAATGTACCCCAATTAGTTTTAAATGATATTTTGATTTGGTCCTCATAATTGACCACTACCTGATTGTACCTCAAGTACCCATCTAGGAATGACATCATTTGAGAATCATTCACTCTCCATAAAACTTCATCTAGTGAAGGCAGTGGGTAATTATCCTTTTTGAAATCCTTGTTTAAGTTGTGAAAGTCAACACATAACTAAATATCTCCATTTTTATTTCTAAATAGAACCAAATTAGCCACCCAGTGATGCACCTAATAGGGAAAGTGATCCTTGCTTGGAGTAACTTTTGCACCTCTTTGAATAAAAGAGGTTCTAATAGTAGATTAACTAGTATTTATCTTTGATGAAATGGTTTGATCCCTGGATTGAGAGGAATGACATGCATGAGAAAAGACATGTTAAACACATATAAGTATTCATAACTCTACACAATAACATCTTTGAAGTCCTTTAAATCCCGAATAGAGTCTTTCTCTCCTTATTTAGTCTATGTCATGCCTAGAAGCACATTTTTTGATTCATTAGCATCACCTAGATTATAATTCTAGTGAAACATACGTTTAGAAGGGGTTAATTTCTATTTATTACCCTATAATCCATATTTAATATTCATTCTAATGAGACCATGCCCTTAGGTATACTATTTGTTTTCAAATTTATGACCCCTTCCTCATCAAGTTTAAACTCTTCTATGTTATCTTCATATATAATCTATGACTCAAATATTTATGTGTTGGTGATGAAGTTGATGATCATTTTTGAATACCTAGAAGTTATTAACATTTTCAAGAATGTAATGAGTAGAGACCAACTTCATGGATAATCTTCTCAAGTTAGAGTCAGCTATAGGTTCTAGTTTACTTGTAACTATATCCAAAGCATCTACCATGTAATTTATTCTATGAGGCAAAGTCTAAATATTTAATGCATCAAAATCATCATAAAATTATACACTTAGATGTGGTACTTATACAAATTCTTGTCATTACAATCATCTTGCATTTTTACTTGCTTAACCACCAACTCAAAATCACCAAGTAATTTGAGGTTCTTAACTTTCTTCCTCAGTGTGAATAAGAGAACATGAACCAGTGCCTCATACTCAACTATATTGTTTATGAAACTAAATTATAGGTGAAATGTAGCCAAATAGGACTTCCCTCAGGGATTGATGAGATCTACATTAGTACCACATCTATTTAGGATTTAGAACCATCAAATTTTAGTATCCATAGATGGTTTTTAGTTGTATAATTTAGATTCTAATGTGTTGGTGTTGCTACAAAATTGATTTATTTATTAATTTTATCAATGCTCAATGGGTGTGAATCTTGTTTATTAGTTGATACAGACATTTTGTCTAATTCCTTAGTGGATGAAGTGAGTATAGGGCTATTTGGAATCTCTATTTTTTCATCACATGAGCTCAAAACCTCCCTAATTTCACTTGGACAACTCTCATTAATCTTGATGATTTCTGACTCAACCATCCCCAATGTTGGTAATAATTGTTGGAAGCCTCATTTTTACCTTATATTAACTAGTTTCACATCCTCATGTACTATGGCATCATCAAGAAGTGAAATTATTTCATATGCACATAGGAAAGCATCCTCATCTAGTTGATCTATCTATTCAATGTTTGAACTTTCTTATACAAATAACATGTTAATAGAGAAATTATTATAAGCCTTCATTTATTTTTCAAGTACATACACACCAGATTTGATTCCTAGTACAAGAGCTCTTTATTTTTTTTGTATTTTTTTATCATGTGAATCATTTTGGGCTCACATTAAATTATGATTTAATTGGGGATGCCTCTACATGAGATCCACATATGAGATAAATCTATCACTATATAACCATTTAACATTCTATACTAATCCCTTATCATGGGTATATTGTAAGCATTAGGTATATTCACTACTTGAATGTCAATAAACTATTATACCATCAAATTAGAATATAACTACATATGGATGTGATTTATCTTGTCAACTACCTTGACCTCTAATTTTTCTAATTAAACCACCTTCTTATTTGATTTTGTAAGTGTTAGACCTAACTACTAGCAGATGACATAAGACATGACATTTATATAAGTACCTAAATCCACCAAAAAATTGTGCAATTTTTTTATAAAAAAATACATATTTTTAGGAGGAATAGATGGGTTTTAGTTTTATCATTATAGATTTCCATTTGATCATCAACAGTCCTATTGGCTTCTTTCCCTTACAGAGCAAACAATTCTCTTTGAAACATGTCCTTTTGGTTTGAAATTTTAATCAAGTAAAACATTGTGATTTTTGTCACCAAATATCTCACCCTGGAGGAGGTTATTCAAGCCTAATCTAATATTTGGGAAACATTAGAATACCTCTAGGCCTGTGGGTTCCCTATAGTAGAGGTAGACCTCTAGGTTTAAGGGCTAACTCACTATATTGACCTTTAAGTGATTATCAACTATACTAAATAATTGCTTGTGTGAATATGGGTATAAATATGAATGAAAGTAAACTATTTTAAGGGGGTGATACATCATAAGGATATCCACTATGATATTTCACTCATGCACTAAGATATATGACCTACAACACTAGCTTAAAAGTCTTATAATACTCTAGCATTAGTATTTCAATATAGAGGTGATATGCATGAGACTTCTCAAGTTAAGTGGGCCATAGGTCAGATTGTAGACTCTAAGGGTACTTGAACATTTGAAGAGAGCCAAAAATACTAGCTAAACTCCATATGACCTATTTTAATGAGAAATTCTTGCACTAAACATGAAAGGATAAAGAGAAGCAAGGATAAAAGCTTATCACTTGATCTCACCATACATAAATTCACACACTTAGACAAAATGTTTGTAAACTCAAAACTAGATTGCATGTATTATCCAAAGGCAAAGTACAACATCAAACAAGTAGGGCTTCACCATACATGGTGTGGAATTAGAAAACAAGAGCCAAAATGTATAGTACTTATAAAATTTGAGAGAGGAGAGAGAGAAGTGGAGCTTAAGGGTCATAATTCCACTTGTAAAGGAATAAAAATTAGTTATGTTATATAGGACTATATTATAAAATATACCATGAAATGTCTATTTTGAAAAATGTCCCTCTAAGGCATGAAATCTCCTCAAAACTAGCATAGGATCCTTTAGCTACCTTCTTAAAAATTGCCTTCATCATTTGGCCTCTCTTAAGTTCTCAAAAAAAGGATCAAGAGAGATTCCAAATGTGCACTATGATGTGGTGGTTATTTACAAGATCCAACATGCATTATAAGTTTCCCTAAACATTGGTCTTCTTTTGGACATGTTCTCACTGCCTGTAGTCACCATCATCCTTATTTCACTCATTCCTCGCACTTGTCATTAAAGTGACCTTAAATTTTACAAAAAAATATGTGTAGGAAGTGATATGACACCTGTCAAGAGTCCTCTTTCCCATAAACCCATCAAGAATACCTTAAAAGGTCTCCTAATTGGACCTATCACCTCCTCAATTGGTGGCCACCTTTCATTCACTATGCCAGTTGGATTGCCTAAAGTGAAGGAGATAGAAGAGGTTTTTATGTGTTTATATAAATCAATAAATGAACATGAGGAGTTATATTATGTCCCACTTAATCTCCCAAATTTATCCTCATCCTTCAACTCTCTTTTGAACCTAAAAAACACACAAATCTATCTTAAAAACCTATTTTATACCCTATCTATACAAATAAGGTACAAACCAATTTTATGGTAAGGATCCCAAGAGAGTATTATGTAAGTATAACTCACTTTACTAACCAAAATATCTCATATAGATGTGTTTCTATCCACTTATTTCCCATTGGGTCTCAAGCAAGGGGTTTAGAGGGTTTTAAGTAGTTTTGAATCTTAAGGATTATTCATACAATCTTGATGTTCAAACCTCAAAAAAATTCCACAATAATCATGTTTAGGACCTAGTCAACATGTACCAACTCCTCAGTTCTCCATTCTAAATTCACATACTAGTGTGATCTTCTTGAGATGGCCTCTTGATCCCTTCCTTGCATTATATGTGCCTTGAGTTGTTCTTAAGCCAAAAAAATGACCCCTCTGTGAGGATTATATAAAAATTAAAGGCTCAAAATAACCTTATGTATCCACATGAAGGTGATAAAATGTATTTCAAGGCTCATCTATCCATAGAACTGGTATTGTCCTCCTTTTAGGGCTTTAGGCCTAAACTAGGTCTAGTGGACCTAACTATATCTTTACATGCTTAGGCCATCCTATTTGATTTATAACACCTGTGAGGCCTTATTAATGTTTATTTATGTTTTAAAAAAATCCATAAACCTTTCCTCAATTTTATATCATCTCTCAACACATCTTGTTTCCCTTTAGTCACCCAACCTACAGTCATGTATCCCTGAGAGTGCCCTCTATCAGAGATAGAATAGAGGGAACTTACCATATCTTCTAAACAAATTGAACATAGGAGGAGTTTAATTAGGTCATGGGAGTATTAGGTACTAAATTATGGGGTTGGAATACCTCTAAAAGGCCACTAACACCTAAATTTTTCAAGACAGACTTTTAATTTATTATGATTATACACTGAGTTTGAGTCATGACTGTAGATTGTACTCTTGAGACTCAATTTTATCCTATTTAATTTTACCGAAATAATATCATGTGATGGAAATAAATATTATGGAGGCACTAAATACATGTTCATCATACAAACCTTTTCCAAATTCTTTAATGTATACCTTCCACTTGGATAGGCCTAGTTGGCAAGTTATGTGCTTATGTTATTTACTCGAGAATTGGCATGTTTGTATGTATATATTATAGTATTAGTCCTTGTGTAATTATTATAAGAAATTATTTAAGTATTTAAGTCTCATCCCATATTTGGACTTATCTATACCATGTCCTAAGTTAGACCAATACACACATTGTTATGTTCACCTTGCATTGTCACCCTACAGTCAAACATGGATGATCATTCTTGGACCAAAAGGGGCCCTTTTAGGTGTTGGTATGAGTCATAACTCTATGATTAAACCCCTCTAATGGTTTTGGGTCACTATTACCATTTCCATTTCAAATATTTAGTTATTTTTAGGTTATGCTTCTATTAAGTCTCTTTGTAGCATTATAGGGTCATTTAGGCTCCTAAATACTATAGATAATATTGAAGACCTAAAATGAAGGAATGAACATGATGGATGCCTTTATATATTATGATCACATGACCAAACAACCAAAATCTCTTGTCAAATAATTTCCCCTATGATAAGGCTCCATAATGGAAACATTTAGACCTACTAAGACCTCATGTATTTCATTGTGGAAGGATTGAAAGAAAGGTGAAAATCGTGTTTTAGAGACCTTAAGGTAGCTTATCCCTTAAGTCAATTAATCAATGTAAGAACATGGTTTCAAGACTATTTTCCACTCTATGGATTCCATCATGGTTGTTATGACCTTCTTAGTACTTCAAGACCTCAAGGAAGGTTCAAACCACTTGTAGGTGCACATTAACATAAAATGGATTTGTGAAGGTATGATACAAGACTATGTGCATGATGGATTTATTATTTCAACCAATATAAAACCATTTTCGTGTTTCAAAATTGAATATCAAAATCTCATGTAACCTCTCACCACTTTGCTACCTCTTCATCACATCACCATGACTGTGTAGGGGTCCTTTTATCTGCCTGTAGGTGGATGTTTTCAGTATATAAGGTAGTATGTGTTGGATTGATTATAAAAGTAAAATTATAAACTTTTATAAGTTTTAAATTTTCTATTTCTCTCCCAAACCATTTCAACACTTTGATAACCTATTCACCTCTTCAAAAAGCTAATCAAAGATTTCTTTCACTTAACTGTAAGTGGAAACCATGAAGCAAGTTGACTGTGTGAAATATGACCATGATTTTAATTAACATGTTATTATTTTATAATAAAAATATAAAAGGAATATGATCACCATGACCATAAGGATAATGAAACATCTATACACTTTTTCTTGAAATCACTACAAGAAAGGAAAACTATTGTAGTTGATGAAACATGCTTATAACTCCATTGGTGATCTCAACTTATAACTTGAGATGTTTGGATCATCAATTCACCTCCACATGTGTAACTATGGATGGAAACCATTAAATATGTATAACTCACTACAACCATGTATAACTCTTGTCTTGTATGGACCAACTCAAACAAAGAGAAAACATGTAGGGTATGGGGATAAGCATGCATGAAGAGGCATTAAACTTATAAAAAAGGGTTCATAGATCATAAATAATCAATCCTTAAACTCATACCATGAAATGGAATTATACTAAAATTAATCTCTACCACCAAGTGGATTTTACTTGACTCATCCTCTATTCGTCGTACTAAATCGAAACTAGTTAGTCATTTCTACCTACCTAGTGGAGTGATGGAGAAGTGGAACGGTTTTAATCCATTTTAAAGTGTTTAAAAGTTGAAAAAGTGTCAAATTGATATTATGGAAGCTTAAGGGTCACTAAAAGGCCTTCCACATGTTCCACAACCTCTGTAGAAGTCATGAAACCAACTAAAACTATCCAAACTACCACTGATCTTCTTGTTCTGATGTTACTACTATAATTTTTAGTTAGAGACAGACATGTCTAACAATAAAATAACATGGGGTACATTTATAAATATAATTTAAAATTTTTTAATACATGGTAAACCATAAAAAACTCATTAAAAGGCCCAAATATGACCCCTGAAATGACATAGACTAAGGACTAAAAGTGACAATGACCAAAGTGATGACACATTTAATTAAATCACTAAGATCATGACACACCCTATAAGATCATAATAGACCATTATAAAAGTTTTTAACTATAGGGGGTTGAATTATTTTTAATTGAGGTTAAAATAGTCAACATTCTTGGTGATTTCCTAGGGGTGGCAAGCAATTTATTCTAGGACCAATAGTCTAATCCTATCCATTGGGGTATGGAGTCACCTATGCACAAGTTTGATACTCAATTTCCTTTGAAACCACACTAAACAAAAATAAAATACACACCAAAGGAAACACATATGTGCTCTCAAGAACACTTATAAAATACACATACACAACTAAAATAAAGACACACACCTAACCTAACATTTACAAAACCTCAAACTTGAGGTGAACCACAACTCACCATGCTTCAACCAAGGTTAAATATGGTTCTTCTTGAATCCTTTATAATCCATGAAATCAAAATGTCATGTGAGGCATGCTTATCATCACACATTTTCTCATATTGATGGTTAAGAAGTTTACCATCTTTGGATCTTGTTCTATTTTCAAGCATGTTACTTTGAGCTTTCAAGTATGCTCTTTCGTTCCCTCTAAGAGCCTTGTTTAGAGATACAACCTTCTTGGATGTTACCATGTTCAATTGGTACTTTTTTATCTGAATGTTAGGAGTGATTAGGACCATCTCACCTTCATTGCCTTCACTACCATGGTGTTCTTGATGCATGAGATTACCAATCTCATCCTCTTTATCCTCCAATATAGATGAGAGTGTATCCACATCAGGCTGAGACCCTGATTACTCCTCAAACACAAAAGAATTATAAAAATGATTCATGTTTATGTTGAAATCTTGACTATTCCTTAGGCATAAACATGTTTTCCTTGAGTTCACTAAGCTTCTCCATGATTACAACTTATTGGGTAGTAGATTTAGTAAGTTCTTATATGAATGTAGACCTTTAGACAATAGATTGATCCTCATCCTCATTCATAACATAAAACTAAACTTCATGTTTGATCAAATAATCAATAACCTACTCATTAGGTTTATAAACTAACCTGACATTAGATATGTAATTCTTTAGAAGAGCAATAACCTTACTTAATTGTTCAAACTCTTGACTTATGGCATTGAATCTTTCCCATAAATCATATTCTTCCTCATGATTATCATCTTCAAGGGATAATTCAATAATTTAAAGTAGATGGAAATTACTCTTCTCACCATAGTGGTCTATCATGCTATTCAAGGTATCATCATCATACACCTAAATCAAATAATTTCCTTTAGCAACTTGTGAGAAAGAATGATCAATTCTTACCTCAGATTGCTCACATACCCGTTCATGGATGATATAAGTGCCAAGGTTAATTTGGTGAAATTAAGTGTATGGATCATGTTCATAAACATATGTACCATAATCATATATAAAATAATTAGAGATGCCTTCAAGTTTATAAGAATAACCATTATCCACAATAGACTCTTCTTTATCATTGATGACATAATTGATATTGGAACTTGTTTCTACATAGGGCTCAATTTGGTACCTAGAAAGTGGTTGAGTTATTATGGTCACCTTTATTCCATATCTTATCCTAAAGGATAATAAGGACCAATCATCTGAAAGGTATCCCCCAATCTTGGTTATGAAATCCCTTGAGAGGTAGATTACAAAGTGGGAGGTCAAGTCAACAACCACAATATCTTGGAGGATGGGGAATTTAGGGAAATAATACAAGAAAAAATTAAACCCTTTGATCAATATTATTAAATTAGTAGGTTTACCATCTAATTGAAGTATCCCTTTACTATGTGTTTCATAATTTTGTCCCAATTTGTTAGCTACAACTTTGGACATCACTGATGTGCTAGCTTCACTATCAACTATGCAGTTATGAACTAGTTATCCCCCATAATGAGAGTGAGTTAGAAGGGTGGAGGCTTATTAGACTTAGTAGAGGGTTATAAAAGGTTTTTAGGAGCGTTGGTAAGAGAAAAATTACCATGAACATGACTTGATGATGGAGGGATAACATGAATTATGGACAACTATTTCTACAAGATCTCCTTTTGGCTAGGCACGTAAGGACTTCCCAAATAGAGATAAATGCCTTAGCATTTTTTAATGAATAAAAAATGTTTAGAGTAGAATTAATTATTTTTTTAAGTCCTTGGAGGTAAGGAAGTGTTTGTAACTTTAGGTATTGAAGTACTCTGAGCAATCCTTCTAACATTATGACTTGAATAAGGTGCATGAATTGTAGGGACTACCATGCTCATAGTCATGCTTTGCTACCTTATAAGAGGGATGTTTGAACTTTTATGAAAACTATTAGGATATATTATAGCCTTTATATTTTCTCTATAATATAATTTCCTTCATTAAGCACATAATTTTCTTCAACTAAGAAGTTGGTAAAACTTACTCCTTGAGGCTGCCAACCTTCACTTGCTTGCACTATGACTTTAAGTTTTATTTATAATAGAGGAGTGAATCCTCATTGATCAACAAAATCTTTCTCTCCACCTTCAATGGAATTCATTAATTTACCTTTTTTCCAGTCTTCTCCTTGGATCATATTTCTATGTACTGGTACCATTGCTCTTTTATTGGAGGTTGAAGTAGGATTGTATGCATTAACAAGCCTATTAAAATTAGGCTGCCCTTGACCTCTCTCTTTCCAATATTTTTGACCATATTACTAATGATATGGGTAAGGATTTTGATGATCACCATGTTACATTCTTTCTTTATGAGGCTAAGCTTATAAGAGTTGAATTATTACATCTTTTTACATGGCATCATCTGCCTTCTTAGGGGTAGTCCTTTACTTGGCATTAGCATTAGGAACTTGGGAAACACTTAGAGAAGAAATATAAGTGTTTTGAAGTAGAGGCATGGATACATTAGGAGGTAACTATCTATCTTGTATGAGGCCATTCTATCTCTAATGGTAATGTCATATTACTCATGCAAGGTGAAACAACCCATGGATTATAGCATGATGGTTATGTCCATGCCAATGGTCCTCAAGTATGTAGGAAAAAAATATATAGTAGGTTATCTCGTGGGAGGAGGCAACCTATACCAAGTATTTTGGAATATCTCATTAAAGTCATACATTATCTACTTGGGGTTTTTTTGAATCATATTGAGTTGGTGAATGAGTGAAGTGTGGTCACTCTTATCTTCAAAACTTGATTTTAGTCACACTCTAAAATCATCCCAAGTTATAATGTAACCATTAAGCAAAGTCTTATAATAATAAATTTATTTCCCTCTAAGGGACATGGAAAGGAGTCTAATGGCAATGTTGACCTCAGTGACATTGTGAAAACTATACAAATTTGAGATATCCTTAATGTGCTCACTAGGAGTGACATGGCCTTCACTATTGAATGTAGGAACACTCTTTGTAGCATTAGGGGGAATGCCATAATAGGAATAAATATGGATTGGATTTTTAATGTTAAATTCTAGGAAGGAATATTTCCTAGCCATGTATTCTTCAAGTTCTTTTCTTTCTTGGTCTTCTTGTCTAGCAAAGTCCTTTTGCTCTTCAAAAAGCAGAATAGGCTAAGGATGCTAAACTTAAAGAGGAAGTTCAAGTTGAAGAGGTGGATTGATAGGATTGAAAAATATAATAGAATATGACCTATTAAGGACCATGAATTATAGGCATAATAATATGAAAAAATAATGGTATACAACCATATTTTACCTTTAATGGAGTCACCAAATGCTGAGTAGCACACCGTATGTAGCTATGATGTTGTCAAGACCAATATTCACTTTGATAAGTTGTCTTTAGGACAATAGTCCCATTAAGCATGCCAAAAATGTTGTCACAAAATATATTGCCATATAGGAGGTTGTTCAAACCTACTATAATATTTGTGAAACATTGGAATACCTCTAGGCCCATGGGTTGCCTATAATAGAGGTAGACCTCTAGGTTTAAGGGCTAGCTCCCTAAATTGACCTTAAAGGGATTATCACCTACACTAACTAATTGATTGTTTGAAAGGGGTAGAAATATACATGAAATTAAAATATTATAAGGGTTTTATACACCATAAGTATCTTCATAATGGTATCATACTCTTGCACTAAGAGAAATGACCTACAACACTAGCTTCAAAGTCTTAGAACACTCTAACATTAGTATTTCAATATAGAGGTGATATGCATGAGAATACTCAAGGTAAGTGGGCCAGAGGTTAGATTAAAAAATCTAAGGGAACTTGAACACTTGAAATGATCAAAACACACTAGATACACTTCATATGACCAGTTAGAATGAGAACTTCTTGTACTAAACATGAAAGGATAAAGAGAAGCAAGGATAAAAGATTATCACTAGACCTAACCATAAATCACTTAAAACACTTAGAAAATATGTTTGTGAACTCAAAAAAATATTAAATGTATTTATTAAATGTTAATTACAACATCAAACCATCAAGGATTCACCATACATGGTGTGGAATTAGAAAACAAGAGCCAAAATGGCTAATACTTATAGAATGTGAGAGAGGAGAGAGAGAGAGAAGTGGAGCTCAAGGGTAACAATTCCACTTGTAAAAGAATAAAAATTAGTTATTTTTTATAGTATTATATAATTAAATAGACCATGAAAGGTATATTTTGACAAATGTCCCTCCAAGTTATGAAAAATCCTCAAAATTGGCATAAGATCCTTCAGCTACATTTTTGGAAACTGCCTTCATCATTTGGCCTCTCTTGAGCACTCCAAAATAGACTAGGGAGAGATTCCACATGTGTAATATGATAAGTGTATAATTAAAATATCTAACATTAATTTGTTTTTCCCTAACCATTGGTCATATTTTAGACAATTTTTCTCACTGTTTACAGTCACCATCATCCTTCTTTAACTCATTCCTCACATTTGTCAATCAAGTGACCTTAAATTTTACAAAAAAATACATGTAAAAGGTGATATGGAAAATATAAAGAGTCCTATTGTACTTAAATCCATAAAAAATACCTTAAAATGCCTTCCAATTGGACCTATCACCTCCTCACTTGGTGGACACCTTCCCTTCACTATGCCAATTTAGACTGCCTAAAGTGAAGGAGTTAGTATAGGTGTTTGTGTGTTTATATAAATAAATAAATGTAATTAGGAGTTATATTAGGTCCCACCTAATCACCCAAAGTGATCCTCATCCTTAAACTCTCTTTTGAACCTATAAAACACATAAATCTATCAAGAAAACCTATTTTATACCTTATTTATATAAATAGGGCACAATCCAATTTGATGGGAAGGACCCTGGGGTAGTATTATACAATTAAAAATCACTTTCCTAACCAAATATATCATCTAGATGTGTTTCTATCCACTTTTTTACCATGAAGTCTTAGGCAAGGGTTTTAGAGGGTTTTAAGTAGTTTTGACTCTTAAGGATTTTTCATACAATCTTGACATTCAAACCTTAAAAAAATTCCAATAGAATAATTATTAGGACCTTATTAAACATATCCCAACTCCTTATATCTCCATGCTAAATGTCTGTATTTGTGTGAGCTTCTTAAGATGGCCTCTTGAGCCCTTCCTTGCAGTTTGTGTACCCTAAGTTGTTCTTAAGATAAAAAATGACACCTCTATGGGGATTATCTACAAACTAAAGGCTCCAAATCACCTTATGTCTCCCCATGAAGGTTATAAAATTTATTTCAAGGCTCATCTATCCCAATAATTGGTATTATCCCCATTTTAGGGCTTTAGGCCTAGTTTAGGTTTAGTGGACCTAACTATGTCTTTACATGTTTAAAACATCCTATTTGATTTCTAGACCCTTTGAGGACTTATTAATGTTTACAAATATTTCACTAAATTTTGAATCTATTTGATGTTTAAGGAGAAACATAGATGAAGCGTAGGGACTAGAGATTAGAGAGAACCCAAATTGGTTGTGTGCCATTTCCAAATGGTGTTGAACACTCCTCTTTGGCTAGGGAAGACTACCTATGAATAAGAAAGCACTACCACCAAAAATATTTGTTATTAGATATATGAGTGGGATACCAAGCTACACGCTTGTTTTTGGAAATGTCAAACTTACTTAGGGATGATAGTCCACTTTTTGAGACAAATTTGTAATAAATGAAAAAATGATAGAGAGAGTAAGAGAGAGATATAAATACTATTATTGTAGTCTAATTGCAGTAGAGAGTGCTACAGTGTAGGTAATGTGTGTTTTTGGAGGTTGTTTAGGTAGGTTTATAGAAGTTAATGTAAATACATAGTCATTGACATTAGTTAGGCTACGGATGTTGGTAAGGATATATGACTAATGTCAGTTATGTGAGTGATGTCAGTAGGGGCAGTAGGTTCTTATGAGGTTGCAAGAGATTTTTTTGAGCTGGGAGGTAGGTCTTGGTTAGATTTTTGAGGTTTGGAAGAGTCGTAAAGGAGTGGGTAAGACTCAAGTGGGCCTAGATAGTGTTGGGAAATAAACCGGAAGCACACAATTGATTACTAAACCAAGCAACTTAATATGTGGAAATTAACTAGATTCACCAAGTAACTAGAATTCAGAATAACACAAGATATGAGAGACAATACACAACTTGTATTAACACTTTATACAGAAAAGAATACAATAAAGAAGATGCCACTTCTTCTCCACCACCTTACAGAGGTTTCCCACACCTCAAGTGAACAATAATTCTTCTCCCCAAAGCTCTCCCTCTCAGGTCCCAACACCCAACTCAAATACAGAGTTGGTGTTCACCTCCTGTGCTCCACGCACACCACAAGTGCTCCACACACTCAAACAAGTACTCCACGTACTTCAAGTAGATCTCCCATGAACCTGCAATAACCTGCACTTCAATAGACCATACTTATGGAAGGAACTCCCTTGCCTTCCTCTTTGCTCTAACCGAGTACACACCTGTACTCCAAGTAGATCCTGCCTGATACTGCTCCCTGTTGTGTTGCTGTCTATATGATCCTGCACACCTGCAAATCAAACATGGTTCTGCTCACCTGTGAACCTTGACCTTGCACACACATACACCTGCAGATCAACGATCTTACTTACCATGTAGATCACTCTACACCCTAAAGAACCCTTGTCCTTGCCTCACCAAGTCCTTATGATTCTCCAACCAGTACCAAGCTTGGCACTGATAGGGAACTAGGAGGAACACCCTTACTCACTTCACACACAGAAGGAGCAAACTTTGCTCAACTCAAACTAGAACCACTTTTCCAATACAACCATGAGTCTATTATATAGATCTCATCCAAACAATGATTAGACATCTAATTACAATAATTAGATCCATAGCTCTCAGTCTAAAAATAGCTCTCTTCATGCAAACACTTGGTTCATTAGCTAACTGCCCATAATTAGCTCGCAGTCGAACCACATAGGCGACCGACGTCGGTCCCTGTCTGCCTGGGGGTCACCGACACTGGCCGATCCATGATCGACGTCGGTTGCTTCCTGTCCAATACTGCTGACGTCGGTTGGCCAGACCAAACGCCAGTCTCTATGACACTTTTGCAACTCTCCTGCAACCTCCTCCATGTCTACATCAGTGAAGCTTTTAGCTCCACATCCTAACAATCTCCCACTTGGAGATAAACAGCCGTACTGTACCTATACCTGTACCCCGTCTAATCTGTTTCCTAGTTTGTATCCCTCTTCAAGCTCAACCCTGAAGACAACCCACCACACACACTGTGATGTACCTCCTGTCATCCGAGTACCCTGCCACATCTGAACCTACAAATACATGTAGTGAAGTCCTGACCCTGCATAGCATGAATCCCTACTTCCGGTCCCTCTCAAGTACCTGAGAACCCACTTCCCCGAGTTGGCTCCTAACTCTCTGACAGCTCCCACTGCATGGGAATACTCAGGTCTATACCAGACCTCATGTGATTTTGGACACTGTACCTGTCCAGCCCTTAGTGTGCTCCAGCTCTGCATCCTGAACCTCGCCAACACCTGATTCACATCAGCTCCCACTCGAGACAAAATCAACCTGTGATCTCCATGTCTCCCATGTCAAAGAATTCCACTGCTCCAAACTCCTCATGACATGCCACTGAACTAATCTTACCCTTAGCTCAGCGAAAACCTATATGTACACCCCTGCTAGCTAGCATACTATCCACATACAGCAACAGAATGATGTTGCAATCACCATCCCCCTGGTAAGTCAAACCACAGTAGTTACCTGACATTGACTGAAGCCATGCTTCATCCTCCACCTGTCAAAACCTGTACCACTATCCTGCAGCTCCTCAAGACCATATACCTGGTCTTCCATCTCATGTATCCGTTCTCTCTATTCTTCTACTAAGGAATCCATTCATCTCTGTGCTTTTCTCACCTGCTGGCAACCCTACCAAAACACACCTATTTGGTTCTCCTCCAAGGAATCACATCCTCATCCATGCCAAGCTCACACCTGTTTCCTGGATCCTTCCTGCTCTACAATCAGCAACATGTATAAAGAAGAGGAACAATGAATTTGAGGGCCTACTTACGTCTTCAGTCCTCCATATGGGTGTATGAGACTCCTTGACAGCTTGCTGTCCACCCAAAAATCCGTTACAGTGACCGACCTCGGTCACCCCACAGTCTGCATCTGACCGACATCGGTTCCCATGCGTCTGTCCCTGACTACCGACCCTGCGGTGTCCCTGCTACTGACGTCGGTCATATGACTGACATCGGTCTTACATACTGCCAACGTCAGTCCCATGACCGATGTCGGTCTTACCCTGCCCGACATTGCCAGCTTCGGTCTGCACATGACCGACATCGGCACCTGTCTGTTCGATGCCAGTTCCTCCTGACTGACGTCGGTATCTGTGTTCGCCTGTGAGTGATGAATTTTTACCTGCGAGCTCCTTTGAATCAATACCCATGTCCAGACTGCCCTGCTCAGAAGTATCCAGCCACATCCACTGGGTTCTGTTTGCCATCTCCTCCATAAACACCAAGGCTTTCCAGTTCTTAAGCCTGTCAAATATATCTGTCTTTCGCTTAAGAACATGCATCTCCTTCCTGCTCATGTGACCAAGCCTACGAAGCCACGTCTCTGCAACAGAAGAAGAATCAGTAATATAAACAAGTAGATAAAGGGTACCTATTTTCTTACCACCAACTAATTCAAGTGCACCTGCTGTGAGAGTTCTTGTGCATCTCTCATCACCCAATCTTTTTGAAGAAATTAGCCATATCTCCAAACCTGGGACCTGCATGACCTTCATCAACACCTGTGTGTTGGCCACCTGCAATTTCAGCTTCACTTCCCCTTTGCCAATCCTTTGGCAAGGCTTACCAGTTCCTCTACCTAGGGCTGCATGGAAAGAGGCAACCGAATCTTTTATCCAAGATTCAACTTTATCCAAGAAACCTCCCAGAGCATCCTATGCAACAACACCTGCTACATCTGCTTCTTCAGTTTCTTCATGCTGATCTGCTACCAACCAACAATAATCTTTTACCTGCTCTTTCTTTCCATAGGACCGTGAGTGACCATCTGTGCTTTTCAACTCCTCCATTCTTAGCTTACTTTCATCTGTCATTGCTCTACTCCCACTCAATCAAAAACCCCTGAGAGTGACCTGTAACCAAACACAAAACCTGCTTCTTGCAACCTTAGCTCTGATACCACTTGTTGGGAAATAAACCGGAAGCACACAATTGATTACTAAACCAAGCAACTTAATATGCGGAAATTAACCAGATTCACCAAGTAACTAGAATTCAGAATAACACAAGATATGAGAGACAATACACAACTTGTATTAACACTTTATACAAAAAAGAATACAATAAAGAAGATGCCACTTCTTCTCCACCACCTTACAGAGGTTTCCCACACCTCAAGTGAACAATAATTCTTCTCCCCAAAGCTCTCCCTCTCAGGTCCCAACACCCAACTCAAATACAGAGTTGGTGTTCACCTCCTGTGCTCCACGCACACCACAAGTGCTCCACACACTCAAACAAGTACTCCACGTACTTCAAGTAGATCTCCCATGAACCTACAATAACCTGCACTTCAACAAACCATACTTATGGAAGGAACTCCCTTGCCTTCCTCTTTGCTCTAACCGAGTACACACCTGTACTCCAAGTAGATCCTGCCTGATACTGCTCCCTGTTGTGTTGCTGTCTATATGATCCTGCACACCTGCAAATCAAACACGGTTCTGCTCACCTGTGAACCTTGACCTTGCACACACATACACCTGTAGATCAACGATCTTACTTACCATGTAGATCACTCTACACCCTGAAGAACCCTTGTCCTTGCCTCACCAAGTCCTTATGATTCTCCAACCAGTACCAAGCTTGGCACTGATAGGGAACTAGGAGGAACGCCCTTACTCACTTCACACACAGAAGGAGCAAACTTTGCTCAACTCAAACTAGAACCACTTTTCCAATACAACCATGAGTCTATTATATAGATCTCATCCAAACAATGATTAGACATCTAATTACAATAATTATATCCACAGCTCTCAGTCTAAAAATAGCTCTCTTCATGCAAACACTTGGTTCGTTAGCTAACTGCCCGTAATTAGCTCGCAGTCGAACCACACAGGCGATCGACGTCGGTCCCTGTCTGCCTGGGGGTCATCGACGCCGGCCGATCCATGACCGACGTTGGTTGCTTCCTATCCAATACTACCGACGTCGGTTGGCCAGACCAAACGCCAGTCTCTGTGACACTTCTGCAACTCTCTTGCAACCTCCTCCATGTCTACATCAGTGAAGCTTTTAGCTCCACAACCTAACAATCTCCCACTTGGAGATAAACAGCTGCACTGTACCTATACCTATACCCCGTCTAATCTATTTCCTGGTTTGTATCCCTCTTCAAGCTCAACCCTGAAGACAACCCACCACACACACTGTGATGTACCTCCTATCATCTGAGTACCCTGCCACATCCAAACCTATAAATACATGTAGTGAAGTCCTGACCCTGCATAGCATGAATCCCTTCTACCGGTCCCTCTCAAGTACCTGAGAACCCACTTCCTCGAGTTGGCTCCTAACTCTCTGACAGCTCCCACTGCATGGGAATACTCAGGTCTATACCAGACCTCATGTGATTTCAGACACTGTACCTGTCCAGCCCTTAGTGTGCTCCAGCTCTGCATCCTAAACCTCGCCAACACCTGATTCACATCAGCTCCCACTCGAGACAAAATCAACCTGTGATCTCCATGTCTCCCATGTCAAAGAATTCCACTGCTCCAAACTCCTCATGACATGCCACTGAACTAATCTTACCCTTAGCTCAGTGAAAACCTGTATGTACACCCCTGCTAGCTAGCATACTATCCACATACAGCAACAGAATGATGTTGCAATCACCATCCCCCTGGTAAGTCAAACCACAGTAGTTACCTGACATTGAATGAAGCCATGCTTCATCCTCCACCTGTCAAAACCTGTACCACTATCCTGCAGGTCCTCAAGACCATATACTTGGTCTTCCGTCTCATGTATCCGTTCTCTCTGTTCTTCTACTAAGGAATCCATTCGTCTATGTGCTTTTCTCACCTGCTGGCAACCCTACCAAAACACACCTATTTGGTTCTCCTCCAAGGAATCACATCCTCATCCATGCCAAGCTCACACCTGTTTCCTGGATCCTTCCTGCTCTACAATCAGCAACATGTATAAAGAAGAGGAACAACGAATTTGAGGGCCTACTTACGTCTTCAGTCCTCCATATGGGTGTATGAGACTCCTTGATAGCTTGCTGTCCACCCAAAAATCTGTTACAGTGACCGACCTCGGTCACCCCACAGTCTGCATCCGACCGACGTCGATTTCCATGCGTCTGTCCCTGACTACCGACCCTGCGGTGTCCCTGCTGCCGACGTCGGTCCTATGACCAACATCGGTCTTACATACTGCCGACGTCGGTCCCATGATCGACATCGGTCTTACCCTGCCCGACATCGCCGGCTTCGGTCTGCACATGACCGACATCGGCACCTGTCTGTTCGACGCCGGTTCCTCCTGACCGACGTCGGTATCTGTGTTCGCCTGTGAGTGATGACTTTTTACCCACGAGCTCCTTTGAATCAATACCCATGTCCAGACTGCCCTGTTCAGAAGTATCCAGCCACATCCACTGGGTTCTGTCTGCCATCTCCTCCATAAACACCAAGGCTTTCCAGTTCTTAAGCCTGTCAAATATATCTGTCTTTCGCTTAAGAACATGCATCTCCTTCCTGCTCATGTGACCAAGCCTACGAAGCCACGTCTCCGCAATAGAAGAAGAATCAGTAATATAAACAAGTAGATAAAGGGTACCTGTTTTCTTACCACCAACTAATTCAAGTGCACCTGCTGTGAGAGTTCTTGTGCATCTCTCATCACCCAATCTTTCTGAAGAAATTAGCCATATCTCCAAACTTGGGACCTGCATGACCTTCATCAACACCTGTGTGTTGGCCACCTGCAATTTCAGCTTCACTTCCCCTTTGCCAATCCTTTGGCAAGGCTTACCAGCTCCTCTACCTAGGGCTGCATGGAAAGAGGCAACCGAATCTTTTATCCAAGATTCAACTTTATCCAAGAAAGCTTCCAGAGCATCCTGTGCAACAACACCTGCTACATCTGCTTCTTCAGTTTCTTCATGCTGATCTGCTACCAACCAACAATAATCTTTTACCTGCTCTTTCTTTCCATAGGACTATGAGTGACCATCTGTGCTTTTCAACTCCTCCATTCTTAGCTTACTTTCATTTGTCATTGCTCTACTCCCACTCAATCAGAAACCCCTGAGAGTGACCTGTAACCAAACACAAAACCTGCTTCCTGCAACCTTAGCTCTGATACCACTTGTTGGGAAATAAACCGGAAGCACACAATTGATTACTAAACCAAGCAAATTAATATGCAAAAATTAACCAGATTCACCAAGTAACTAGAATTCAGAATAACACAAGATATGAGAGACAATACACAACTTGTATTAACACTTTATACAGAAAAGAATACAATAAAGAAGATGCCACTTCTTCTCCACCACCTTACAGAGGTTTCCCACACCTCAAGTGAACAGTAATTCTTCTCCCCAAAGCTCTCCCTCTCAGGTCCCAACACCCAACTCAAATACAGAGTTGGTGTTCACCTCCTATGCTCCACGCACACCACAAGTGCTCCACACACTCAAACAAGTACTCCACGTACTTCAAGTAGATCTCCCATGAACCTGCAATAACCTGCACTTCAACAGACCATACTTATGGAAGGAACTCCCTTATCTTCCTCTTTGCTCTAACCGAGTACACACCTGTACTCCAAGTAGATCCTGCCTGATACTGCTCCCTATTGTGTTGCTGTCTATATGATCCTGCACACCTGCAAATCAAACACGGTTCTGCTCACCTGTGAACCTTGACCTTGCACACACATACACCTGCAGATCAATGATCTTACTTACCATGTAGATCACTCTACACCCTAAAGAACCCTTGTCCTTGCCTCACCAAGTCCTTATGATTCTCCAACCAGTACCAAGCTTGGCACTGATAGGGAACTAGGAGGAACACCCTTACTCACTTCACACATAAAAGGAGCAAACTTTGCTCAACTCAAACTAGAACCACTTTTCCAATACAACCATGAGTCTATTATATAGATCTCATCCAAACAATGATTAGACATCTAATTACAATAATTAGATCCGTAGCTCTCAGTCTAAAAATAGCTCTCTTCATGCAAACACTTGGTTCGTTAGCTAACTGCCCGTAATTAGCTCGTAGTCGAACCACACAGGCGATCGACGTTGGTCCCTGTCTGCCTGGGGGTCACCGACGCCGACCGATCCATGACCGACGTCGGTTGCTTCCTATCCAATACTACCAACGTCGGTTGGCCAGACCAAACGCCAGTCTCCGTGACACTTCTGCAACTCTCTTGCAACCTCCTCCATGTCTACATCAGTGAAGCTTTTAGCTCCACAACCTAACAATCTCCCACTTGGAGATAAACAGCTGCACTGTACCTATACCTGTACCCCGTCTAATCTGTTTCCTGGTTTTTATCCCTCTTCAAGCTCAACCCTGAAGACAACCCACCACACACACTGTGATGTACCTCCTGTCATCTGAGTACCCTGCCACATCCGAACCTACAAATACATGTAGTGAAGTCCTGACCCTGCATAACATGAATCCCTGCTGCCGGTCCCTCTCAAGTACCTGAGAACCCACTTCCCTGAGTTGGCTCCTAACTCTCTGACAGCTCCCACTACATGGGAATACTCAGGTCTATACCAGACCTCATGTGATTTCAGACACTGTACCTATCCAGCCCTTAGTGTGCTCTGGCTCTGCATCCTGAACCTCGCCAACACCTGATTCACATCAGCTCCCACTCGAGACAAAATCAACCTGTGATCTCCATGTCTCCCATGTCAAAGAATTCCACTGCTCCAAACTCCTCATGACATGCCACTAAACTAATCTTACCCTTAGCTCAACGAAAACCTATATGTACACCCCTGCTAGCTAGCATACTATCCACATACAGCAACAGAATGATGTTGCAATCACCATCCCCCTGGTAAGTCAAACCACAGTAGTTACCTGACATTGACTGAAGCCATGCTTCGTCCTCCACCTGTCAAAACCTGTACCACTGTCCTGCAGCTCCTCAAGACCATATACCTGGTCTTCCATCTCATGTATCCGTTCTCTCTGTTCTTCTACTAAGGAATCCATTCGTCTCTGTGCTTGTCTCACCTGCTGGCAACCCTACTGCCGATGTCGGTTGGCCAGACCAAATGCCAGTCTCCGTGACACTTCTGCAACTCTCCTGCAACCTCCTCCATGTCTGCATCAGTGAAGCTTTTAGCTCCACAACCTAACAGATAGAGGGTTGGTATGTTTGAAGCAAAGGCAAATAGTTGAAGGAGTTTTACAACTCCTTCATAGGGAGAGTTGGGACATTCATAAAATGATAAATAGTATAACATAAAGTAACTATAAAATGATTGTTTAAAGGAATTTAAAAAATTAGAGATATAATTAGCTAGTAAAATAGATGAACTATGAGAGTTGGATAAATGGCTCTGATGAGGCATGTTAAAGTAATAGGTGAATAAGAAATACAAGCATGTGTTTTCAATTTAGAAGAATAAAAGTTTTGTGTAGTATATCAATTCTTAATCTGGACTGATTTGTGTAGAGTAATGATAAGCCTAGATTTATAAAATTGAATGCTAAATCTTGTATGCAAATGATTGAGTTTTTTTTATTTCTACCGACTTGAAATTTAGCTTAAGTAATCGACATAAATGATTTCATCGATGTCGATCAAGGGTTGACCAACATTAGTGGTATGAGAATAGGTAAAAGGTCTATTTTTAGCCTATTTTTTATTCCTTCTCTTGCCAAGTGTGGTATCTATTAGATAATGGTAGAAATATGAGGTTAAGAAGGGCGTAGTTAAGAATTTATGTTAGGGGTGAGAACAAGTCATGGGTAGTTAAGATTATGGGACTAAGTATTGAGGTGACTTAGAGGGTAAGAATTAGTCTTAGGATGAGGTGAATAGGTAAGGTGGCATAAGTAGTTTTTGATTAACTTAATTAAATATATTTAAATTAATTAAATTTGTGAGGGGTGAAAACATGGGTTAAGAAGGATAATTATTAAAAGGGCATCAAGGGAAGTTTTGATACAGGGAGTTATGCACATGTGTGATGTAATTTTGGTGTCTACATTTGCCCCTTTTTGTCTTGTAATTGCTAATGACAAGTTGTAAGACAAAAAAAAGATTTGGATGCTCTAGGTATGGGATGAGGTATCTCCCCTCAAAATGAAAACCAATGGATGAGAATCAAAATCAGGTACTAGTTTGATAAGGAGTTAATTGGGTGGGTGGATGTTGAGTGAGAGTGTGGCAACATCATTACTTGCATGTATATTACTAAAAGTTTTAGTTGACATAATCAATAATAGGTAAAGGTGAGGAGGACTCAGATAGAAATAACCAAATCATAGTTTGTAAGTGATAGATGATAAGCTTAAAATGATCAAAGTTGTAGCTCTAATGGTCCATGTGTTCTAGGTATTTGAGGTAAAAAGTGCTCCTTGTAAACACAAAAGTTTGCAGGTAATAAGATTGGCTTGGTTACAATCCAAAACCCTTGATATACATGTGTGTGTACAATAGCCAACTATAGTGAGGTAACATAAGTGGTCAAGATAATTAATGCAAGGTTGGTTCAAAAGGGTCAATGATCTAGGAGATATTTGTGATCTCCAGTCAAAGTCATTATGGGTAGAGATTTAAGTGATCTCCAAGGTTGGTTATTATGGTTAAGGATATATATGTGATCTCCAAGGTTTGTTATCATGGTTAGGTAGATATATGTGATCTCCAAGTTGCCTTGGACTTAGGGTGTAGTCCAAAGGGTGGTGGTTGGGGTTGAAAACTCTAATTTTAAGGTTATCAACATTGGTTGTCACCGATGTTGATAGGAAGTATTATCGACACTGGCACCTTAGGTTAAGATTACCAACATTGGTAGGAGACCAAATCTGAAAAAAGGGGTTTGGTGGCCCACTAAAACTCATTCATGATAGTTGATTGGAGAAAAAGATCTCTAAGTGTTATGGGGCATGAGATAGCTCTATCATATCTATTTATGGTGAGTTGATGAGTGATAAATGGTTGAGAAGAGTGTGTGAGAGTGAGGGTTGGATTGAGTGCTTGGTGGGCTATTATGTGACCAACAGAGTGTTGGTATGGGTAGAGATGGCAGAGGTAGGAGGGGACCTAGCTAGAGGTGCACCACCACAAGTGCCAGCGATTCCATCTTGGAGGAGATAAAGAGATGAGGTAAGATGCATGCCTATTGAATTTTAATTTAAAATAGTTAATTTGTTGTTTGGGAAAATTTGTTATGTTTGGGGGGAGAGAGGGAAATTAGAGGGGTAGTAAATGGGGTGAGGGTAGGTTTAGGTGAATTTGGGAGGGGCTGGGGGTAGTTTTTAGGGAAAAACCTAAATTTTAGAGGTGGGATATTCAGCCCTAGGGCTAAAATAGTCATCGATGTCAATGGGGCTCACCAACATTGACCGATACTAGAACTGATGTTAGCTAACACTAAGCACTAAAATCAACATATAAGATTGAAATTAGTTACAAGAAAACCCCAAATAAGAAGAAAAGGCCAATTTTGGATCCTCAATTGAGTTAATCATTAAGCATAATGGTTGAGTTAGCCTCAAAAGACCCTATGTTATTTAAGTGTTGCCTACATAGCTCAAGTGAGGGCCTCAAGCCAATGTAGTTCTCCCAATGCATAGGGAACATGGTGAGGTATGGTTAAAAATTTGTTAAGGGAATTGGTTAGGAAAAGGAAGGTTGAAATAGGTCATGAGACCTAGGGATTATAAGATAGGTTATGGGGTCAAGGGTGTGATATATAGGTCATAGGGCCTAGAGTTAAAGATATAAGCTATGAGGCCTAGAGTTGAAAGATAGGCATTTAGGCCTAGGGTTGAGAGATAGGTAGTTAGGCCTAGGGTTTAGAGATAGGTAGCTAGGCCTAGGGTTTAGGTGGGTTAATAGGTTACATAGTTAGGTGGGTATACGACTGAGCTAACCTCAGAAGATCCCATGTCAAATGAGTGATACTTACATAACCTAGATGAGGGCCTTAGGCTAATGTAGTTATCCTAGAGATAAGGGTAAAAAAGGGTGGAGGTTTATATTATAAAATATGTGACTTGAGGTTTATGTGTGTGGATGCAGGCTAGGCAAGAATTGACATTATGAGATCAACTACCTATGCTAATGATGAGGATGAGGAAGGATGTCACCATGGATGAGTGGGAGTACATGGTAGTTGTAGGGTTAGGAGGAGTGTGACTATATTTCTAGGTTGCACGTGCTGTGAGCTTGATGATAGCTTTGATAGAGAGGTGGGATCACACCACCAACACTTTCCATTTTCCTATTAGAGAGTTGATATTGATGTAGGAGGATGTGTATAGGATTTTATAGTTGCCATTCTAGGGTGAGGAGATCTTCTCATGTTTAAGAGAGGAGCATGATATTCACATGGCTACATTGTTTGGAGAGCATGTTAGTGAGGTAACCTATCGCTTAGTGAGCTTTACATATGATCCATTATACACTATTGATGAGGAGCAACATCAGTTGAGTATCTTGATGATGATATGGATTATAGTATATGCACTACCAAATGTATATGGGGGGAGATTTCTTATTGTGTTGATAGGTGTTTTGGTATAGATGGTTGAGCAGTGGATAGTGTATGCATGGGGACTAGCTTTTTTAGCATAATTATACAAAGAGTTATGGGGTTTGGGGCTATGATGGCAATAAAGTTTGTGCATTGGGAATTTACTCCATTGTTGGGTATATGAGCACATTTTGGTGACATAGCCATTGGGGCTACCCACCATGATTGCAACTAGTTTCAGGGTCAAGTTCAGATAGTGGAGAGAGGATATGGCCCAAACACAAGTATATGATATAGTGCAAGACATTGATTATTATAGGCATATGATAGATGTATTGATTCACATAGATATTATTTGGAGGCCCTACTTGACACACCATGCATTTAGAGGATAGGTAGAGTAGCTTTTTGGTTTACAAAGCACATTATGAGTCAGAGGGAGATGAGCTAGAGAGTTAGAGATGATACCCATGGCATAGGTCATGAGATAGTTGGGCTTGTTATAAGATGTGCCTCTTGACTTTCCTCTATATAAGAGGGATGATATAGAGGCACCCCTACCTTTTCCCTAGGAGATAGATGGGTCAAATTTTGGGGAGATACTAGCAAACTCGAGTATGGTAGATCCTAGATGCATAATGGCTTATCTTGCATGGTGGACAAGTTTGCATCTCATGGTTTAGGTCAAGAGGCCACCACCAAATTTACAGGGAGTGATGAGAGAGAGAGAGAGATGTAGCTATACAAGCTTGAGATGTAGTGGTATAAGCTCAAGATGTGGTAGTACAAGCCTGAGATGTAGCATAGGCACATGTATTGGTCTTATAAGGGTAGGTTATGACATTGTAGGGATAGGTCAGGGAATTACAAGGCCAAGTTACTATATTGATAGTAGAAAGAGATAGTTTGAGAGTAGCAACATAGTCTACTCCTCCACCATAGGGACCAGTACTGGGTCCTACAATAGATTTGATGGGTCCACCATAGACTATATCTCTAGTGAGGTACAACACTACTTTAGATGAGATTGCATACTATGAGAGAGCCATCAGGGAGTTCCCATAGATTTTAAGGTATTCTAAGTTTAGAGAGTAGGAGAGATTAGTGACATGTGGCATGGATTCTAGCTCATGTAGATGTAGATAGGCACAAAGTGGTTATGATATTGATTCTTCATGACCATGACTATAGCCTTGAGTGTTCAGAGTGCCAGATGATATTTTTGATGTTGTTATATATGTTGTATACACACTAGCCTATGAGCTAAAGATGAGAGATGTACTTTTTGAGAGAGAGATGATACTAATATGATTCGTTGATGTACATTCATATTCAATGTGTGTGTGTCTATATATATATATATATATATATATGAGAGTTTTTTATTTTGAGATGTGTTTATGTGATGGTGATGATGTTGAAGTTATTATAATGATGTGGATGTGGATGTTAGTGTTATGTTAATGTTGGGCATGTTAGTTGAATTAGACTAGCATTTTCCATATGTGTGATGGTATATGCATAGTTGATTGGTTAGCTTCATCTTAGCATTTTTCCATATTTGTGATGGTGTATGCTTAAATGAATGGGTTGGGTATGTTTTTTTTTTTGGCATTTCTCCATATTTGTGATGGTCTATGCTTAAAATAAATGGCATAGGCTTGATAGTTTTCCTATTTATTGTTGTTTTAGAGAAACTGTGGTTGAATGTTGGGTGCATTTCACATGGGATTATATGAAATGGATTAATGGGAAATGATTTGTTAGTTTTAGTATGGTTTTGGGTAGTTATTTGAGTATATTTGCTTGAGATGGATATGTGAGTGATAATATATGTTAAACACATAACTCTATGAATCAAGAAAAATTGTTAGAAAGGCAAGAAGGTGATTGATTCTTATTGTGAGAAGTGATCTCAAAAGAGAAATCATCATATGATTTGGATGGGAAAGAAAGAGGCATGATGCTTGCATATTGTCAAGGACCATAATCACAACATAAATAGGCTTAGGAATATGAACCTCTTTCATGATTGGCATCATTTGACCATTTGTTTTTTAGATAAGTGTCGTACTCACCTTGTGTCAAGTGAGTTCAAAGTCCCTTGAAAGAGTATGAGGGGAAAAAGGTAAAAGGAATGAGAGTGTTTAGGTAGCATAACCTTCTTAGTGGGGATGGTATGCCCCTTATGTGGGTGACTTGAGAGCTAATATGGGAAACTCCATGACTTAAAGGTTTTTATTTATTTTATATAAGTTGACCAATGTGGGAAGCCTACAATGAGATTTTGTTTTTGTTGAGTTCATATGAAGCTGATCAATATAAGAAGCTTCTAAGTCATTATTTCCCTTGATAATAAAGCTTGACTTAGCCATCCTTCAAGGGAGTGGTCTAAAATTTTATTTTTTGATTTTTAATATTTGTCCTTTCAGGGAGTAGTCTATTTATAATATCAAGGAGAAGTTATGTAGCTATCCTTCAAGGGAGTAGTCTACATTAAGAATCATGACCTGAGAGATTATAACTTGTCTATGTATCCCATTTGTTTTTTTAGCTTTAGTCATGGACAGGACTATAGAGGCTTAGATTTTTTCCAATTTGAGGGAAAAACCATAAAACTTTGTAGGTTAACTAAGTGTGTAGGAATAAGGGTTAATAAGAAGGGAGATGAATGTCATAGGGTTGCTCAAGGGATGAGCTCAAGTTAAACACGAGGTGAAGCGTCACTTAATTAATAAAAGAATGATCATAGGTGCAAAGCATTTAAAGGCTCAAGTTTTGGCCTTCTTTTGAGAGAAGATAAGTGATAAGTTCTTGAGCCATACTTGTGAGTTATGATGTAGGGTCCAAGCCAATTAAGAGCAAACTTACCTTGTTTGCTTTTCTCCATGTTAGTCACATGTTGATTTTCCTTTAAGATGAGATCTCTGATATTGAAATCTCACTTCTTGAGGTTTTTGTTTTAATTTTGTTTGATACGCTCTTGATAGATTTGGAGGTGGTTGAGGGCTATGAGACAACATTTATCAGGAAAATCAAGTTGAGCCAAATGTTCTCAGTGAAAGTCATCATTAGTAAGTATATATTGTAGAGAGATGTGAAGGGAAGGAATCTAAACCTCAAGAGGCAAAATAGATTCCATCCCATAGACCAAAAAAAAGGCATATCACTTGTATGGTTTTGAATGCTAGTGCAATATGCCCATAAAGCAAAGGGAATGCGTGTGTGCCAATCCTTGCTAGTATCATTAACTACCTTCATGAGTTTTGGTTAAAGTTTTTTTATAAGCTTCTACCTAGCCATTTGCTTATGGATAATACAATGATGAGAAGCTTAATTTGATTCTAAAAGTGTCACAAATATTTTAGATAGTCTTATTTTCGAAAGATTTACCGTTGTCTATTATAATTTTATGGGGGACACCAAAATGATATATAATGTGATGGTTGATAAAGTCAACAATTTTTTCAGCCTTAGTGGAGATGAGAGGAAGGGCCTCAACCCACTTAGTGAAGTATTCAATAGCAGTGATGATGGAATGGTGATGGAGAGATGAATGAGGGTTAATCTCATTGATTAGATCCAAACCCCATTAGGAGAAGGGCAAGAAGTCTTTGGCAAATTTTAAGGCATTGCTTGGAACATGAAGGAGTTTAGCATGTTGTTGAAATTTTGATGCAATTCCAAATGTAATGACTATAATCTCGATGGAGTGTTAGCCAATAGTAACCAATTCGAAGGATATGTTTGAAAACTATGTTACCATTGCAATGTCCACCATAAATCCTATCATGGACTTCCGTAATGGAGAAGGGGATCTCAATACTAGTGAGGCATCTAAGGAGGAGACCATCAAAACCTCACTTGTAGAGAAGTCCCCCTAGCATATTGTAATGAGTGGCATGTTTCATGAATACACATCTCCCATTATTGGAGAGGTCAGGAGGGGTAATAGAAAAGGAGAGGTAATCTATGAGTTGCTTGTACTATAAGTTGTGTGAGTTGTGTGTTATATTTCCTATAAAAAAGATGTTAGTTGATACATAGGAAGGAAATGTTAAGTAATATACAATGACAGATTTTTGAGGAAGAGGGTGAAGAGGGTATGTGTGAAGCAAGAGAAGCCATTTTGTCAATAAACTTGTTTGTAGATTAAGGAGTAGTTTACAAGAGGTGGGAGTCAAATGATTCCAATAACGTATATACATGATGTTTATATCATTGCAAAATTTCATTTTTGCATAGGTAGGAACCATTAACCTGATTAACCACTAGCTAGGAGTCACCAAAAATGGTTATTAATTTGACACCTAAGAAAATAGCCATTTGAAGCCCTAAGATCAAATCTTCATATTAAACCATATTGTTAGTACATTCAAAATCTAGTTTAAATGACAAAGGCATAGGATCACCATCAAGAGGAATGGGGATGACCCCTACACCCCCATCATATTGACATTTAGATCCATCAAAGAACATTGTCATTTGATAGGAGATGCCATTAATAGCTAGTGTTGTGATATATTTATTGGGGGATTTGAGGTTTAAAGGTTGGTTGTTAAGTAAATGGGTGATAGCTAACTAGTCATTGATCATTTTCCCCTTGATAGACTTTTGTTGAATAAATTCCAAGTCAAATTCAATAAGGAACATGAGCCACTAAGCTACACATTGGTTGTGATATGGCTTGGAATGCATGTATTTGAGGGGATCAATATGGGTGATGATGTAGGTTTTATGATTTAAGAGGTAATGACAGAGTTTGGAATCTTCAAAGACTAACATGAGACAAAGATTTTGATATGGGTATAATTGTGTAGATTATTTAGTAAACCACTTTTTCTCAATGGTGATCATCTCAATGTGCAATCATAACACCCAAAGAATGGTCTGTTGCAAAGATGTAAAGGTAGAAAGGTTGGTTTTCCTTAGGTGGAATAAGAATTGATGAGTAAAGGAGATAATATTTGAGTACATCAAAGGCTTCTTGACAATCTATATTCCAATGGAAGGAGACATATTTTTTTAGGAGATGGTGAAAGGGTTGGCAATAATCTGACAACTGGGAGATGAAGTAGTGGATTGACTGAAGCTTGCCCTGCAGGCTGTGTAGTTGTTTGATATTAGTAGGTGGAGGCATGTTTAGTATTACTAAAACTTTAGCAAGGTTGACTTTAATGCCATAGAGAGAAATGATAAAGCCTAAGACCTTATCTAAAAGGACACAAAAGACACATTTCTTTGGGATTAGTTGAACATTATATTAGAAGAGATGAGTGAATATGATTTTGAGAATCATCATGTGATCTTGGAAAAGTTTAGACCTTTTGAGTAAGTCATCCATGTAGTCTTCCATAATTGTGTGTAGGAGATTGTGGAAGATGTAAGTCATGGCACATTGGTAGGTGGCACCAACATTATTCAAACCAAAGGGCATGACTTGATAATAGAAAGTCCCCAATGGGGTAATGAAAGTTGTCTTGTGTTGATCCTTAAGAGCAACTAGGATTTGATTATAACTTGAGAACCCATCCATGAGTAATAGAATCTCATGGCTAGCTATTAGATCAATAAGCTGGTCGATACTTGGCAAAGGGAAGTCATATTTTGGACAAAAAAGGGTTAAGTCATGGTAGTCAATGCAAATGTGGATTCCCCCTATCGCTATTGTGATAGGAACAATATTGGAAACCCATTGCATGTAGTCGATGGGTTGAATAAAGTTAATAGAAAGGAGGTATTGGAGCTCTCCTTTGATAAGAAGAGCTATATGAGGGTACATTTTGTGAAGCCTCTACTAAATAGGATTAGCATCTTGACTAGTGATAATGTTGTGGGTGATGATAGAGGGGTTGATACCAAGCATGTCATTATAAGACCAAGTGAAGGCTTTGCTATGGTCATTAAGAACTATGTCATAATTAGATTGCTTAGAGGTGTCCAGAGATTGGTCAATCTTAAGGACATGGGGGTTATTTTGAGAGGGAAAATTGATGTCAATGATTGATTCATTTAACATAGCTTATGTTTTGAATGGGAGTGATAATTAGATATAGGAATCATCTACACCTATGTATGTCAAAATAGCATCATCATCTTGACATTGGATAGTGTTGATAGTGGGAGAGTCTTCATCAATCATTTTAGGATGAATGAGAGGAATGACCTTGTTTCCTTACCTCAATGATAGGTGAGGGGGCCCAAATAGATGGAGTTTATTAAAAAAAAATTTAGGAGGTATAGATACCTCCAATTTGGTAGGTGATGGTATAGGAGAGGATGGAGAAGGAGAGACTAAATCTTTGATAATTGGTATATGAGAAGCTTTGGTGAGTTTATTTGGTTCATCAAAACCCACTCCAAGCCATGTTTTGGAATTTTTAATGGTTTTATTCATGGGATATTCAATGGGTTTATGAACACCCTACTCATAACAACCCAAATAAAATCCTTTCCAGGCACACCTATAAAGATAGGTGTGAGTGAAGCTAGGTTTTTCTAGGAAAGAGAAGTCACAAGTAAATGGTTTTGGTGAAGAGGATGGATTGCTGACAGTGGGAGCTCAACCATTTCCCCCATATGTGAAATTAGTTCAAAGGTTAGGGGGACCATACAGGATGACCATCCCAATACAAAGATCATAATTAGGGTGAATATTAATCTTTCCATACTATTGTGGAGTATGGAACATGTCAAGTGTCAACAAATGATATTATTCAAGTGACAAATGCTTGAAAGTTCCCTCCATGGGGTCTCTATCAATAATTTGTGTTACCAGTATCTGTGTAACTAGGGTAGTGGAGTTTGTGGAAGCTTTATAAGCATAATGTAGAGGAGACGATGTCTTTAATGGAATGATAATGTCATTAGGGATATAAGCAATTTTGCATGTTTTAAAAGGAGGTGGGTTATTCAAAATAACATGCACTTGCCCATTATGCTCAAACTTGATGCAGTGGTGTAAAGTCGAGGGCACACATGCCATATCACATATACAAGGTTGTCCAAGAAGTATATTGTATTGGAACTCTCTTTCTACAACATATAAGAGCTCAAGAATTATGCAAGGACCCACATGGATATGTAAGACAATAGTGCCCACTATAGTAGCTATGGTATCATTAAAGGAGTAGAGCACCACATCAGTTTGAGACATGAAATTGTCAAGAAGGGATGGTTATTTATATGCATGGGTGCAAATAATATTAATACTATCTCCTCCATCAATCATGACTCTTTTGACTTGAGTTTGATCAGTATATGTCACGATAAAAAGGGTAGAATATTGATATTAAGGGTGTTGAAGTGGAATTTATAAATCACTAAAGGAAATCAAAGAGATGGTGTTAAGCAAGTTGACCAAAGCTACAAGAGCTTAGGGATTGTTAGGCTGTACCTCAACTACTTGCAAGGCAATAATAAAAGCTTCATGATGTTGGGGTGAGTTTTGGATTAACTTATATAAGGAGATTTAGAGGAGTGTATTTTGATAAGGTATGATCTCAAGGGGCAATGACCTTTTCCTTACCTTTATCCTTTTGATTTTGTGATCACATGGCCACATTAACCATGTTGATCTAAAACATAGGTGAAGAAGGTGGCAAAGGGGGTATGAAAACATCTTTGGGTTTGAATTCAGGTGGAAAAATATGAGACATTATGGATGTGAGGGGTGGAATAATAGGAAGGTTAATGGGACTATAAAAAAAAAGAGTGTCGATATCAAAGTGTTGTGAAATGATTGCCATGAGAGCTTTACAAATCTTAGTATCATGTCTAGGCGAATGATGATATAGACACACTTGTGTATCATCGAACCAAGATGGATTCAATCCAAAAGGGTTATAAGGATTAATGGGAGGAAGAGTTATTATAGAATATTATAACAAATAGCTTAGGAAAAAGATCTGAGAGCCTATGAATGGGCTAGTACTTGTTGTTGTAATGGGGGTGGAAACCTTATTTGGTTTAGGAATCATGGGGTTATTTTTTCATGACACCTTTTTAGGTAGTGGTGGAGCCACATGTTTTAATGACACTTTCTTGGTTTTAGGTGTCATAGTGTTAGATGTGAAAGGCTTACTAGGTGGTAAAATTAGTAGTGAAGGTAACTTACCCTTTGGTTTGGCTTGGATCAATGATACCCCAACTAAAATAGAGGGATGCAGTCCCAAAGTTGATGGTAAAGAAGAGGGAAGGATCAATGAGATCTAGGAAGCTTAACACTCTTCCTTAGTTTAAGACATAGAACTCTAACTTGTGGTTGGAGAGTCAGATCTAATTTCACATATGGATCAATTAGATTAGAGACTAAGTGAATGCCTAAAGAACTGATATACTTTAATGTGGAAGATGCCTGTGAGGGTGAGGGTTTTGACATAGAAGGATGAGTTTTTGGTGATTTTAGTGAAGAAGCTCTGACTTTGTCAAATACCTTAGGGTAAAGGATAGATAGGAGATTGGTACTAGAGGATGAAATTTGTTGTGTAGGATAAGGAGTTTTAATTTGGTCCTAAAATACTGCATGATCTAGCTTTGTGGAGTCAAAAAATTCTAGACTTTCCACTAACCATGAGAAGGGTTTAGATGAAGTTCATGTAGGCCTTATTTTTGATTATTTATAAGGCTTAGGTGATTGAGAAAGAGGGAAATTATTGGCCTCTACTACCTCAAGCCAAAGATGAGAAAGAGCTATAAGAGGGTCTTCTTTGACAAAGATGGGAGAAGAGGCATGGTCTTTCATGGGTGGGGGAGAGGTAGGCAAAGAATGCTACTCAAGTGGGTAGAGAATAGGTATTATTACTCCCTCAACATGTGGGTGAGGAATAGGTAAAGTATGATCTTCTATAGGTAAAAAAAGTGGTAAAATTGGTTGAATTAATGTAGCCACAATAGGTCTCTCATCTAACATAGGGGTAGATAACACTCGCTCCTCTAGGTGTGAAGGAGGAGTGGATGGGGTACTACCTTCCATTGGTGGAGGAGAGGTAGGAAAAGAAGGTTCCTCAAGAGGGTATAGAATAGGAATGATGTTCCCCTTAACATGTAGTTAAGGAATGGGTAAGGCGTGGTCCTCAAGTGGTAAGAGGATAGGTAAAATGGGTGTAAAAGGAATTGGAAATATAGGCTCCTCTTTTGGAAAAAATAGAGGTAAAGGAGGGTCTTCCTCATATGGGAGTGGAACAAGTGAAGTAGGCTCTTCTACTTGAGGAAGAAGGATAGGCAAAACAAAATACACTGACTATAGGGGAGAAGTAGGTAAAATGGGTGCCTCTTATTGTGGGATAGGTTATACTGGAGGTAAAAGATAGACCATATTGACCAGATGGATATTATGATCACATGAGTTATTAGTCATGGTCTGAATACTATTTTTATTGGGTGAATGGTTAGGAAAAGGCTATTTTAACACATCCATATTTTGATTAATAGGTGGATTAGGGTTATCAAAGATGAGATCACCCCTATCAATCATGTCTTGAACAATGTTCTTGAATGTTTTAGAGTTATTAGAATTGAGCCTTTTACTTAATAGTAGCCACAAAACTCATCTTCCTTGTACCAAGTAGGAGTAGGATGGGAGGGATCAAATTTTATAAGAGGCTTGATTTGAGGAAGGGTTATGGCTCCCTATTGTAATAGTTTTTCCAAAATGGAAGTATATGACTCCCTAATGGGAGTGTATTGTCTTTGTTCATACCATTGTTGGAATTACTTTGTTGGATTTTGTGAGGTTGAGGAATTAGGTTGGTTTGTGCTTATGGAAGAAGTTTATTTAATGACCACCACATTGGTGAAGCCTTTAGATTTTTGGTTAGAAGAATAAGGTTTAGAAGAAGAGGAGTCATTTGATTTGGAATTGGCATTCTTAATATGTAACTTGACTCTGTATTCATCTATATCCCAGATCTTGAGCTTCCATGCCATTATAAAGGCTTCATCAAATGTGTGTAAATTTTGTACTCGAACTGTGGATGAAGTGTGCTTAGCACATGCCCTTGAGAAGAGATAAATAAGCTCAGGTAAAGATAGTTTATTGATTAAGGCTCTCTAGCAAGCGACAAAATCTTTGATAGACTCATTATCAAATTATTTAATAGAATAAAGGTTCATAATAAAAACCTTTTTAGAAATGTTGATATAGAAATGGTCTCAGAATAATTGTGCATGTTGGAT
This sequence comes from Torreya grandis, assembly GCA_037957365.1. Lineage (NCBI taxonomy): Eukaryota > Viridiplantae > Streptophyta > Pinopsida > Cupressales > Taxaceae > Torreya > Torreya grandis. The sequence continues at coordinate 3,594,229 of JARHVA010000771.1, read as the reverse complement.
AAATGAGAAAAGGGAGTGCCAAGTTATAGAGATATACCAATCCAGGGTAGCACCTAAAAGAGGCATAGGGAAGGTGCAAATTAGTAATGTATCACCATGCCCTATTAAATAACAAGCATGTCTAAATGCTTGGAAATGTTGTTGTGGGTCCTATTTACTCTGAAAGTGAGTAAATTCAGGGAGTTCCCATTGGCTTGGATAAGGTTGAATAACCATAGAAGGATGGATGGGCTCATTTCATATTTGATCATAAGACAACACATTCTTTAAACCTGACACAGATTTCTCTAGACTAGACATCTTATCCATCATCATCCTAATGAGTTCTAGAGAAGGATTGGTTTGGGAGATACCCCATAAGTTATAGGGAGCTTGATAAGAAGTAGAGGTAGTGTATGACATGTCTTTCTATGGTTGTGTTGATGCAACATAAGGGTAGTGAGTCATAGGTTGGGGGTGGAAATGAAAGGGGCTTGTCCTATTGGGTTAGAGACAATGCTTTGGTTGAGTGTTGCTATTGTAGGTTGTGTTGTTAGCATGGTTATATTGGGTGAAGGATGAGTCATAACACATGTAATTATAGGTTTGAGAGTAGATGACATGGGTACCACCAAATTCTAAAATGGGGTTAGACTTGATTGAACTGCTTGTGGTTGTGAAGGCAGGGATGTCACGATAGGGTTTAGGTGGGATTGGGTAGTTGGCGATGCTGAACTTTGGACATTATTTATGGTTGGATTACTTATTAAAGTAGTGGTTTGATTAACCATGGGGAACATAGTGGAGATATCTAAAAATAAATTTTTCTCCATCAGAGAAGTTGGCATACCATATAGTGGGTCACCTAAAGAATTATAGGATTGGCTTATGGTAAGGTAATGCTAAAGGACTGCCATATTGCGATTAAGAAATCTAGCAGAATCTTGATCTCCTTCAGGACCAAAGGGAATTTGGTTGGGGTTGGGAGTATGATTTTTATCTAAAGTATGCTTCATGATAGAATCAACAAAAAGAGGGGAAGGTGGAAGTGGTTGCTAGCTTGCCTAATTGGAAAGAATTTTGGCTTGACTTTGCATTAATACCATACAAGAAGAAGTATAAATAGTTTTAGAACTCTATATTAGTGACAGAGTGAGGAAAAAATAGGTTTGGGTGTATGAAAGTAGGTTTTTTTATCTTTTTGTTTTGAGAAAATTAAAAATAACCAAATTATATAGTCGTTAACATCAATCACTTGACTGATGTTGATAGGTTAAAGTCTATCGATGTCAGTGGATTTAACTAATGTAGGTCACTATGGAGTCTTGAGAGATGAAATATCTAACATTTTAGAAACCCAAAGTCAAAATATAGGCAAAAAAAAGGATGCAAGAGGTCTATATAAGGAGGATGAACACTCAAAAAACTTGATATAATAGGTTATACAACCTAAGTATTATGAATAGTGTTGATTTTGTAAATCAATGGAAAAAAATTCTTACCAACTCCAAAATATAGAAGGCAATAGAAAAGAAAAAAACTAACATACAACCACTAATTATTAACTCCTAGAGATTAATTTTAGTCTCTTGTTGGCTTATGCATTAATCAGATAGTGAGATGAGAGTTTGGTTATCGAAGGTACTAAAAACCAATCTAGAGCCAGTTTTAGGTTAGTTTTGGTGCTCAAGAGGAAATCTATGTTAGACCAAGTACATGGCTTGTTATAAGAGCTTGCTCCCTACACTTCATGGACCTGAATCCAAGATAGGCTACATAGCTATAATTTACCTTTTATCTAGAGTTTATACTCTGCTAGAGAACACAGTGGGTTCTCCCCTTGGTGTTAAAATCTAAATAGGATAGCCAGGTAGGGTAAGGTGATCCACCAGGTGATGAAATCTTGATGGGCCTTGTCTCAAGTGAGTTTATATGTTTGTTTTTATGAGTGTGATCTAGTAGTGTAACATTTGTGTACTATGACTCATTCATAATGCTTGTAAATAACTAGGTGAGCTAATATGCAACAAGCAAACAATGAAGTGAAGTAAGTTTTAAACCCAAAACTAAAGTGTTTTGATTCGAATAAAAAAATGATGAAATAGGAGAAGAGAATGAATTTAACTATAGTAATGTGCATACAAGAAAGAGATAAAGAAGAGATTATTTTTAACTTACAATAAAAATGATAAGTTTCTTTTAGAGGCAAAAGAAAGAGAAGAATGGTAAGGAAGAAGAAATTTCAGCTTATTGCCTTTAAATAAAAAATAAAATGTTGAATATTTTGTTTTGAAGAAAAAGAGAGAGAAAGTGCAAGGAATGAAATTTTCACTATAATGCACCTATATGAATGCTTAGAACAAGCAATGAACCTAAGGAGAAATCTAGGGTCCCAGCAGGCATGCCAAAAATGTTTCACTAAATTTTGAATCTATTTGATGTTTAAGGAGAAACAAAGATGAAGGGTAAGGATTAGAGATTAGAGAGAACCTGAATTGGTTACAGATCATATCTAGATAATGTTTAGCACTCCTCTTTGGATAGGGAGGACTATTTATGAATAAGAAAGCACTACCACCAAAAATATTTGTTAGTAGATATATGAGTGGGTTTCCAAGCTACATGTTTGTTCCTAGAAGTGTCAAACTTCCTTAGGGATGACAATATACTCTTTGAGACAAAATGGTAATAAATGAAAAAATGAAAGAGAGAGATATTTGTACCATTCTTGAATTTTGAGTATAGTAGAGAGTGATACAATGTAGGTAATGTTAGTTATTGGTATTTTTGGAGGTTGTTTAGGTAGGTTTAGAGAAGTTGATGGAAATACATAGTCACCAATGTTAGTTAGGATACTGATGTCAGTAAGGATATGTAACCGATGTTGCAAGAGACTTTTCTATGCTAGGAGGTAGATGTTGGTCAGGTTTGTGAGGTTGGGAAGAGTCGTAAGGGAGTGGGTAAGAGTCAGGTGGGTCTAGACAGAGGGTTGGTATGTTTGAAGTAGAGGTAAATAGACGAAGGAGTTTTATAAATCCTTCATAGGGAGAGTTAGGACATTCATAAAATGATAAACATTATAACATAAATTAATTGTAAAATGATTTTTTAAAGGAATTACAAAACATAGAGATATACTTACCTGGTGAAATGGATGAATCGTGAGTGCCAGATGGATGGATCTAATAAGGTGTGTTAAAGAAATGAGTGAATAGGAAAGACAAGCATGTGATACCAATTTAGAAGAATCCAAGCTCTGTACAGTATATCAATTCCTAATCTAGATTAATTTGTGTAGAGTAATGGTAAGCTTGGATGTATTAAGTTGGATGCCAAAGCCTGTATGCGAATGATTGAGTTTTTCTAATTTTTATGACCTAAATATTAGCTTGGAATTTGGCTTAAGTAATCAACATCCGTGATCCAACCAATGTCAATCAAGGGTTGACCGACATCAATGACATGAGAATAGGTAAAAGGGCTATTTTTAGCCTATTTTTTATTCTTTCTCTTTCCAAGTGTGGTATCTGTTAGAGAATGATAAAAATGTGAGGTTAAGAAAGATGTAGTTAGTTAGGAATTTATGTTAGTGGTGAGAACAAGTCATGGGTAGTTAGGATTAGGGGACTAGGTCTTGAGGTGACTCAGAAGGTAAGAATTAATCTTAGTATGAGGTGGCTAGGTAAGGTGGCATAAGTAGTTTTTAATTAATTTAATTAAATATCTTGAAATTAATTAAATGTGTGAGGGGTGAAAACATGGGTTAGGAAGGCTAACTATTAAAAAGGGATTGAGGGGGGTTTTGACACAGAGAGTTATACACTTGTGTGATGTAATTTTGGTGTCTAAAACAACAAATCCCTTAACCTTTCCTTAGTTTTATATCATCTCTTAGTGTATCATCTTATTGTCCTTTAGTCACCCAACCTACAGTCATGTATGCCTAAGAGTGCCCTCTATTTGAGATAGAACAAAGGGCACTTCCCCTATCTTCTTAGAAAATGTAAAAATAGGAGGATTTAAATTAGGTTATGGGAGTATTCTATACTAAATTACATGGTTTTACTACTTCTTAAAGTCCACTAACACCCCAACTTTCTAAGATAGACTTTCAAGTTACTAGGACTATACATCAAGTTTGAGTCATGACTGTAGATTATTCTCTTGAGACTCAATTTTATCCTATTTCCTTGCCCTAATCATCTCATGTGATTGACACCACTATTATGGAGGCACTAAAAATAAATTATCATCCCAAACTTTGCCAAATTCTTTAATGTATACCTTCCACTTGGATAGGCCTAGTTGGCAAGCTGTGTGACTATATTATTTACTCAGAAAATGAAATGTATGTAGGTGTATATTATAGTATTAGACCTTGTGTCATTATTATAATACCTTATTGAATTATTTTAGTATCATCCCATATTTTTAATTTTCCATATGATGCCTTAAGTTATACCAATACACAAATTGTTATGTTCAACTTCCATTATCACCCTACAATTTATTGTAGATGATCATTCTTGGACCAAAAGGGGACCTTGTTGGTGTTAGTCTGAGTCATATCTCTATGAATCAATTCCATCCAATTATTTTAGGTCACTAGTACCATTTATATTTAATATATATATATATTTTAAAGGTTTATGCTTCTATTATGTCTCATTGTAGCATTATAGGGTCATTTAGGCTCCTAAATACTATAGATAATACTAAAGACTTATAATGAAGGAATGCACAAGATGTATGCCATTATATATTATGCTCACATGACAAAACAACCAAATTATCTTTTCAAATAATTTACCCTATGATAGGGCTCCATGATGGAAATATTTATACCTGATAAGACCTCATGTATTTCACTGTGGAAGGATTGAAAGAAAGGTGAGAACCTAGTTTTAGAGACCTTAAGGTAACTTGTCCCTGAAGTCACTTCATCAATGTAAGAGCATGGTTTCAATATTTTTTCCAATATATGGACTCCATCATGATTTTTATGACCTTCTCAGTGCTTCAAGACCTCAAGGAAGGTTCAAACAAGTTCTAAACACTTAACCTCCAATGCTCAGTCCTCTGTGAACCACATGTAGATGCACATTAATAGTATATGGGACTATGAAGGGATGATATAAGACTATGTGCATGATGAATTGGTTATTTCAACCAATCTCAAAACATTTTCATGGTTCAAAATTGACTATCAACACCTCAAAGAACCTATCACCACTTTGTTACCTCTTCATCACATCACCATGACTATGCAAGGGTCTTTTTATCTGCCTCTATGTGGATATTTGCACTATACAAGGCAAGATATGTTGGATTGATTATCCAAGTAAACTTCTAACCTTATGGAAGGCTAATTTTTTTATTTATCTCCCAAAACCATTTCAACACTTTAAGAACTTATTCACCTCTTCAAAAGGTTGGTCAAATCTTTATTTCACCTGACTATAAGTGGCAACCATGAAGTAAATTGACTATGTGAAATATGACTCTATTTTTCATTAACATGCTAGTATTTGATACTAAAAATACAAAATGAATTTTGTTACCATGACCTTGAGGAGTATGAAACTTCAATACACTTTTGATTGAAACCACTTCAGGAAAGTAAAACCTCTATAGTTAATAAAACATGCATGTAACTCCATTGGTGATCTCAACTAGTAACTTGAGATGTTTGGATCATTAATTCACCTACACACATGTGACTAGGGATGCAAACCATTAAATAATAATTTACACACTCACTAAAACCATGTACAACACTTGGTTTTTATGGACCAACTCAAAAAAAGAAAAAACTTAAAGGGTTTGGGGATAAGCATGCAAAAAGAGGTAATCAACTTATAAACAATGGTTCATAGAGCATAACTCATAAATCATTAAAATCCTAACATGAAATATAAGTAGAATAATATTAATAACTACCACCAAGTATATTTGACTTGACTCATCCTCTATTATCCATACTAAGCCAAAACCATTTAGTCATTTATGCCTGACTAGTGGAGTGATAAAGAAGTGAAATGGTTTTAATCCATTTTCAAGTGTTTAAAAGCTAACCAAGTGTCAAAGTGAGCTCAAGGGAGTTGAAGGGTCACTAAAACTCCTTCCACATGTTCCAAAACCTCTATAAAATCCATATAACCAGCTAAAACTATCTAGACTACCATTGATCTTCTTTTTCTAATGTTACTCCTATGATTTTCAATTAGAGACTGACATATCTAACAAGAAAATGACATGGGGGACATTGATAAATATTTTGGAAAACTTTTACTACATGGAAAACTATACAAACCTCATTAAAAGGCCCAAATATGACCCCTGACAAGACATAGACTGTGTAAAGACTAAAAGTGACTATGACCAAGGTGATGACACATTGAATCACATCACCAAAACCATGACACACCCTATAAGACCATAATAGACCCATATAAATGTCTTTAACTATATGGTGTTGACTTATTTTAACTTGAGGTCAAAATAATCAATAGTGATAATGGCCTTATTTCATTTCAGGTCATCAAAAATGTTATATCCATGTTTACTTGGCTTTATTGGTTTGTTAGTTTATGGAGGAGTAGAGTTTTTCTTATGATGTGATAGGTATTATATAGGAAATGAGTTATTTCTCATGATATTATTAGGTAAAACTTGAGTGTTGTTTAGAGGAGTAGAATTGGTAAATAGGGTTCAAAATTTGCTCTTCAACTAATAGTTGTTTCTCCTTTGAAACTATTTAAAATCATGGACCTCATATAATATATCATTTGGATCATTTTCAATCTTGAATTAAAAATCAAAAGTTTCTAAGACCAAGGTTGTTCCAAGGTTTCTTCCACTTGATTAGGGGGTTTTTTAGGTGTAGGGAATAGTTCTAGGTTGTCCATCTCCTTTTCGAAGATATTTGAGGTAGATATAAACTCTACACAATTTATTTTAGTGTGATCATTTATATTGTGTATCCTACACCATATAGGCGTGATAAATCAATAAAGTTTGTTGCATTATAAACAATATTATTTTTATTCTGGTTGTTATTGTCCAGTGGGATAGGTATACCTCTATTATTTGGTCTCATGTTCCATTGTCTATTGGTCCTTTGGAAGTTTAAATTTCTACTTGCTGGTGGGTTATTTACATTTTGATTAGTTTTTTTACGTACTTGTATATGTAAATTAACCATGTCATTTATTAATCTCTAAACCATTTACTATAAATTAGCTACTTCAGGGTTTACATTAGCATGTTGTGGGTTTCCCACTTGTGGTTTTAGATTGGGCACATGTGTACTAATGATTATAAACACAAGGATAAAAGGATGTGCTTGATTGTGAGGGTTATTGATAGGCATCTAATTTTTTATAAATGATGAGACAACTTGTGGATTGCTAGTATAAGAAACACAATTACTAGTGTTAGGCATGGTAACAATATTTTTATATGCCACACGAACATGTTTTTGATTTTTTGGCCATAGTAAAATTTGATTAGGAGGAATATAAGGTAGATTAATAGGCATGTAGATCATAAGTGTTGGATTGTAGATCAGGTTTGGGCTTGCATACAAGGCACCCAAGTTCAGATACTACAATGGTCTATTATATCGAAGAGCATGATTGATCATTAGGATATGATTATAAGCACCTAAATAACCTAGTAAAGGTAAAAGATCCATTCTATAACATTGTTTAACCATTTATTAATCAATATATATAACCTCATTGTAAGCCAAGGACAATAATAAGAGGGCTCTTGGTATTCTTTTGAGGAACATGGATGTCATTAAGTCTAGATCCCTCATGTATGTTTGTATGGAGACTAATTACATCTGAGTGTATGAGTCTTTTAAACTATGATAAATCTTATGTAAGTATGAATTGAAAACATTCACAAGCTCTTTTGGCTCCCTAAGACCAACTCCAAAGTGATGATATAACATAACTAGGTCAATGGCAGATGAAAGTGGTTAATAAAATGGTTTCTAAATCATTCTAGGAAGTGATAAATGCATTTGGTAGACCAACATACCAAGAACAAGAAACTTTGCCCAAGGAGTAACAAAATAAGTGGTAAGTCACATCCTCATATTGAATTAACATTCAGATCAATACATCTTTGAATGCCTGAATATGCTCCACATCTATTTGAATCTTGTTAGGTGTATATTTTGGATAGAATTTATCCAAATTCTTAGGTAAATCATGAGTGGGACTTGGGATGTTTATATGGAATCCACCTCCACTAATCCAAGTAGGATTATCCACCATTGGTGGGTTCTGAGGGGTAGGAAAAGGGTTGATAAATGGAGTTACATCAATAGGCAAACTACTAGCTGAGTGTATTTTCAATTTTTTGGTTTCCCTTTGATTACCATTATTTTTTTTATGTTTGGTGAGTTCTACAAACTCAAAATCATCCCTTATAGTCTTTGATATCATGGGTATCCATTTTATTTCAAATTTAGATTTTGAACTACCCAATCATGGGCAATGCTCCTAAGTGTTAAGATTTTAAGTTTTCCACTAGAATTTAAGTTTCAAGTTTAGGGATGAGTTTAGGTTAATAGGACTTCCTTCTAGTGCTAGTTCTATTGAAATGAATTTTAACATGTTCCAACAATCTAGGCTCATCTCACAACTCAACTCTTTTGAAAAGGAGATTATAGGAATAACCCCAAGGTTTGAATCTACCTAGTCTTGGCACACTGATATTCATCAATGGCTTGTTGCGGCCATTCTATTTAAGGGGCCTTTGTTAGTTATATTAATCCTAAACTTTAAATTTTCATTAAAAAATTTTTAGGTACTTGAACAATGTAAAATGATGTGCATTTATTATTTTATTTCAAATGGGTTTTATTTTGTGCTAATAATGACATGGTTTACATTCATTTGTTTAGTAGACCATTTTAATGTAGGAAATAAAATAGATAAATGAATATTTTAAACCTACCAAATTGTAAAAAAAATATGTGTATGATTTTATTTTATGTTTGTAACTAACTTTATTGTGCTCATTCCATCGATTAAATAAATACATTGCATCATAATAATGGAGAAAAGAAATCAACATTGTAGATATTCATTCAGATACGAATTATTTTCAAACCCTAGACTAACTAAATGATAAAAGACCAAGGTGAGGTAAAGAAACTTAACCCTAAAATAATGAAGACAAACTCAAAATTATGATTGCAATAACTCCATAAACTATCCACTAGATCAATCAGTGGGTGTACAATCCAATACAAGGCCAATGTAAGCTCCCAAGAAGATTAGATGATGAAATCATAACCACACACACCAAATACTTTAATAGAATGAAGAAAATGATCCAATGCCTTTGTATTAATCCATAGACATTATTTTGATAAACAATACTGAGTCTAGTACAATCAATTCCCTTAGAATTTTGTAAACATAATGACAGGGAGAGGGAGTGAGGGATAACTTAATCTATTAAATAAAAAATTGAATAAGTTTAAAAGTGTGATTAACTAAAATATCTTTTAGGGGAGAAATATCCAACCCTTTGAATGTCAAAATAAAGCAATATATAGAACATTGATCTTACGTGAGGGAGATTTTCCCTCCAAAATCTTCAACAACCTTCATAAATTCACCAACTACCTTATCCCCTTCCCAAAATCACTAATTTCACTATTCATTTCTTACACAAAACCAAAAAAATTAAGTTAAGACTTGTAATTATAAGAAATGAACATTAAATTGGGCACAAAAATGAGAATACATTTTAAAATAAGAAAAATTAAGCAAAATTGAGGTTACTAGGGTGTCTGTGATAGAGTTACCTTTTTCATAAAAATAAACAAATTGAATTTTTTCCCATTGGGTCAAAATTCATGCTAGAAAAACAAAAAACTACCATAAATTAGCTTACCAGACTTATTCTAGCTTTTTGGCATGCAATAGGGATTTTTTAATGTTACTATTCATTTTAAAATTTCTTAATTCTAGTCAGGTACTCAAATATCAATTAGAAATAAAATCCCCTTTGTAATTACAAAGTGTAAAATACAAAATTGATTCACACAGACATATTATCTCTAATGGTGATGGTTTTAAGTCCTGTTTTGGAACACAAACTGAGATATACCACCATGGAAACTTGTGGTTCTAATACTAACAAACTATGAGTGTAGGTGGGAGTATACTAAAAGGTAAAAAAAGAGAGGTTCCCTGATTCTTGGAAGAATTAGGGTGTGTGGTGAATGAAATAATAGAATATTGGTGAGTGGATTAGTTATTCATCTAGGATGCTTTAAATTTTATGTTATTATAATATCTATTTGAGATGGATGGATGGATCAAACCTATGGTGGGAAAGATCAAAATAAAACTTAAAAAGGAGGGAAAGGTAGGGTAGAAAAGAAGATTTGTGAATCAAAGACATATGAAACCTTTCAAGACTAGATCTTAAACTATAGGTTGGACAAGTAGATATAAAACTAATGCTTGTTGCAAGTTACTATCAACACATAAAATATAAAAACACATTTAAGAGTCTAATGGAACAAAATACAATAAACTTAGGTGCACATAATCAAAGGTTATTGTGAATGTAAGATTACAATCGCACATATACAAAGAGAGATTATGATTTTTAAACATAAAGTATTCAGATCAAGTACTGTAAAATATGAATAACTATATAAAAAACACTTCTCCACAACCCAAAGATCAATAATACAAGAATTATTGAACTTATTCAATGAATCATAGGTTTGGACAAGAACAAAACTTGAACATCAAGATAAACTTATAGAATAATCTGTAGGATTTATTATTCACCTTAATAGCCAAAATTCTCCTCCCTTTGGAATTATGAAGATATAAGAGTATAAAACTTGGGGAGTGGTTGCCTCATCCTCCAATCAATGTCTAATTTTAATTTCCATTATAAAATAAAGAGTCAAAATTCATACAAAATATATATGCATAGGATATTCATAAAATAATAGACAAAAACTACATGATCTTAATATAAATACATATATATATGCCTAAAATAAAATAAAGACCTAATGCTTTATTACATTATAAAACATGCATACATATATCTATGTATCCCACTTGGCATAATTGGAAGAGGACGATAGTTACATGTTTGATGTAGTTATAAAATACACTAAGGCTTTACATGTGAAAAGTCAATCAAAGTGGACTTAGTAGGAAAAATATACCACTAGGTGAACTTACACTTAAGGTTGAGTTCCAGAAGGAATAACTAATATTTACTTTACATTTTAGCAGTAGACTCCTAAAAATACTTATATTGCTTGTATAGTGCATAGGCAAGATCAAACTCAACATTGATGATTTTAAAATTCAGCATAAATGACTTACATATCTGCATGATTTCAACCATCAGACTCTTATGCTTAGCTTCCAAGGCTATGAATTTAACTATGAGTGCTTTTGCCTTAGTTACCTTGTCCTTTGAAAAATTGATCAATTGAAAATCATCTTTATTATTCTTAAATTTTGTTCCCTCTTCCTCATCCTTGAATGTTTCTACAATGGCTATAAGTAATCCTTAAAAAATAGACTTGTTTACCAATTTCCCCATAGAGGTGATTACACTTGTAACCCTTATATCTTTCATAATTTCTATGGACTCTCTTTCTTAGCTCAAAAATTAAGATATCAAAGCCTTTATTTGTTGGTACCAATTGAAAGCAATATCTCTCTTAGAAATCACATAATTCAAAGTCTACACAGCCTCATGAGGAGTAATTAGATTCAAATGACTATATGCACATGATACCAAAAAGTTCAACCTCTTTTATAACTCTTTTAATTGGTTCAAAAAGGTTAATACCTTCCATTATGAGGTTGGGACTCACCCCTAGAATTATTTATTATGTTTAGGATATGGTATAGTTTCTTGGAGACACTTTGAACATTCTCCACTATTTCCCTAGGAACTTGAATGGTTTACCTTTGCATAAGTATTTTCATATCCTTGTCTTGGCTCCTGTATATTTCCTTCATATATTTTTTTGTTGAATCCACAAAGGCATAAAAATCCTCTTCCTATTCATCAGGTTCATTGGGATTATTTTTTATTTCTTGGCCAAATGGAACAAGTTCTCCCTCTAATCCAATAGTACTTCCTCCACTTTTTTCTACTACTTTCCTCTTCCTTACCCTTTGAGTAGTGGCATATTTATTGTCTAAGTGTGTACTTGTTATTGGCCTTTCTATTATGAATGATCCCATTATTTTCTTCTTTATTTCTTGGGATTCTTTGACCCAAGAAGGGATAATGAAATGCCATCATTATTTAGGTTGAGTGATCTCTATAAAGGTAGAAGGTAATATGGATCTTGGTAGGATCAATAGGGAACTTATTTTGATGGGTATCTAAAGAGGTGGTTGATTGACCCTAATCCATCCCAATATATCTCTTTGAGGTGTAGTCTTTACCACATACCTTGTCTATTCTAGATGCTTTGGCATGGTCATGATGGAAAAATCACTATAAGTGAAATAAGGGATAAACAAGTTAAATTGGGAAGATGACCTTGAGGGTGTAGGTAGTGCTTAGGGATTAGAAATGGAAATAGTTACCAAGTGCTCAAAATGGACCCTCCTATTGGGGGATTGGAGTATGGACATTAATGAAGATAAAATTGAAAGAATTAAATAATTAGAGGAACCATAAGCTTGTGGATCAATTACCTCAATATTGGCATGGGCACATAATGAATTAGTTTTGAAACAACTAAACTAGTAGAAGGTAAATTGATAACACTAGTATTTACAATTGTAAAGGAAGAAGTGAAAGAAGACACTAACTTATTAAGGGCCTGATTTTATTTTCCAGAAAGAATATTTTCCCTCTTGTGTAGATGTTGGCCTATATTTTTCCTCACCAATTTATTCTGACTCTTTATCCTCTATCATATTAATTGTTTCAATTTCATGCCTTTTTTATTCTTGTTCCATGGTATTTGGTTCTTCCTCTCCCTCATCACTGGCATAGTCTACCAATGAGATTGATATTCCATGTTCTTGCTCATCAAGAGGCCCTTCATGAATAAATAAACCCTATGAAGGTATTTATTCTACTTGAGTTATATTCAGATAGATTAGAAGGGTTATAGGCTTAATTTGATGAGTAATAATGGGTGATGGAGTGGAAATGGGGGATTTCCCTAAGTTGGATGGAATGGGAATCAATAGATGGAGGAGGAGTGGAAACATAAGATGTGGTAGGATGTGAAATGAATGAAATTTATAGAGGGGACCCTAGTGGCAATGTTTGAGTTGAAATGGATGTTGTTGTAGATGATATTACTGAAAAATAAATCTATAAAAAACTAGGAAGGCTTAATTTTTAAACTGGAGTTAGAGGAGGTAAAGGTGCTAAAGAGAATATTCTTGCTTGCCCATCTATAGGAGATGATGCCCTAGTAGTTACTAAAAAATATTTCCCTATGGCTATTGTTTAAGGCCTTGGTAGTCCCCTAAGAATGTTCTATCTTACTTGTGGATCCATCTCCATCTAGGTGGCATGCTCTTCCACTTGGCAATATTATTATTGGTGAGGAGAGGGAGGGGGTTCTTGTTCTTTGGGTGATTTAACCTACTATTCAGGCCATTGATAGCTTGTATATATATTCACCTCCTCCATGATTCTAATTATCTCATTTCTAGTGTTTAAAATATCATATTGAATATTTTGTGTTATTACCATTGGCATATTGTGCTTGTTAATTTGTATATATAACTCAGATTCATCTTGAGAATTGATGAAAATTTCATCGTATTCAAAGATTTTATGTCCATAGATAATTTATACTCCATTTCTTGTGAGGTTAATGAGATATTTCCTAGATTTTCCCCTAGGGTCATAGTCTTTGTGCCTTATTTATAGTAAACCATTGTGGGCCCTAACCTTTCCAATTGAATTGAGGTACCTCCTCACTGAATACTATATTTGGCCTATGTTGAAAGAATTTATATGGAAATACCCTTGATATTTAGTAGTAATGTCTTCATCCACACTATAATATATTTGGTGTGCAATCTCCTTCTCTGCCACTTTATTAGGGACATAGTGAGGGAAACATAGGGGAGGTAACCTTGTTACTTCTATGATGATTATGGTGCAATCATGATAGTAACAATAATCAACCCTCTTCTCTATACTTATTCTCATTTTCTAAAAAATCATGGGTATTTAATGACCACTTATGGATTGGTAAACCTATGGATAAATATCCTCTAAAATGCTTTTAATTTCAGCTTTGAACCTCTAAAAATGCAACATAGAGAAATCATCACAAATCATGTTCTTGATATATTTAGTAGAGGGCTACCAAGGTTGCCCATAAATTATGTATATTGTTCCCATAACTGCATCCATCACATAGGACATCATGTATAAATTTCCATTAGAGGGCCTATAATCAAATCAAAAAATTTATGCCCTCAACCTAACACTGATAATCTCTTCGAGTGATATAATTATATTACTAGTCATAATGATATCTATTAGGGGCACCCACTCCTTATGTACATAGGTAGTGTTATAAAACCATATAATCTATTCATTAAGGCCATGGCTATTTTAATCCCTAACCTAAATTTAACTATGGGGATTGAAGAGGTAACACCCTAAATAGTTAATTGATCTCATTTTAAGGCCATTGCTTAAGTTTCCCATCAAACATTTTATCTTATAACTATACATTGGCCAACACCTGTTTATAAATTACTTCTAGCATTGGGAGCTAAAAATATTTCTTAAATTCATCTCTATAAATGTAGGCTACTTCATTTCTATGGAGTTTGAAGTGTAGGCAATCCCCAGTAATAACACCATTAATAAACAAATATTACACTAGGTCTATACATGCATTACCTAAGATTTTGTAGTTATGTTATGTAATCCCATAGACTTGATATATATCAAGTCATTAATGTTCCTTTGGTCATCTTTATGTAATTAGTACTACACCAAATATGGCTTTAAGTTGTTAACCTTATCCCATATGGTTGAATAGTGGGGCAATTTGAACTCAAGTGTTACTTTATCAAACAATATATACATATATTTGGCTATCATGTGATGGTGTATAAAGAAGGATGTTGAATTTCTCATGATGAATATGCCATTACTCTACTATAAAACATTAAAAAACTCTCTTAAGGTGACTAAAAATACTTGTATAGTTTTTAAGAAAAATGCTAGGGATTTTGGTAATGGGGTAGCTCAAATTCATAACTTGCTTGAATTTGATATATGGCAATGGTGACTTGATGCTACTAAAAAATATGCATATATTTATTAAATATTAGGACTTGAATGTTTAGTTTGTTTTAAGTTAATACAACTTTTAATTTTACTTACCCTTTCAAATTTGAATTTGCCAATTTACTTTGGTGGGTGCCTTTTTCCATGTGAATTTTATTTATTTATTATGAGTGCTTAGTCAACATAATACATGTGTCTACTTATTATGCATACTTATTGGTCTAGTTTTTAGATTTTTCATTTGCATTCCAACTATGAATCTCCAAGATTATGACACTTTTAATAGTCTCATGTACTCAGGGTTTTTTATTCATCATCTTGTTTTTTACCCCTCATAATCCATGAGTTAATAGTATTATGACACTTAGAATGATATAAAAAATATAGGGTCATTAGACTATTATCTTTATGCATCTTATCAATAGGCACTGAGTGAACATGATCTTTCCACGTGTTATGATCTTGGGCTTCTAGTGGTTCATAAAAAAATGAAAGTGTAATTTTCTTGGTAGACTATAGATTATCATGATGGTTCTTGAGAAGTGTTTAAATTGATGTCAAGGTTAAGTTTGATGTCATTTCTATCAAGTTCAAGGTTGATGTCAATGTGCACTTGGTAAAGATGAATGGTGAAGTGGTATGTGACAAGGAATCCATGTGACAAGAAAGAATTTCAAGGAAACATATTGTCTCTCTATTAAGATATAATTTTAAGGAAATGTAATGATTCTTTTTAGGTTGATGTCAAGGTTCAGTACAAGGTAGGCATGTTTGAGTACCAATCTTTGAGTATAAGGTTCTTGAAAAGCCTAGTCATGACAAGCATAATAATATCATGAACATGTGCATGATGTGCATGGAAAGGTATGTATAGACTTATGATATTTTCCAAGGAGCATTAAAGACATGTGATCAAGGTGTAGAATAATTAATTAGTGTTTCAATTTTAGTTGTTAAGATTCAAAGTACTTGAGAAGCCTAGTCATTATGTTAGTCATAACATGAAGAGACCCTATGAGAAGGTATAATCTTAGTGGCCTAGTGAGATGAATTTATAGAGGCATAATAGGATATATGAGGTTTTTCGAGTATTATTATGAGGCTTTGGATCACTTAAGTGAGTCTCAGGGTAAGCTTACATGGGTAAGACTTATAGACCTAGCATGCAACTAGACTAGTTCTAGACATTGCCTGACCTAATGAGTTGTCATGAGGTATTGTCAAGGAATATGAAGAATATATGATAGTTTTTGAGCATGATAATAGGTTTTATGACATTTATATGATGTGTTGATATCTTGGATAGTGGCTAGATGGTCAATTTCAAGGCCTAATGTGACTTGTAGATCAAAGGCCTAGAAAGTAAATAGAGAGATGGTGGTTAGATAGGTTATCAAGATCAATTTTAAAGGAAAGTGTGAGTATGTGTGCATTGATAGAGGTATTTTATGTTGTTTTAAGTATGTTTACCAAGTTCTAGGTCAAAATTTGAAGGTTAAGGCAATAAAAAGTATTTTGGTGTCTCTCGTGTGCACAGAATGAAGGGTTCTCAACCTAAGAAGAACTTTCAAGTGTTCATTTTAATTTTTAACCTATTAATGGGAGAATAATATATTAATGGTATATTGTTAATGGCCATATATAAAATTTTAAATCATTGGTTTTTAGAATGAAAGGCTAAGATTTATGAATGATCATTAAGACTAGAAGATAGTTTAAACCATCAAAGAACCCTATTAGTGAACCAATATAAAAAATATTGTTATAAAGTGATAAAAATGGATTGTAATGGATATTTAAGTAATTATAGGTTGTATTAAACTCTTCTAAGCACCTTGAGTTGTGATTTGTTTGCTAGGTAAGTGAGTGGACCTTACAAGAAAGTCCTTATTTCTTAGATATTTTTTATAGCAATCAAAGTTGACCAAGTGAAAGTTTATAAATGGATGGAGGATAAATATTGATAATTTTATTTTATTTGTATATTATATCCCTCAAGAGTGCTAAACCAATCTTATAAGTTGACCAGTTGCTAACATGCCTAATGGTGCAGACATGAGAAAACTAGGCATAAGTGAGAGGTTGATTAGGGATGAATCCAAGTGCATGGAGATGTTTTTAGAGACCTATAATACATGTTCATGTTGGATAAAATATTTTAATATCATTTTATTTTATTAAAATTTTGCTCATATGTCAACTTGTCTAGTTCAGATGAGATAATGATGTGCAAGAATATGTGATTGGCCTATAAGACTAATATTGTCATTTGAACATGTTATATTTTTATCTAATATTGGTCTAATGATCCCATAAGATCATAAAAATTCATGAAATTTATATAAAATTTTCTACACAAGTTTGGAAGGTCAAAATCATAGTGACTACTCTTCAAAGTAAACTAGAAATTCTAGGTAAGCAAATTGCAATGATGAGTTTGAGGCTCTATACCCTAAGTTGAAGTATTTAATGCATATGATTTTTTTTTTGGGACATTTATGTCCTATAAATTATTTTTAAAATATTTTATAGTTATTTAAATTTATTGAAATGTTGGAGACAAACGGGATTGACTAGTTCAGGTTTGACTATGTGTACTAAATAAAAAAGATTGGTCTGCAAGACCAATATTTGGCATTAGATAATACGATCCTTATACTTGGGAGTGATCTATAGATGTAAAAAAAATATATTTAAGGTGTCATATTTCATAATAATTATTATTTTTGGTGTTGAATATGAAGTTTTCATGATTGTGTTTTAAGGCTAGTTGGTAGTTCTGAGTGGGCTACTTGCATGGAAGGGTTTGAGTACTTTTGCACTGTGTTGAAAAGTTTAAATCATATGGTGATGAAAATTATGTCATGAATATTTTTTATATATTATTTTTTCCAATTTTTCTTGGAAAATTTGTTTTTATTCTTTAGTTATTTAAGATAGACTTTTTGGGTATGCACAGGCCTAATATGAATAGTACTAATGGTGTGTTCCAAGTAGTGGTTTGAGATAAAAAGTGTTATGAATCCTAGATTAACTTATAAGGGATATATTTTAGTGTTTTATGATATGTTATTTTCATGTGTATATTTTTAAAGTGTTTAATTAAGACAACGTGTAACGTGTCTTAGAACATACCTAATGGGATTAGATCTCTATGAGACCTAAACATGAGATAAGGCCTAATTGAGATAGGTTAGAACTAAAGGGACTTAAATAAAATTTTATACATGTATATTATATGTCCTAATATAAATTTCATGGATTACATAAAAGTGTGAGGGTGTTTTTCTAACTAAAAAAGAGATGAATAAGGGACTTGTATAGATACTAGGCAATTTCAGGCCTATTAAAGTGTAGAGTATAAACAAATAAGATAAAACATTTGTGAGAAGAATAAGGTATTATAGACCATTATAAGATAATATAGGATTGGTGATGAAGCTTTGATGTAGGTTATACATATAAATTTCAAGGTCATATGATCTAATCAAGTCAAGATGAGAGTTATTTGAGCGAAGAAGGCTAGAGGCTAGTTTAAGAGGGATAAAGGTGTGTGAAGAGTTGAGAAAGGAGATCATCATCTATTGTATGATTTAAAATTTATTATGAAGGTTATAAATTGTTTTATATGGATGAGTTTGTGTTGATTCATCTATGGGGTTGGTGCCTCCTTGCAAGTGGGTGTTTACTAAAACCTAGTTGAGTTGGTGATTAGCTAGTTGGGGTTGGTGTTCCATGTGAAGTTGGCGCTTCACTAAAATTGATGTTTGTATTATATGAATGTAGTAAATTTTTAGATATTAGTGGTTTTAAATCCCCTTGAGGGTTTAATACACATAATTTGTATTATCTTGTGTTCTTATATTTCATGCTTGTATAATTGATTGATTATGCATTATTTTATCCACATGCTTGAATGAAAGTTCATGAATGCTTAATTAGAATTGAAATAAAGGTTTATGAAGACTAATTCACACACCATATTATTAATTTTTCTTCTAACATTTGGAATCAGATCTTGGTCCTTTGAAGTAGGTCTAAAATCCTAAAGGAAAATCTTAGAAGTAAAGATGGTTAGCTAGCAAGCTCATGGTGATTTCTCTACCAATAAGGCTCCATTATTTAATGAATCTAATTATGCATTTTATAATGTCAAGATGAAGATATATTTTATGCTCCAAGGTCATGATATTTCACAGTTAGTTTTGGATGGCTATAGTGTTCCTATTAATCCACCAACTGATGCAATAGGTAAGAAAGCTAGTAAAAACAACTCCAAGGCAATGAATGTTATTCTTTATGGCCTATCAGATGAATTACTTGTGAAGATAATGCACTATGAATTATTTAAAGAGATATGGGAAAAATTGAAGACTATCTATGAAGGAGACACCAAGGTAAAGATGGATAAGTTTTAGACCCATCAAATATAGTTTGAAAGCCTGAAGATGAAACCATTACATCTTACCTGTTGAGGGTTGATGAAGTTGTCAATATCATTAGAATTTTGGGAGAAGACATGAAATAATTTATTTTTTTTCAAAAAAAATTGAGATCACTAACTCCTAAGTTTGAATCTAAGGTGTATTTAGTAGAAGAGATGTAAGATTTGGATAATCTAGAGATAGATGGGCTTCATGGCATATTGATTGCCTATGAGATGAGAACTAATGAAGAAAGACCTCCCAAGAAGGAAGAAGATTTCAAAGTTGAGAAGAGGTCAAAATCAAAGATGGTCAAGGATGAGGAATGCTCAGATGTTGATTATGATCAACTAATAGCCATGTTTGCAAGGAAGTTAAGGTTTGGATTTGGTAAGTATGTGAGTAAGTTTCCATTCAAATGTTTCAACTATGGTAAGATTAGTCAATTTATATCCAAATGTCCTAACAAGGATAATATGAGCATGATGAACATCATGGAGATGGAAATAATACTTATAATCTTGATAAAAACAAGGAGTTTAGGAAGTATGAAGGTAGGAAATGAACTTTAAAAAATAAAAGAAGTTTTTATACTAAAGAAGATAACTTTTTTGATGTAAGTGAATCAAGTGCATCTGAGAGTGATGATGATAGTAATGAACCTGAACATCACAATAATGAAACACTATTCATGGCTATAGAATCAGATAATGAGTGTTCCTCAAATGGGAAAGGTCTTATGGTTGATGTAGAATCTGATGAATAAGAAGCTAAAGTGAACCTTGAAGCAGAGTTGGTAAGTACCCTAGAGGGGTTGAAGTTCCAAAAGAGAAAGAATCACAAAATAATATCACTAGTTAAGGACTATGAGGATCAGACTGTCTTGTTTGAGAAAATTTTAAGTAATGCTTCCTAGGAGTATGATGAGATCATTAATCAAGTTGAGGCACAATGGAGGTAGTCAATGCAAGCCTAAAGGTTAAAGAGGAAGAATACATCAGGTATGAAACTAAAGTAGAATTCTTGAAAGTTGAGTTGGATCAAGCATATAACAAGGTGAAGAGATTTATGAATATTGAAATGAGCACTGAGGCTCTAGATGATATATTAAGTAATCAAAAGTTTTCAAGTGACAAGATAGTTCTTGGTTTAAAAGAAGACCAAAATGTGACAACTCAAGTCAAAGATAAGGATATTAAAGACTAGAAGGTCAACATGAAAAGACCTATCAAACAACCTAATGCTATAAGGTATGATATTTCATTCAATGGTTAATATTATCACAAAATATTTCACCCTAGAAGAGGGTGTTCAAGAATATTCCATATTTGGGAAACATGTAAACACTTCCAAGTATGTGGGTGTACTTATAGTGGAAGTGAGCCTCTAGATTTAGGGGCTAACTCCCTGAATGTATATTGAAGTGATTTCACCTATGTTAATGTTTGTTTATGGAGAAAAGAGTTATAGTTTGAATGAATTGAACCTATTCTAATGGGAAAATACACCAATATGTTTTCCATATGACCATCACATTTCATTCACTAAGAAATAAAGAATACAGACTAGTCTCAAAGTCCTAAGGGATTCTAACATGAGTGTTTCAATATAGAGGTGAGATGTATGAAGCAACATAAGGCAAATGAACTAGAGGGAAAATTACACACTATAAGGAAAATAATACACTTAAAAGGAGCCTAAAACACTTGAATACACTCTATATGACCTATTATAATGAGATTTTCTTGCAAAAGACATGAAAGGACAAGGAAAAGTAAAGAATATAATCACTAAAATTAACCATTCATCACTTTGTACACTCGAACAAGATATTATTAAACTCAAAACCAAGTTGATTGAATTATTCTAAGGCAAAATGTGACATCAAACTAGTAGGACTTTACCATACCCAGTGTGGTCTCTTTTATAAAGGCCAAAATGGTAGCTACTTATAGAATTTCAGAGAGGAGAAAGAATGAATTTCAAAGGTCACTAGAACACATGTCCAATTGATAACCATTTAGATTACAGGGAACTGGAGTATGAAATATAATATGAATTATTCCCAATACAAGTGTCCATATAAACCATGATAAACTCTCCAAAATGATGTATATACTCTTCAACTAACCTTTGTGAAACTACCTTCATCATGGATTATCTCTTGAGCATTTAAAATTGAATTGGAGAGAGTTGACACATATCTACTATCTAAGTGAGGTTTGAAAATGATATAACAATCATAATATATGCTCCTAACTACTATCTATCTTCTATACACTTGTATTCATCATCTGCAATCATTTATTATTTTTTGGGACTTTGTTCTTCACATTTGGCAATCACTATTCCTCTTGAGTCTTCGACTGCGCTTTCATGGTAGCATATGAGTCTAAAGAGATTGATTTGATATATAATCCTCAAACCTACATATTTTTCCATGTGGCATTCCATTGCCACATTGTTCATTCCATTATAAACTATGCCTATTGTCATTTGGACATGTAGCCTCATCTTGTCCATTTGGAACCCACTTGAATTTTCTCTGTTGATCTCATTTGGAGTCTTTTTGCTTCAACCTTTAATGCTAGACAATGATCATTGATTCGAGGTATTGAGATTATGACATATGGTAGCATTTCATTCAATCTAAGCTCATTAAACTTTGAATCTCACTTGTATTATTGATCTGCTTGGTATAATTGAACACATACCATTGATTTTTCCTAGACCCACTAAATCTATTAGGTTGTCCTTGCACTATCAGATCTAGATGTATGTTTGAATGCCAATCATTGTATATACTCCCATTTGAATTCAAATGGATATTTTATGAAAAATTATTTTGACATTAATGTGCCCATCTTGACATGCACATGCCCTTCATAATTTGAACCCCAATGGTTAATTGCCGAGAATTATTTTGACATTCACGTGACCATCACTGATATCCATGTGATCATCATTATCTGCTTGTTCAACTTTAAATATTTATATCTCAAGATAGAGATGTCATCAAGATGCCATATTTTTGGGGTATGTTCTTAGCACTAAGGTAATTGATTTCATGTGATCTTTTGTCTATGTGAGGCTTTATAATCACATTTATAATATGCACAAGTGAGCTGACCTATCTATTTCTACATGACATCCTATGATGGTCTGGTCTAGTTAGAGTTGTGTTATGATATTTTGTTTAATCCTATAAAGATCCAATAATTTATTGATGCATATCCAAACTTTTCCTGCTCTAAACTACTCTGACACTATGAAAACCTATTACTTGCATATAAGACCCCTAAATGACCCTAAAGTGACTCATATTGACATAAGACTTAATTAGACTATGACAAATGATAAAATGGAATTAAATTACATTAAATGAACTATAGAACACCCTATGACACTATGTTAGACCCTTATATAAGTTTTTGACTATTTGGGGGGTTGACCCATTTTGAATTATGGTAAAAATGGTTAACATTCTTGGTGATTTCCCAATGGTGGTATGCTTTTTATGCCATGACCAATTGCCTAATCCTATCCATTAGGTTATGGAGTCACATGTACACAAGTTTGACATAAAAATTGCCTTAAAATGACACGCCAAACAACAAGAATAAGACAAAAAGTAGAAACACACATGTGTTCAACTAGAACACTTGGGAACATAACACACACAACTAAAACCAAACATACACCTAATTTACTATTTAAAAAATTGACCCTCAATACCTTAGTAGTAAGGATTCAAATGTATCCCATTCATATGGATAGATATATCCTCTCCATTCATCCTTGCTAATTGGAAATAATTTATTTGCTTGCACTTGATGATGACATATGGTCCACTCCATAAGGTATCAAATTTGGTATGCCTCCCTTGTTTTATTCTATCTTCATCCCATTTCAACATTATATCACCTTCTTAGAATGTTATTAAATTTTACTTATTGTCAAAAAACCTCTTCATTATTACTTGGTGATGTTCCATGGCTTGATAGCCTTTTCTCTAGTCTCTTGTCGCTCCATTAATTATGTAAATCTTACCTCCATTGGAGTGTTTTCAAGAAACTCTAAATCAATAAGCTCTTAAGAAATAGACAACGTAGCCTCTCTTCCATAGAAAAGCATAAAAAAATAATTCCCTATTGACCTCTTGGGAGTTATCCTATCAACCCATAAGGATACCTTTAATCTGGTGTGCCAAGCCTTTTGGTTATGCTCTAAATTTATCTTGATGATTTTGATAATTTTCTTGTTAGTAGATTCATCCAACCCATTACCTTGATGGTAATAGTTAGATGAAGTACTCAAGAATATGCCATTACTACTTGCCCAATCAGTTGTCTTATCACTCATAAAATCAAGATCATTGTTTGAAATAATAGTAGAAGCAGTACCAAACCTTTTTATGATGCTTTTATAGAACTCCAAGATAGAATTATCATTAGCTTCCTTCAATACTACTACCTCAACCCACCTTGTAAAATAGTCAGTTGCCATGAGTATCCATTTATGACTAATATTTTATGGGGGGTTTTTCATGCTAATGAAATCAAGACCTATTGCATGAAAGGTTGATCTACGTTGATAAGCTTCAAAGGGAGAGATGCAAGATTCTATTTTCCCATAAAGAAAGCACATTGTACACATCTTCTCACCCAAGCTGCATAAGGTTCATTTTACTGGGCCATATAAAAAATATGTGGAGGTTCCAAATTGAATTAGATTCATAATGGTGGAGAATTAGTTTAAAAGGTGTATCATTACATAGGTGAATCATATGATGCCACATGATGAATGATGTAAGTGAATACTAATAGTATGTAGATAGATGCCTATGAAACATAATTAAACACTGGTATGACACATGGTGTGGGTGGATGTTGATATCATTTAGGTAAACATCGAATGATGTGGGTAGATGCTGACATCATGTAGATAGATGTTTTTACAATGTAGATGGATGCTAGTAATATGCCAACAAGCATTGAATGACACATCATGGTGTTGATGATAATCCAAATTATGAGTTGACATTCATCCACACACATCATGCATTAGGGTTTTTTACATGTACCTGATAATCATCCACATCATGCTGATGAATGATGGTGTGATATGGGTGCTTGTCTAGGATGTGCAGAATAAGGCCAGCATTATGTACTTACCACATGGCTTCATAAATATTAAATGTCAAGGGAAGATTATTTATAGTGTCTCTCCATAGTGAGAAGGTTCTTGGGCATGTATGTGGGATAATTATCCATCATACTTGGACATCATTAGTCTATAGGCATTTCTGGACACCACTATACATTGACAAACATTAAGAGGTTATAGCTAGATACCCATAGATTGTTAGTGGATGCCTATAGACTTTAGGCATCTAACATTAACCTATGAGCATCCACCAATAACCTAAAGGCATCCACTGATAGCCTACATGATGTCTAACATTAGACACCCATAGCCTATAGTTAGATTCCCATAGCCTACTGGCAGATGCTTGCAGTCTGCTAGTGGATGCTTGCAAGTTGTAGGCATCTTCCAATAGCTTACATGCATCCACCTATAGGATGTAGGTGTCCATCGACAGGAATCTAATGGTCATTCACCTATATTCTTCAAGAAGATGCATGTAGACTTCTAGTATCTACTTGTAGGCTATTGGTGCCCACATATAGAGTTAAAAGTCCTTAAAAACCAAGTTTTATCTTTATTTTTCCTATTCTTTTTTCTTTTATTGACACATAATTTACATAGTACATAGTATGAGTTTACAATACAGATAATCGGCATCCACCCAATGGTATATGGTGAATTCCTTAGGATTGACTTTTCAAGGTACCAATAAACTACATTTATATGAGGAAATTTATATTCAAATGTAGGTGAATCTCTCCTTGAAATTAACTTTGACCCTAAAAATTTAGGTGATCCTACCCTGTCCGTCACTCCATAAAAATCACCAAATGTTGACTTCAAAAATGGAATATTAATAGATTAACAAATATTCACCACTATTAAAAACCCTACCCAAGAATGGTAGTCCTTGAAGAGGCTAGGCCAATAATATCCTATCCTCATGATCTTAGAAGCTATGGATCTTGGGGAGAAGTCCTCCTGCTATTCTATCATGGAACTTCTCAAGAAACACTCTAAACTAGTCATTATCAATAGACATTAGAGTATCCCTTCTAAAAATCGCACCATCTATAAGGCAAAATGGAATAGCTTACAATCTAAAATATCTCCTTTGAGATCTACTCATATCATTAGGATACTCACCACTTTGAAGGAGTCTAATCACATATTATGTCTAACTTTGTATATACAAGGAATCAATTGGTTAAGATCAACCATGATTGACTAGAGCCTCTTATTTTGACTCATGTAGATCTGAAGCTAGGTGTTCATAAAGGCCTTTACCCCTTATCAGTTTTCTTACATTGATATTTTCTCAAAAGAAACTCATTGGTACTAGGATGAGAGACCATAACATGAATTTTATTATTTTAAACCATATGTATAAACTTCTTTAGTCCCCTTACAACAACAAGGACTTGTTTCTCCATGAAGGTGTACTTGACTTCATAATCTTCTAAACCTTGACTAAATAATGCAATTGGTTGATCCACACCCTCATCATTCTTTTGCATTAACATGGTTGAGATAGTATCAAGGTTATCAAATGAATACAACATGAAGTCTCTGGAAAAATTAGGATTCACAAGAGGATCTTGTGCAATTTCCTTATTAATGGCCTCAAAACTATTATTTCCTTTCTTAGTCCAAGAAATGACCTGATTCTTTCTAAGCATGGTTGTGATAGGCTTTACCAAAGATGAAAAAATAGGTATGAATCTCTTTAAAAAATTATCTTACCTAAGAAACTTTTTAAACTTTTCTTATGTAAGGGAAATGATAGGCCTAAAATATCCTCTATTATTTTAGGATCAATAGCCAAACCATCCTTAGACATAATGTGTCCTAAGATCTTACCTTCATGGACAACAAAGTTACATTTTTTTGGATTAAGAGATAATCCATATTACCTACATTATTCAAATACTTGTATCAAGTATTGCATATGTTCATTAGCATATTTAGAAAACACTATTATATCATCTAGATAAATTAACATCTCATTAATCAAAACTTTAAAGGCCATGTCCATTGCCCTTTGAAAGGTATCACCAACATTTGACAAACCAAATGGCATATTTCTATATGCAAAATTTCCCCATTTAGTAGTGAATGTTATCTTTAATTGATCAACCTTATTCATTAGAAACTGATTATAACCTGAATATCCATCTAAAAGAGAGAAATATAGAGAACCTAAAACCACTTGAAAAATTTAATCCAATGAAGGTAGATGATAGTGATATTTGAGTGACACACTATTAAGATCTATAAATTCCACACAAAGTCTTATCTCCCCATTCTTCTTTCTAATAGGCAAAATGTTAGCTACCCATGTTGAATGCTTGATCGAAAAGATTATTTCAAATTCAAGAAGTTTAGTTTGCTCTAACCTCATGAGTTTCTCAACCTTGGGATTGATGGGTCTTTGTTTCTATCTAATTAGTTTTTAACTCTATGTTCCAATTCAATTGTATGGTACTCTAGGATAGGATGAAATCCTTTGAGATATTTATATTCCCAAGCAAAGATATCATGAAACTCTTTGAAGATCAAGAATCTTTCATATTTATCCTCTTTTTTAGACATACTCACTTTCTCCTTATTCTTTTGATCATTCTGATTGAAGATAATTTATAAGGTCACCAGACCCTTAGGTATCTTATTTGTCCTTAGCTACACAATTTGATCACCAAACTATTCTTGGAGTCTCCTTTGATTCCTTGAAGAAAACTCAAACTCATTTTGTAAGAAGTATGCAATGTGTTTGTCACTATCAAACACTTACCAAGACATTTTATTATCAGGTAAAAAAGGTTTGATAATGATCTTAATGTGATATTGTTTACCCTCTTCATTTATGGTAGTTAGAGTATCAAATTGAGTTCCTTTAATAGCTAGTCTATCAGCATGATTATTTTGAATGCATTAAAGTCTTCAAGTAAATCCAATACCTATGCTTATATGACTTAATAAAGGGTTTTTGGTAGAAAACACATTCCTAATGTGATAAAAAACTAATTCACTATCTCTACATACTTGCAAGTTCTTGATTCCTCTTCTCCTTGCCCATTGAAGGCCATAAATAAAACCTTCATACTCAGCCACATTACAAGTACAACTAAAATGAAATATATATGAATCATACTATTTTTGTTTACATTGGGAGACCAACATAACATCGACTCTTGCACTAACTCTACTTCTTGAACCACAAAAATACATTTTCCACATCTCATCATCTTCACCTTCTTTTTCGGCAAGTAAAGGTGTTGGTATTCTTTCTTCATGTATACAATATACTCCTAGACCATTTTCCTCCATAAATGCATAAGGATCATTCTCATAAGTATTGATAACATATTTATAAATAAACAAATCATAAATTCCTTCAATCTTGGAAGAAGTACCATCATCTATAATATAAACTTTTTCTTCATGAACCACACAATTCAAATTAGAACTTGTTTCAATGTAAGGTTCTATATCAAATATTGTAAGATGTTGTGTCCTAATTATCACCTTGGTCCCATAACTTGTAATAAATTACAATAAGGACCAATCAACTAAGAGATAACCACCAATCTTGGTTGTAAATTCTCTTTATAGATAGATTGTAAAGTGGGTTGGGAGGTCAACAACAACTATGTCTTGCAAGATAAGAAAACTAGGACAATCATGAAAGAAAACCTTCATGTTTTTAATTATCCCTATGATCTTGGAAGGTATACCATATATTTGGAGAAATAATTTTATATGTGGATCATATTTTAGGCCTAATTTATCAGTTACTACTTTGGGCATAAGTGAAGTAGAAGTTCCACTGTCAACTATGCAATTATGGACCAATTTGTCACCTGCTATGAGAGTGAGATAAAATTGTGTAGGTTTCTCAACCTTAGTACATGGTTTAATAATGATATTATGGAAAATTTCAAGGAAAACATGGATATGACTTTGATTTGAAGGAGGGACACTAGTAGGGATAGTAGATAATTATTTCTGTAGGAGCTCTTTTTGACCCAACATATGAAGAACATCCCAAAGGGAAATGGATGTTTTAGTACTCTTCAATGAATATAAAATGTTTAAATAATCCATACCTAATTTCTCTTGGATTCTTGGAAGCAAGGAAGTGATATGAACTTGAGGAGTTGGAGTGCCTTGATCAGTCCTCCAATATTCTTATTTGAAAGATGTGCAAAGTTATTTAAGGTTGCCGCATATATAGCCATACCTTATTGCTTTGTACAAGGATTGAATGAGATTTTAGGCACATTAATATATACACCTAAACATTTCTTATTGGATCTAGTGTTGTCTACAACATAGGTTCCTTGATTAAGCATAAAAGTGTCCTCAACTAGGAAGTTTATAAAGATCTCTCCTTGAGGCTACCCACCTTCACTTATCTTCATCATGAATTCATCTTCAGCTGATAAGAGAGAAGTAAATCCTCATTGAGAAACAAGATCTTGCTCTCAAATTTCACTAGCATCCATGAATTGGCCTTGTTGTCAATCTTCTCCTTGTACCAAATTTCTATGAATTGGTACAATCTATCTTGAATTAGTGGTAAAGTTAGGATTGTATACATTGGTAGGAGTTTTGGGGTTAGGTTTCCATTGAAATCTTCCCATTACATAATGTTTTCCAAATTTTATTGGTAAGGGTATGGATTTTGATGAGAATCTAGTTGCATATTGACTCGCTTAAGCTGAGCTTTTAGCATTTGATTTTTTGCATATGGATCCATGGCATTTTCTACCTTATTAGGATTAGCTTTAGGCTTGGTATTAACATTTGAAACTAAGGATGTATTTGGATTAATAGAAAAATTATGAGACAAAGGAGACATAGATAATTAATAGGAAATCTTTCATTTTGGATGAGACCATTCTCAACTTTGATAAAAATTTTATATATTTTAGAGAGAGTGTAACCCCCCATATATTGAAGCATGAAAAAAAATTAGTACCAATGGCTCTCAAGTAAGTATGAAACACAAAACTAGGAGGTCTCATAGGAGGATTAAATATAAACCAAGTCTTTTGAAACCTCTCATTGAAATCATGCATCATTTCTTTAGATATTCTTTTGATAAAATTTAGTTGATCTATGAGAAAGGCATGATCACCTTCATTTCAAAATCTTGAGCTCAAAAATACTCCAAAATCATCCCATGATGTAATGTATCCACCTTCTAAAGTCATATACCACGCAAGAGCTTTCCCCATAAGGGACATGTCAATGAGGCTAATATCAATGTTCTCTTGAGTGATATTATGGAATCTACAAAAATTAGAGACATCCCTAATGTGCTCACTAGGTGTAACATGACTCTCACCATTGAATATGGGCACACCTTTTGTGGAATTAAGAGGAATAACATCATATAATTAAAGGTGGATTGGATTTTTAGTGTTGAAGGTAGGGAAAGAATGAGGTATATCCATATATTCTTCAAACTCCTCAAATTCTTCAATTTATTAAATCTCTTAAATTTCTTCCTCTAGAAAAATTTACCAGTTCTCTAAAGGGAAGATTAGGCCGAGGATACTAAACATCAAGGAGAAGTTCAAGCTGAATAGGTGGATTAATGGGGTTGATCATTCTACTAGAGGATGACCTAGTGAGAACCATGAATTATGAGAGTAAGTTTATATCTAGATAATGATATTAAACTATATTTTACCTTAATGGAGTCAACAAATGTTGAGTGGTACACTAATTTTTAAATGATGTTGTCAAGACCAACATTCACCTTACCAAGTTATCTTGAAGATAATGGTCCAACCGGGCATGAAAAATTGATTATCACCAAATCTTGCACTCTAGAAGAGGGTGTTTAAGCCTCTTCCATATTTGGTCAACATGGAAACACTTTCATTTATGTCGATGTACCTATAGTGAAAGTGAGCCTCTAGATTTAAGGGTTAACTCCCTAAATGTATCTTGAAGTGCTTTTACCTATGCTAATGTTTACTTATGGGGAAAAGAGTTAAAATTTGTATTAATTGAATATATTCTAATGGGGTGATACACTAAGATGTTTTCCACATGACCATCACACTTCATTCACTAAGAAATAAAGCATAGAGACTAGTCCTAAAGGATTCTAACATGAGTGTTTCAATATAGAGGTGAGATATATGAAGCAACACAAGGAAAATGAACCAGAGGAAAAATTACACTCTCCAAGGACAATAATACACTTTAAAGTATCCTAACACACTTGAATACACTCTATATGACCTATTATAATGGGAGTTTACTATAGAAGACATGAAAGGACAAGGAAAAGCAAAAGATAAAATCATTGAACTTAACCATTCATCACTTTGCACACTTAAACAAGATATTATTGAACTTAAAACTAGATTGCTTGAATTATTATAAGGCAAAATGTGACATCAAACTAGCAGGGCTTCACCATACCAAGTGTTGTCTCTTTTACAAAGGCTAAAATGACAACTACTTATAGAATTTCAGAGAGAGGAGAAATAATGAAGTTTAAAAGTCACTAGAACACATGTCCAATCAATAACCAGTTACATTGTAGGGGACTAGAGTACGAAATAGACCATTGATTATTCCTAAGACAAATGTACATATAAACCATGATAAAATCTCTAAAATGGTGTAAAGACTCTTCAACTAACCTTTGTGAAATTTCCTTCATCATAGATCATCTCCTGAGTATTTGAAACTAAATTGGAGAGAATTGACACATATGTACTATCTAAGGGAGGTTGAAACATGCTATGATATTCATAATATGTGATCTTAACTTCTAGATATATTCTAAACACTTATATTCATCATCTTTAGTCATTGATTACTTTTCTGGACTTCATTCTTTACATTTTGTAGTCACTATTCATCTCAGGTCTTTGATTGAGCTTTCATGGCAACATATGAGTCTGAAGAG
Organism: Torreya grandis; assembly: GCA_037957365.1. NCBI lineage: Eukaryota > Viridiplantae > Streptophyta > Pinopsida > Cupressales > Taxaceae > Torreya > Torreya grandis. The sequence continues at coordinate 3,562,438 of JARHVA010000771.1, read as the reverse complement.
CTTGCTTTGCTATAGAATCCTTCATCCTACATAACTTCCCATGTGGCATTACCTTTTCATGTTGCTCATTCCATTATAAACTATGCCTATTATAATTTGGACATGTAGTCTCATCTTGTCCATTTAGAACCCAGTTTAATTTGTTCTATCGATCTTGTTTGGAGTCTCTTTACTTCAACCTTCAATTCTAGACATTGATCATTAATCTAGGGTCTTAAAATTATGACATTTGGTAGCATTATATTTAATCTGAGCTATTTGACCTTTGATTCTCACTCATACCATTTATTTTCTTGGTATAATTGAATGCATACCATTTATTTTGCTAGGACCCACTAACTCTATTAGGTTATCCTTGCACTGTTAGATCTAGATGTACATTTAAATTCCAACCATTAGATATGTCCCTGGTTAATTCAAACAACTATTTTACAAGACTTTATTTTGATGTATGCATGCCCACCATTGATGTTTTCATGATCAACACTTATGTTCATGTGCCCATCATAATTTTAACCCCAATGGATAATTGTTGAGCTTTATTTTGATATCCATACGACTGTCACTGACGTCTACATGATCATCACTATTTGCTTGTTCAACTTTAAAGATTTATATCTTGAGATAGAGAGCTCATTAAGATACCATATTTTTAGGGGAATTTTTTGGCTATAAGGTCATTGATCGCATGTGATATTTTGGCCATACATAAGCACATTTATAATATGCACAAGTGATTTGACACCTCTTTTTCTACATTACATTTTGTGATAGTTTGGTCTAGTTATAGTTGTTTTATGAGATTTAGCTTCATCATATATATCTCTAATAAGTTATAAAAGCATATGAAAACTTTTCCCATGACTATGAATAGATCAAACACCATGAAAACCTGTTAATTTCATAAAAGACCCTAAAATGACCCCTAAGTGACTCACATTGACATAACACTAAATTAGACTATGACCAAGGCTAAAATGGCATTAAATTACATTAAATGAACTATAAAACACATTATAAAACTATGTTATATCCTTATATAAGTTTTTGAATATAGATGAGGTTGACCTATTTTGACTTATGGTGAAAATGGTCAATAGTTACTGTTTTGTAAGCAGTCAATTTGGTCATAAAGCAAGAGAGTGTAGAAGACCCTCAAAGAATTAGTACTCATGGAACTATAGAAGGAGTCACAATTAACATCAATAAAATGGTATGTATAATGTGGTTTGATATATATATCATAAGACATGACACATTGGAAGATTTTATCCTAATAGAGTTAGAAGGTCATCAAGTCAAAACAAGAGGTTTGAAGCCCCCAGAGTGCAAGAAAGAAGGTAAATGAATGTATGTAAACGAAAGATAGTGAATATGAGTCATGGTCAGTCTAAAATCTCAAGTGGACTATTTTATATGATAGAACATGATTGAAATGTAAAATCAAGTTAGGAATACCTATTGTTAGGTCATATTAATGATTAAATGATTGATGAAGAGATCAAGCCTAAAAGGATATTAAAAGACATTCAGTCTTTTGAAAGCATGGAGATCTAGAAATATCCCAAACTAGTGTTATTTTAGTGATATATGGAAAGGGGTGACTTTATTAGGCTTCATGAAGACACTCTTATATTAGTATAATCATGGTGGATGTTTGGTTTGAGGGGGAGCTATTCAGGTCATTGACTGAGTTTTATCTATGTTGAGAAATGGACTTGTGTTCTAAGTTCATCTAAAGGAGGTATGCATGAAGTAAGGGGGATGATGTTCTTATGTTGATTCATAACCTATGTTGCAATAAGGTGTGATTTTAGATGATATTTTTTTGAAGACCCTTTGTCAATAATATCAAAGGGGGAGAAAGTTCAAGAAGGGAGTTTGACCAGATTGGTGGAGATGAGAGTGCTCTAATTAAAGAATATTTTTCCATCAATGACAAAGGGGGAGAAATTTCAAGAAGGGAGTTTGAATAGATTGGGGGAGATGAGACTTCTCTAATTGAATAATATTTTTCCATCAATGAAAAAGGGGGAGTTTTTTTAGAAGTGTTGTCATTGATGTCAAGGACAAGGTTGATGTCAAGGTGCACCTGGTAAATATGCATGGTAAAGTGGTATGTGATAAGGAAGCCATGTGATAATAAAGAATTTTAAGGAAAAATAATTATTTTATAAGGTTTATGTCAAGTTTTAGTATAAGGTAAGCATGTTTGAGTACTAGTCCTTAAGTTCAAGGTTCTTGAGAAGCCTAGTCATGACAAACATAGTCATATCATGAACATGTGCATGATGATCATGGAGAGGTATTTATATAGGTATGATATTGTATAAATATCATGAAAGGAATGTGAGAAAGTTTTATAATCATAAATTATTGGTTCAAAGTCATTTGTTAAGCTTCAAAGTACTTGAGAAGCCTAACCATGATGCTAGTCATAGCATGAAGAGACCCTTTGATAAGGTATAAGCTTGGTGTCCTAATGATATGAATGAAAAGAGACATAATAGGATATATGATGTTTATTTATAATTATTATGAGGCTTTGGATCACTCAAGTGAGTCTCAAGGTCAGCCTATATGGGTAAGACCTACAGACCTAGTATGCAACTAGACTATTTCTAGACCTTGTCTCACCTAATGAGGTGTCATGAGGTATTTTAAAGTCATAATAAAAATGTATGATAGTTTTTTATAATTATAATAGGTTTTATGACATTTATATGATGTGTTGACATCTTGGATAGCGGATGTAAGGTCAATTTCAAGGCCTAATGTGACTTACATGTCAAAGGCCTAAAAAGCAAAGAGAGAGATGGTGGTCAGATGGGCTATCAAGATTATTTTTTAAGGAAAGTGTGAGTATGTGTGAATTTAAATAGGTATTTCATGTTTTTTAAATTATTTTTACTAAGTTTTAGGTCAAAATTTGAATGTTAAGGCAATAAAAAGTGTTTTAAGGTCTCTCGTGTGTAAAGAATGAAGGTTTCTCAACCCGAGAAGAACTTTCAAGTGTTCATTTGCATGTGTAACCTCTACATAGGAACCTAATATATTTATTTTATATGGGTAATGTTCCTAGATCAAATTTCCAAGCATTGGTTTTTGGAATGAAGGGCTAATTTTATGAATGATTGTTAAGACTGGAAGATGGTTTAAACCCTCAAAGAACCCTAATAGTGACCCAATATGAAAAATATTATTTTAAAGTTATCATAATGGATTTTAATGGATATTTAATTAATTATAGGTTGTATTAAACTCTCCCAATCACCTCCATATGTGATTTTTTTGTTAGGTGAGTGAGTGGACCTTATAGGAAAGGCCTTATTTCTTGGAGATTTGTTGTAGCAATCAAAGTAGATAAATGGATGGAGGATAAATCTTGATAATTTTATTTTATGTCCATGATGGTTTATTATTATTTTATAACCATAAGGAGTGGTAAATTAGTCTTACAAGTTGACTAGTCGCTAATAGGCCTAATGGTGTAGACAATGAGAAAACTGGGCAAAAGTGAGAAGTTGATTAGGGATGTGTTATCATGGATTAGGAATGAATACAAGTGCATAAATATGTTTTTTAAGACATATAATACATTTTAATAATTTATATAATATTTTTAGATCATTTTATATGATGAAAATGTTGATCATATGTTGGCCTATCTAGTTCAGTTGAGATAATGAGGTACAAGACTATGAGATTGGTCTACAAGACCAATATTATAATTTGACCATGTTATATTTATAAATAATATCTTTTTAATGATCTCATAAGATAATATAAATTAATTTAAATTCTCTAAAAGTGTCTACACAAGTTTGGAAGGTCAAAATCACCTTGACTAGTCTTCAAGGTAAACTGATAATTCTGGGTAAGCAAGTTACAATAATGAGTTTGAGGCCCTATGCCTTGAGATGACGTATAAATTGAATTTGATGTTATTTTGTGGTACATTTATGTCCTATATATTATTTTCATAATATTTTATAGATATTGAAAGTGATTGAAATGTTGGAGACAAAAGGGGATGACTGGTTCAAGTTTGACTGTGTGTACTGAAGACAAAAAATTGGGTTGTAAGACCAATATTTGGAATTAGACCTTATGATCCTTATACTTGAGAGTGAACTATATATCTAAAATAATCTATTTAAAGTGTTATATTTCATATTAATTATTATTTTAGGTGTTGAATATCAAGTTTTCATGACTATGTTTTGAGGCTAGTTGGTAGTTCTAAGTGGGCTACTTGCCGAGAAGGGTTTGAGTAATTTTTTCCTATGTTGAGAAGTTTAAATAATATGGTGATGATGATGAGGTCATGTATATTTTTTATATATATATATTTTTTCCATGTTTTCTTTTCAAATTTGTGTTTATGGTTTAGTTATTTAATACAGACTTTATAGGTATGCACATGCCTAATATGAATAGTACTAATGGTGTGTTTCATGTAGTGGTTTGAGATTAAAAGTGTTATGAAGCCTAGATAATATTATAATGGATATATTTTATTTTTTTATGATATTTTATTTCCATGTGTGGAGTTTTCAAGTTTTCCAAAGAAGACAAAGTGTAATCTATCTTAGAACAGACCTAATGGGATTAGGTCTTTATGAGACCTAATGGTGAGATAAGGCCTAATTTAGATAGGTCAGACCTGAAGGGACTAAAATAATGTTTATCCATATATATGATATTTCATAATATCCATTTCATGTCCCAGATAAGAGGGTAAGTGTGTTTGGCTGAGTAAGAAGGCAATGAACAAGTGACTTGTATAAATACTAGGCAGTTTTAGGCTTATTAAAGCATAGAGTGTAAGTGAATAAGATAACACATTTGTGAGAAGAATAAGGTATTATATACCATTATAATATAATAAATTATAAATTATGAAGCTTTAATATAGGTTATACATATAAATATCGAGGTCATATGATGTAATCAAGTCAAGAAGAGAGCTATTTGAGCGAAGAAGGCTAGAGACTAGTTTAAGAGTGATAAAAGTGTGTGAAGATCTGAGGAAGAAGATAATAATATATTGAATGAGAAACAAGGTATTTATAAGGTGATCAATTTTTTTGTTTGGTTGAGTTTGTGTTGAGTCATCTAGGGGGTTGGTGCCTCCTTGCAAGTGGGTGCTTGTTAAAACCTAGCTGAGTTGGTGATTAGCTAGTTGGGGTTGGTGATTCACTAAAATTGATGTTTATATTATAAGAATGTAGTTCATTTATATATATCAGTGTTTTTTCATCCCATTAAGGTTTTACCACACATAATTTTTGTTATTTTATGTTCTTATGTTTCATGCTTGTATAGTTGATTGTTTATGCATTGTTTGATCCACATGCTTGAATAAATGTTCCTAAATGCTTAAGTGGAATTGAAAGAAAGGTTTTTTAATATTGATTCACCCCCATCTCCATCATTTTTCTTCCAATAATGGTGACACATGGATGAATCTCATGAATCTAGAGGTTCTTTCATTTTTACCCTTGTACATTTTTGAAAAAGTTATGAACCTCTGAGATAATGACACATGGATGACTCTTGGGGATTCAAACACTTAGAATTATGAAAATGTATTTATTTTTGATAGGGTTTGATCTTCTGAGATGACAAAACATGGATGACTCTATCCTATAAAAAAATAAATCTTTGGGATGAACCTTTAATTGAGGGGGATCCAGATTACCATGATGGTGACACATGGATAGTTCTTGGGATAGGAAAAATAAAATATTGAGCATGTATATTTGATTGATAGTCTCTATACTTTTGAGATGATAACAAGTGGATTACCCACATTGATTTGAATAATTTCAGAGATAAGGTTATGTACTATGGTCCTCTATACTCTTAGTGAATGGGATCATGCCACATGGTTGAAACTCTATGGATATTTTAAACCTTGACAATGTATTTTTCCTGACTGGTCTCCTAGTTTTTGAGTTGATTCAATAATGGCACTTATATTATTTAGTGATTCATAGGATATGAGAAAAAAATAGGCCCAACTATTGAAATACATGTTACAAGTAGCCATGATTTCAATAGGTGGATGAATCTCAATGCTCCAGAGGTTCTCAATAAGCTACAACCTTGGGATACTTAGGATTAATTAGGCATGAACATGTAGCCACATAATTTCACCAAGGACCAATTATGAAATAAGTCTAAGTCCTAGAATTAATCCTACACACAATCAAGAGTTTAGATGCACTAAAAAATCACTTTATTGGCTCTGTTAGTCAAATAAAACCTAAAAATTTGATATGAGAAATGAAGTCTGAGTTGATAAATAAAATAACCTCCTACCATGTCCAAAATTTTAAATTTTCTTTAAAATATAAAATTAAACTCAAACAAACCTTAGGTTACTTTAATAGATTTAATATTTGGAATTCTAAGGTTCATATATAACCATGAATATATTTTGATAATTATGGGTCCCGATTTGAAATTTGAAAATGGGGTATTTTTGGACACAATAGAAGGGTTCCAAAAAGTTTCAAACTGTGAGGATCAATAGATCCATTTTAGTAATATTTTTTCTATTTTCATCTCGAACTATCATTTTTAGTGAAGTTAAGAATCGATCAAACCTTTTTATGATAGTTTGAAAGTGGTAATTATAAAAAAATGAATTTGATTTCTAAGATATCTTTTAAACTATTTTATTCTATTTTCAAATATCACCAGTCATTTTTAAAACTTATGTAAGTTAGAAATAGGTATGCATCTCTCTTTACCCATTTATTTGTCATTTCAAGTTACCTAGTTCAGTTTATATGTTTCCTTATTCTTATTTTAGCATTAGATAGGTCTCATTTACTATATTTATTACATTACTTTAAATTTATTTTTGTATGTTATTTATAATATATGTGCACTATACTAAATAATTATGTGCCCTTGCTATAAAATATTTTAGGGAACCCTTAATTTTTCATCACATAACCTTAGGTTTTCTTTAGAAACCTAATTTTATTATAAAACCCTTTTCCATAACATCTTTATCATGTTTTATGCATTTGGTCCATTTGTGTACATTTGGCTATTTTTAGACACTTTCACTCTACATTAGAGCTGCATTGATCTTGATTCATCTAGATTTTCTTAGATACACTTCAAATTTTTTAGTTTTTGACATAAGGCTCCATTTTAATAGAGCTAATTTTGAAATGGGGTAAAGCTTTGATTATTATGGGGTGAAATAATGAAATGTTAATCTTCTATAAATCTTGTTTATATTTTTATTTAATGAGCTCAGGAATCTAGTTGGATCGGGTTAAGCTCAATTTTGACTATGAAATGGTATTTGAATCTGCATCAAACTTGAAGCGAATGATCAGTGTTTAACTTTAGATTATATGATTTTATCAAGGTACCCTTGTAATGAGTAATATAAAGCCATCAATTAAATCTAATGTAGTAAAGGCTTGCATACAACCTGATAGAGTTACATGAGAAGAAGGAATTTAATTTATTGATAATACTGATTTCATTAATTATCAACCCAAAGGCATGTATTTGGAAAAGTGTTGGCATTGTTTGTGTGACACTAGTTAATTTCAAGAGTTGGGGTCCTAAGCATTGCATATAGGAAACCTAGTTGTTGGATTGAAATAACACACTTACAAGAAAGGTAAATACTAGAAATCAAATGATTGTAAAAAATAAATTATAGGAAAGGAATTACCAAAATTGATATTTTATTTTAAAATTGGAAGCTTACGTAGTGAATGGATAATACATTCATAAAATTTAAAGATGAACACATAAAAATGGGTTTCTTATAACAAAATCAGCTTATAAAATTAAAGATTCACATGAAAAAAATGAATATAAATGCTCACAAAATTGAGATAATGAAAACTAACTAATAGATGGTATTTTGTAGTGGTCCCTCCTTGGTTTGTATTTTGTTCTAATCCATTTATTTACTACTACATGCATAGTTCAAATCACCTTGAGTGCATTAAATAATATTTTAACAATGTAAATATTAATATAACATAGTTAAATACAAATTAGAGATACAAATATATGCTACTCATTTTGAATCTAACTTCCAATCCTCCCTTTACCAACTACAACTCCTCTCTTTGTATATGGGAGGTAGGTATTTTATTTGGAGATGCTGAAATTTATAGGTCACAACCATAAATATATGGTTTTGTTTCAAATAAAATAGGTTACAACAATCCAAATAATTATGCCAAAATAATAAAAATAAATCTGAATATATTCTATAGAATAGGACATTGAAACCATGTGTAAGAGATTTAAATTCATGTTCCAATGAAAATGAAGATAGTTACAAATGGTTGTAACATCTTCCAACCTATCAAAACTACTTTCTACACTTTTATAGGTCAGTTAAAAGTGGTTGGATGAAGACATTTGGTCTTAATAGTTCATAGCCAAATTGGTCACCCATAACATTTGTTTTGGGTGACCTACAACATTTTTTACGTGTGTCTTGTAATAGTTTATAAGGGTGACTTCCAGGGGCTATTAATTTTGCATATAGACTCAAAATGAAGTGGCAGTTTTTTTGAAAGTCCATAACTTTTCAAGAGGAATCTAAATATGTAATAAAATTTAGGTTTAGGATTTTAATTGATTCCATTTTTCCATTATTCTCAAACTAGTCTATTTTAACCCTAAAATACATAACCACTTTCTAGATTATTTTGATGGTTGAGAAACCCAATCAATATTCCTTGGAATCATGTAGAAATATACAAATTATTTTCTATCCTTCACAATAGTGGGTGTCTTGGACATTATGCATGCTTCATTTCCAATTAGTAATACCATAAACATTCAAGACATTATATCATACTAATTTATATAAAAAATAAATGTTTTAAATAACAACAATGTTCATATACACCATTCATATAATATGTGCATATATCATAATAATATGGGCTAAAAGGCTATGGATAACAACATAGGGTGATGTTTTTAGGAAAATTTAGTAGGTAGATGAGGGATAATTATGGGCGTCATCACCTTGTATAATGTGGACTCTTATATTTTTCCTTTTTAATTTATATATCTTTGTTATAGGACATAGTTTGAGATAATATAATAAGCTTATATCAAAAATAAAATAGGGTATTGTTTTGGAGAAAACACACCCACATAATAGTATATTTGGATTTCTCTTTATTTGATTCACCAAGGTGTTTGTGATATCACATGTGTACCCATCATTAGTAACTTAAATTTCATATATACATATTCTAGGGTCATCATCTTCATCTCCTCATCGACAAATAGAAGCTACAAGTATCATTGTTACATTGCTCTACCAAAGCATTGATAAAAACTATGTCATATCACATCATGGGTAGGAATGAAACATGGCTTAATCCAATTACATCAAGATGCTCCAAGTCTACCTAATCCAACACCAATGCTTGTATAGAATGCAAAGACCTCCCATGACAAAACTTTGACATCTGTATTGTGCCCTACTTCATAATAAATAAATATACAAATCAATATTTTATAATTGATATATATTTATTAAAAATGAATTTTACTTTTAGATATCAAATATTTAAAAAAAAAATCATACAACTGTATATTTCCCCCAAATCATACAATTTTCCTAGAAACACATGTTTTCCTCACGACTATATAGTTCCCTTTTTTTTAATTTCCTAAACCATGACATTTACTCTTAAGACTATAAATCCCATGTTTGTAGCATGGAGTTCTATAATTGAGGATAAATTCTAACCCTTATGTAATTTTTTTTTTAAGGTTTTAGAAACAAAGGCAATTTAAAAAAAAAAAAGGTTCTAAAGTACTCAACAAGAGTGCATGATCATGTGGTGTGGTTTCCAGTTGAACTTAATCCAATATTTGCCCTTGTTATTATTCTCTTTGATCATTGTTTGAAAAGGTAAAAGGTAATAATGAGGCAAGTTTATTTTTTTGCTCTCAATTTTACATTCTATATGTTTAGGAAAAAACCCCTAATTATATGTTACTTTTCACTTATTATTAATTTATACATTTATTAATGTTAGTGCATGACTTTCATCATTATGGGGTGCATTATATTTCTTACTTTGAAAATATTAAATATTTTTTTTTTGATACTTAACTTTTATATGATATTATATATTAACTTCTAAATAATTAAATTTTAAATAAAATCTTATATATTTAATATTTAATATTAACATATGAATAATTACTATATATGTATACGCATATGTATATGTATGTGTGTGTGTGTGTGTGTGTGTGTGTGTGTGTGTGTGTGTGTGTGTGTGTGTGCGCGCATGTGTATATATATATATATGTATGTGTATATATATGTATATATATGTATATGTATATATATATATATGTATATATATGTATATATATATATATATATATATATATATATATATATATATATATATATATATATATATATATGTATGTATATAAATATGTATGTATGTAAATATGTATGTGTGTAAATATGTATGTGTGTGTGTGTGTATATATATATATATATATATATATATATGTGTGTGTGTGTGTGTGTGTGTGTGTGTGTGTGTGTGTGCGCGCGCACACACACACACATGTATGTATATATGTATATGTATATATATGTATGTATATATGTATGTATATGTATGTATATGTGTGTGTGTGTGTGTGTTATATAAATTTTGAATAATCACTAAGAACATATTATATTACTTAGAGCAAAATAAATGTTTTAAGTTTAAAGTCAAAATAATTTGATTTTTGTTTCTTTTCTCATATTACCTATATTTTAAATCTTGAGTGCAACCAACCAGTGTTCAATGTGGATTACCACGATGGTAGTCCCAACTGAATATTAGGTTGGTTACATCATATATTCCACTCTATGACTATCAAATGATGACTACTAAATTAAAAAAAATGGGAATGTTTGGTTGGAGAGTGATTTAAATTTTGAATATGAACCTTCAATAAATCCCACCTAATCCATGTTAAAAATCATCCACATGTGAAGCATTGATCTATATTTTTAAATAATCATCCAAGAATGGACTTTCAAGGTTGATGACTAGTGATTTGAACACACAACTCCATTGAAGATTGAAATAAATATTGAGTATAAAAAAGAAGCAATATGTATTTAGAAATAGAGATGGATTTCATATATAAAGGATCAAAGCTCACAACAGTCACAGCTCTCAAATCTGTCACAACTCATAGATAAGTAGCTCAAACAATCTACAATGCACACAATATCAATAGCTCTCACTCCACATTCTCCACACTAACTGAATTGATTAAAATAATTATAGAATGTATGTATATGTGTGTGAAAGATAGGTATGACCCAACATCCTCATGCATGTAGGATTATCTTCCCCAATGACCTAATAACACCTAATCAAGCTAAATAATACAAGTTTAGTAAAATCTATGTAAAGGTAAAAAATTACACCAACACCCCTCCCTTAAGTGTAGCTTAGTATATCTTCCCTGCCATTTTAGTTGAGAAATAATTTTAGAGGATTGTAATATAATAGAAATAGTAAATTCTAGTTACAATTATCCTAATAAGATTTAAGATTTTTTTTTATAGAATTATGAAATGCTAAAATTATAATGTTAATCTAATCCAAAAGTGATATTTGGAGGACATTCAATGACTGGGAATTTAGAATTTATATATTGGGTGATGTGTACATTAGGCGATGTTATTTTCAACGTCTATGTTGCTTGTCATCATAACATAAATTATTATTGAATTCAAGAATTAAAAAAAAAAGAATTTTTTGTTGAATAAATAAATATTAAATAATTAAACAAATAAATGTTAAATATATCCAAGTAATTTTACAACATATTTGGGTATTAGTTATTGATTTTGATTGTTGAATTTTTAATTATATGTATGCCATTGTATTATTCTATATACAAATGTATATAAGACATATATTTAAATTTATTTATTAGAAAATATGATAAAAGTCATAAATAGATAGTATATAATTAGATCCAACTTTGATTAATATTTAAGAAAATAATTATAAATATGTGAAATAAGGAATAAAAATAAGTAAATTTAAAAACAAATTTTAATTCTTGTTATACTTTGTTAACCGAATTTGAATAAGATATAATGCATGAACAGATGTTTGTTTTAAATTTTTTGTTTTTAAAATTTAATAAATTTTAATAGATACTTTTTTTTAATATAATTTCAATAATAAAATATTTATAATTTAAAAATATTACATAACAAAAATTTTAATTCAAAAATATAAATAATTATTTTTAATTAAAAGAATAGAAAGTTGGTAATGAGTGAGATAGTGTTATTCAGAAAGTGTAGATGTATTTTTTTATTTATATTTCAAATTTACATATAGATTATGATAATTAACTAAGAGTGATTTAGAATAGTAAATTAAGAATAGAAACTTACCAATAATTGAATTTTTATTTAGAAAGCACAAATTTTTAAAATAAATAATAAAATTTCAGCTAATCAAGACTAATAATTATAATGTTAAGAAATCTATATTACTATTTATGCATAAATACAGGTTTATTTTTAAATACAAAAAAATGAATATTATAATTTTATTTTTTTTTAAAAATAAAAATGAAGAGATAAAATCAACATTAAGTTATAAACAAAGTAAATGGGTCTAAAAATTATATGAATAAAATAATTCTTAGTAATATCAAAAAATTAAAATAAAGTAAAAAAATTGGAAATATTTGATTTCCTTCATAATAGTAAGTTAGAATGGGTCATCTAAGTGTTATTCTAGTTAGAATAGAAACACAATAATTTTTAGTAATTTATATTAAATTTAATTAGTAAATTATATTACATGATTTGAAGTCCTTTGAAGATAACTGATGTTAGGTATAGAAAGGTGATGTTACATACTTTTAAAAAAATAAACAATACAAAAAATAAAAAATATAATTAAAAATTGAGCTAATCATTAATAAGTATATGGAATATTCTACAATAACATCTATAAAATATTTTCAAAAATTGATATCGAACTTTGGAATAGTTTTAATAATACATTAATTCCAATAATTTAATTGATTACAACTAAATAATTAATTACTTTAAGTGAAAACTATAATACCATACAAAGACTAATAAAAAAAATTGATTGTCTCCACCTTATTATAAAGGCTCCACTTTTATTTTAAAAAAAAAAAAAAACTATAAATAGAAACCCTAGTTAACCTCAAGGGGTTGAACACATATCTAGTTGGACGAAGTGTATTAATTGATGGTCTCACTAAAGCTATGAACCAATTCAAATACAATCAAGCAAGAACTTGTATTAAAACGTTACTTGAAGCGACAAGGTAGATAAAAGTAAAGCTTTACCCTATTTTTTCTAATTTAGGGTTCACGAGTAAGATGGCATTTGAACTCACATCTGCACCGGTTAAGCCTGGTTATGTTGTCGTTGACGGTGTTAGTAGGGTTGAAGAGTGGTTATGGTGTTGTCATGGCCATTGGTTGCCCGTGGGGAGGATTGTCTTGGCGGCAGTAGGATACCAATCATTGGAGGAGAGCCACCAGGCTGTAAAGCGATGATATGACCCAACAAACAAAGCGTCGTTCAGGTCCCCATTGGAGAGCTGGTATTCAACGTGACTTTGTTGTCGAAGAGCTTGGTGATGAGGAGAGAGTATCAAATATGGTGACTAACAGCCACGATGCATCCAAACAGGCTATTAGGATTCCGAATTAATGTCCAGAGCTCGAGCTCGAACTTGCTATGAATAAAAAATCACCCAACGGTTTGGCAAAGGAATTCAGGTAATTTCAGATGACTAAATAGCATCAGGAGACTTTAGATCTCGTGCCAGAAAGCCAGCCAATTCTGATCCCTGTATCAAAACCCTCAGCTGGATCTGAGTTGAGTGGTTAAAGCTATGGAAAGGCCAAGCTCCCGATAAAATAACTATAGAAACGATGCCATTTGAGGGACAACGTTGTAAAGAGCAATAGGTCATGGACTAGGTACGTGGTGTTTCGATCTCTATATCAAGGCAAACGAATAACAACTCGTCTATTGCCAAGCCAATTCTTTGAGATCAAGTCACCAGTATGCCATTAGAAAAAAACCATACATTTAATTGCACACAGGCAGAACGTCGCTGCTTTGTATAGTTGTTACCTTGCATATAATTTTTCAGAGTGAACAAGAGTTTCAAATGAAAATGCATATACTATTTGACACACGCTGAACAAACAAGAAAAATTAATGCATACGACTGTTAGAGGAAAATAGACTGCCCAATGTGATGGGTCTTACTCCCACATCTTGGTATATGTGGTCCAACTACCAAAGTAGGGATCACTATGTGCTCAAACGGTTAGATCGATTTATGTTATTAGAGCAAACTATTAGTGATTTTTCCTACATTGATGGCCAACTTGTCGACGTTCACTTGGATATTATCTTGTCAGACCACTCGCCTATTTCATTCAAAGTGGAATGGATCTATATCTAGTATAAGGTGTTAAGTAATCAATTCTTTCTCAACACGTCTATGTTGAGTCATGTTAGCACCATCAGATTCATTTACCACATTTGGGACCTAGCCTTGTGGCCCCCATACGACGCCCACAAGATTGAGTGGTGGAATGAATCCATTCTTTGCACCACCTCCTTCCTCTACCACCACAACAAACATGTTGCCCAAATTTGTAAGCACTCAGAGGAGGCTACCATCCAAGAATTCAAATGGGTCTTTACCTCCCTTGAAATACATACTTTCAATAACCAGCTTCAAAAGCTTACTACCTCCCTCAAACACCACCTTAAGATGGTAGACAATCATGCAACCAAGGGTGCCTAGCTTTGAGTTCAATTACATTAACTCAAAGTTGGCGATAAAGCCTCTACGGATTTTTTCAAAGCACTGAAAGCCAAATAGGCTTGCAGGCAAATTAAAGGCATACAAGTGGCTAAATCACGTCTCACTTCTCTGGCTAATATGTCTTCAAATTTTATGGAGCATTGCCAACAAGTTTTACATGTATAACCCTTTACTATTTCCTTCTATTTCTTACTCTATTTTTTTTTAAAAGGAGAGAAACAAAAGATGAGGGGTATATACCTGGTAAACGTTGCGCTCGTTGATGACCAGACAAAGTGATAACTCTTTTTTGATGAAGAAAGACTACCTGCAATTAGACCTCACTAAACCAACTTATTTGTTAGACGAGTATGAAGGGTGGACTGCCTAGCAATGCTAGATCCAAGAAGCAAAAGCTCCCTTGGATGGTTGTCAATTCACTCCCCTAATGATAAAAATGTTCTAGAAATAGAAATAAAGGATGATAAATAGACAAGCACATAAATGCTTATACAAGAAAATAAATAATGTACTTGTTGGGTAGAAGATGTAGCACGGTGGGTCAATACCATGCAAAAATATATCAAGGTCAGGTCCAGGAAGGTCTGGGTAGGGTCTGCAGACAAGTCAAAAATAGAAAAAGGGGTTTGATTGGGTGAAAAAAAGAGAAAACAATAATCTATTATTTTCTTTGATAGTGACCATTGATGGTCAAGGTGATCAGTGACGGTTGGGTATGACCAATGACAGTTAGGTAACCAACGATGATTGTAGTGACTGGTGATGGTTACAACAACCGATGATGGTTTCCTATGGGAGGTCTATGGGGAATTGAAATGGATCTGAGGATGAAGTGGTTGATGGGAAGAAGGTAGAGTGTGGACTATTGGGGTGAGGGGTGATGTGTAGGTGACCAAGCTGAGTCAGAAAGAGATAGTGGGAAAAGAAAATGCTAAAAATAAGAGAAATAATATTTGAATGATGCAAAGTAGAAACCAATGACTAGTTGAATGAAATTAGGTAGCATAAAAGTACTCTAACCTTCAAAATTCATGTAGATAGAGTTTTAGGATGCTAAATTCCTGCATAAAGAAAACAAAAGAGCCTAGATGTAAATTTTTAGATCCACAACTCCTCTAAGAGCCTTATATTTATAGCACAAACTTGCTAAGTGAGGAAAGGAAAAGTTGATAAGTTGAGTGAGGATAAAGATGCCAATTTGAAGAGAGGGAAAGCTATGAGGTGTGCATGAAAAAGTTTCTATTTTGTCCATGCACACCTATCATATAGCTAGATGATTTTTTGTTTTGCATGAGTAAAGACCTAACTGTTGATGGTTAGACTAACCATTGACAGTTGGGTCAATCATCGATGGTCGACCCCTAAGTTAAAAGAGGGCTGAAATGGATCTAAATTAATATGTTAAAATATTTATTAAGGGGTGATTAGGTGTGTTATCAAATGTAAAGGGTGAGTTAACTAGGTGAATAGCTGACTAAGATTGGGAATAGGTCCATGGTGAAGTGACATTGAAAAATAGTCAAGGAGGGGGGGGGGTTTGAGTGTCTATATATTTTCCCCTTTTTGTTATGCAACTTTTAGGTCAATAATTTATAGAACAAAAATGGAGTGTTGACAGTCAAGGTTTAGTTTCCCCAAGTATGAGAGGAGGGTATTCCCCCTCAAACCAAGAGTCAATGAGGTAACATCAAAATCCGGTCATGGTTTGATAAGTGGTAAAATAGAGTTCACAAGGTGGGTGATGCAAACCTGCAAAAAATATGACTAAGTGTGAGAGTCAAGAGCACATAAAGACTAACATTTGTAATTTGAGAAAAATAAGGTTAGGGTCTAGTATAAGTGATAGGGTAACCGGTCCCTAACATTGGTCATAGTTGATTGGGTCACACTTGTCAAGTATCCTAGAGAAGGTTGGTGTTTACTCAGGTATCTAGGGTAGGAAGTGCTCCTAAAAAACACATAATGAGTTGGGTACACATGAGGTGGTGCATAGGGAAAAAAATCCATCATGGTAAAAGTGGTCGAGGTGGTCAGCATGACTAAAGCAAGGTTATCATAAGGTATGCAAATAGGTTGGTACCAACATCATGGTAGATAAAGGTAAATGGTTTGGGTGATTGGTTAGGTGGGGAATCATCGAGCTAAGTCCTAATGTGGTAGGCAAGAGGACACTGCCTACATGGTCCCATGGATAGGGGATCCAACATGGACTTTAATCCTAATGTAGTTCTTGGATGGTGGGGAGAAGGGAATTCCTAAATAGGTGCAAGGGTGGAAATAAATGGATGAGCTCATTTAGATGCATTAATAGTATTGGGTGAAGTAGCAAAAGTGTAGGTTTAAAGGGGAAAAATAAAATTACCCTAACCATCAACGATTAGGGGAAACCAAAAATAGTTAGATAACCATCAATGGTTATGGTGAATTGTTGAGGGTTATGTAATCGTTGATGGTCAGGGTCAACTGTCGATAATTGGATAACCATCGATGGTTGGGAAGAAACCCTAAATCAATGGTAAAAAGGTCAACGAGGCCCATTTTATCCTCATTAGTGACTTTGAGAACTTGTGCTTTGTCCATTATGAGTGTTTGTATGAAGATTGCTCATGAGTGGGTGAAAGTGTAGTGAGTTGTCGAGAGGAGTGTGGTGTGCGAGAGTGATGGTGGGGTTGAGATGGACATTGGAGATGCTATGGACAATTTGTTGGGCATGGATTGAGGTGGTGCCATCAGTCATGAAATGAGGTAGGCTATGTCTTAAATTAAAATTAAATTATAATGTGTGAATTAAATGGTAAAAATATAACTAGGTGTGCTAAATTAGGGAATTATGGGTGTTTAGATATGGCACTAGGGTTTTACTATTTCTATTGTTATTTTCAAGATTATATGTTTAGGGAGGTGTATGATTTATAAAGAGGTAAGTAGGAATGTGGAGTGTGTATGGGGTGTATATGGAGGGAAAATGGGGTTTTGGGAACTATAGAGGAAATTAGGGTTGTGAGAAAGATGTTAGGAGGTCAAGGCTCACCGTTGGTGGTCACTTAATAGGGACCATCGGTGGTTGACTTGATCAATGGTGATCAACCTTAGGGGTAAATTGACCCAAGGAAACCATTGATGGTTGGGGAGATTTATCAATGTTGATGGGTTGGGGTAGGAGTTTTGAGTTGGGGTGAAAGAGAATTTGGATAGAGTCAAGAGAGTTAGGTTGAAATGAGTTAGGATGGGAGTTGGGTTAGTAGGTGAAAGTGGGGGTAGGAGTTGGGTTGGGTTGGGATAGTAGAGAATGGGGATAGAGTCAAGAGAGCTAGGTTGAAATGAGTTGGGATAGGAGTTGGGTGGGAGAGAGTTGGTATAGAGTTAAGAGAGTTGGGTTGAGATGAGTTGGGATAGGAGTTGGGTTGGTAGGTGAAAGTGTGGGTAGGAGTTGGGTTGGGTTGGGATGGTAGAGAATGGGGATAAGTTGAGAGAGTTGGGTTAAAATGAGTTGGGATAGGAGTTGGATTAGGAGAGAGTTAGGTTAAAATGGGTTGGGATAGGATTTGGAATGGGCTAGGGAGTGTAGAAATTTTAGGTAAATGTGGGTTAACATAGGATAGAAAGGGTGGAGGTTTTATAGGAATAGTTAATATGGGTTTATAGACATAATAAGTGTTTAAAGGGTAGGTTGATAGATGAAATCATATCAATATGGAAGTGGGTGGGTAATAATTTTTATACATCTAGGTAATAATTGAGATAGGTTGCTTGCCTGATTTATGATATACCTATTGTTGTAAGCATGAGATCAGATTTAGCTACGAGATCAAGTTATCAATATTTTTGTTGAGGTGAGGGATGCCATGTCTACGGAGTATTGGCATTACATAGAGGTAGTGGGTTTTGGAGGGATGAAAAATTACCAGTACCTTCCTATGGATGCCACAATGATAGTCACCCTCATCGAGGATGGGACTTGATGATTAATACCTTCTAGTTACCGACTAGGGAGATGAGCATCTTGTTAGAGGATGTCCACCAAATTACATGTCTACCCATCCAAAGAGATCCCATCTACCACATAAAGGGGGAGGAGATTTGACAAGTGTATGGAGATGCTATTGGAGATGACTGAGATGATGCATAATTTCACTTTGGAGGTTTCATTATTAGGCCTCTATACCAGAGGGATCCTAGAGATAGACATTTATTGACCATATTAAAGCTAGTGGTTACTTGTTATGCACTATCAAATTCGATGGGAAGGAGATTCCTTGATGTGTTATTGAGGGTGTTGGTGGAGTTGGTATTGAATGGTATAGTTTTTGGATGGGTATAGGTTTTATTGATTCAGATATATAGAGAGCTATGAGGGTTTAGAGTGCACATGCACTATGGCATCAGTGTGGGATTTGTACTTCACTATTGGGCCTATGAGCATATATGAGTACTGATACCCTTAGGACTTTTGATAGAGGGTTACCAATCAATGGATTATGTAGTTGGATTTTACCAATGGAGGAGAGATGGGGCTATGACAGGTGCTAGTGGTGGTTCTAGGGATATTGATTGGTTTATAGGAGCCTTGGAGGGATTAGTTTTTGGTGACATAATCTAGAGGCTATATTAGACTTGGCCAATATGGGTTGGGTATAGGTACCACACCTTATCTTTATAGAGTTAGATATGGGCGTATAGGAGGCGAGATGGTAAGACAAACCGCATCCCCTTTGAGTGAGTACGGAGTTAGTTTGGGCTTGTGCATAATATCCCTTAGGATTTTGTGTGATATATGAGGGAGGATGTAGAGTTCTATTTACTAGAGCCATAGTCATATGAGGATTTGGATCATGAGGAGTTTCCTTTGAGGCATGGAGATGATGCAGGTTATATAATTGATTATCCTACCTAGTTTTAGGAGAGATACATAGCTATTGATTGTGGTTTAGGAGATGGAGTCTAAGGGACTATGGATGTTGACCTAGTAGGGGGACTAATATAGGGTGATCCACAAGTAATGATGGCACTGGTGGAAGCATAGGTCCATATTATCATGTTATAGGGGTAGATTTCCACTCTTTAGGCTTAATTAGGAGGAGTGACAGTATAGAGAGATCAAGCCCAAGCACAGGTCACCACCTTATAGAGCCAGGTGGCCATTTTATAAGGGTAGGTTACCATAGTGATAAGAGAGTGAGACCAGGTGAGGGTCTCACTTGATTTGGTGACATAGGAGAGAGAATATCTATGATGGGCTAGTGGAGTAGCAATGGCACCAAAAGGCTTTATTACATAGGCTAGATATCTATCAACCATACAAGGGTTTCACTACTATGAGGGAATTGTGCTAGCATAGTGTCCTAATAAGCCAAGGTGGGGAGAGTATCAGGTTAGTTTAGCTGGTGGAGTAGTGATTATGGCCCCAAGTCAGTGGGCTATGGTAGTGATTAATTTTATAGGGCCTCCAATTGGGACAGGTACATGTGTAGGTATAGGTACAAGTATGGGTGGGGCCAGTGGTAATAGTGCCCTAGGATCTTTATACAAATATGGTTGGGATTATTTTTTGTATATGATTTTGATACTGGCCTATGTGTCGAAGATTTAAGATGTATATGAGTGAAAGATATGTATATTTTTAGAAACTTATTGATTATATATATATATATATATATATATATATATATGATTCAAAAGGTTGGGATGTTCTTATTTTGTTCATGTTTTTATGGAATGAATGCTTATATGATGATAATGTGTTGAGGATGACTAATGTTAGTGTTAGATGTGATAGATGATGCTTATATATGAGACTGATGTTATCGTAGTATAGACATGTGATGATATATACAGATTTGATTTTGATTATGATATGATGTTCTTGTTTTTGATGTGACGGAAATATGTGATTGTAATGTTAGAGATTGTTATCTTAGGTGATGATGTGGATTTTATGATATGTTTGTTGATTATAGATTATGATGTTTTGGTATGCTTTGATAAGCTTATAACATTTTGAGAAGGATAAGAGACAACATCCCTGTGAGCCAAGATAAATAGAAAGAGAGATATTTGTTCCATTGGTGAGGACCTTGGTGAACTAAGGCTAGATAGGAGCTTAATGAAAATGAACTATTGATGGGCTTTACGTGAGGACCTTCTTAGTGAAAAAGGTATCAATATGAATGCCATGTTGCTAAGTGAGTTCATAGTCTATTGATTTATAGAGGGTATATAGGAAAAGAAAATGATAGGTACATAGAGGGAAAAAGGGATAAGATAGGAACTGAATGTGGATATAATTACCCTTTTATAGGTGATCTAAGAACTAGAACAAACAAGTCCATGTATTTACAAAGTATAGACTGATCAATGTGGGAAGTCTACAAAGATATATTGTGTTATGAGAGAACTGATTGCAGCACTTTTGTGGGATAATAAGGTCATGTGTTGCTTTTATTTTTTGATAAGAGAGGTGAAGTTGATCAATGCATGAAGCTTCAAGTGCTTTGATTGAGCCAATTGTGGCTTTTATAAACATATTAATTTTTTGACATTTTGGCCTAGCCATCCTTCAAGGGAGTGGTCTAAGTATGAATAAATGTTTGATAGTTGTCCTTTGAGGATCAGTCTATCTATTTTGATTGTATTTAGCAATCATCCTTCAAAAGAGTGGTTTAGTTTTTTAAAAAAAATGGACCCAAATAATATGTTATATCCCATAAAGAATATTTGAATGTTTTCTTAGACATGGACCCATTTATCCAAGCTTAGAGGTTGACCTTATTGAGGTAAGGTGTTCACCACAAAAGGTGGTTGATCGATAAGAAAAAGTGATTTTTGGGAGATAAAATGATCATGGGATTTCATCTAGTTAAAGACAAAAAGTATCCATGAGATAAAATGTCCCCAAGAGTAATAGGGTAATAGGATAAGGGAGGGGTGAATCTCATAAAACCAAGGGGCAAGCTTAAATTATATCATAGGGTTCATTTATATTTCTCTTAATAGTAGAAAGGATGCAAATGCAAAGAATTGAGAGGTTTAATTTTTGGTTTGCCTTCAAGATAGAACAAATGATAATTTGTTGATCCATACTTGTGTGTGATGATATAGGGTCCAAGCCAATTGAAATCAAACTTGCCCTTTTTAATTTTATCTATATTCATTACATGTTGGTTTTATTTAAGGATGAGGTCTTCAATGTTAAATTCCCATTTTTTAGATGTTTGTTATAGGCATGGGTAATACTTTCTTGGTAGACACAAAGATGATTAAGGGCAAAAAGGCAACATTCATCAAGTAATTCAAGGCATGCAAGGCATTCTTGATGATAGTCCTCTTCAAAAATGATGTTGTGTTAGGATATACAAAGAGAGGGAATTTGGACTTTAAGGGGTAGAATAGCCTCTACACCAAATACCAGGGAAAAAGATGTAGCACCTATTTCAATTTGGATACTAGTATGATAGGCCCATAAAGAAAATGGGATGTGTATGTTCCAATCCCAGCCTAAAGCATTTATAACTTTGATTAGCATCTTAATGAGGGTTTTGTTAGAGGCTTTTGCTTGTCTATTTACCTACAGATGATAAAGCAAGGAATGGCTAAGCTTGATGCCAAAAGCATCACAAAGGGATTAAATATTTTTGTTTTAAAAGGATTTACCATTATCTATTATGATTTTGTGAGGGACACCAAAATGACAAATGATGTGGTGATTGATAAAATCGATAATGTTTTGGCTTTAATGGAGATAAGGGGAATGGATTCTACCCATTTAGTGAAATATTTAGTAATGGTAATGATGAACTGGTGTTACTGAGATGAGTGATGATTGATTTCTCTAATGAGATCAAGCCCCCATTACAAAAAGGGCCAATAATATTTGGATACTTAAATGCTATGAGAAGGTACATGATTCAAGTTAGCATGTTGTTGGCATTTAACACACTTCTTTACATAGTCATAGTAGTCATAATTGAGGGTAGGTAAATAGTAACCCAAGCGTAAGATCTTTTAGTGATAGTGAGGCCACTAAAATGTTCCCCACAAAATCCATCATGAGTTTCCTTGATGGCATGGGGAATCTCATGACTACGTAGACAATTGAGAAGAATACCATCAAAGCCACATTTATATAGGATTCGCCCCAGTATGGTATAATGAGAGGTACCCTACACAAAGGCTTTTTGGGCATTCTTTAATAAGTTAAATGAGATGATGCCAAGGTTAAGGTAGTTAAAAGTATGGTCATACCAAACATCTGAAGGAGATGCCTCCACATTACAGATGGTTAGAAGGTCTAAACTGGTATATGAGGGCCTGATGAAATGATAGATGGTGATAAATAGTTTAGATTCAGTGGGTTGAGAGGGTATTTGAGATGTAAGGGAGGCCATCGTATATTCAAATTTAATATTAGATCAAGGTACCAACTGGATCTGATAACATTCAATAGATGTCAAGAGATTGTCAATGAGAAGCTTATACTTTTATAAAATTTCATTCTTACATTGATAAGACCCATGACTTGGTTGATCATGAGTTGAGAATCACCAAAGATAGAGATGGTTTTTATTTTTAAGGCAAGAGCGGTTTGAAGATCGATAACCAAAGCCTCATATTCTGCCATGTTGTTAGTGTAATCAAATTCAAGTTTGAAATAAAGTGGGAGGTTCACCATGAAGGGGAATGAGAACTATGCCTACACCCCCACCATGTTGGCATTTAGAGCCATAGAAAAACATGGTCATGTGGTAAGGGGGTTCTTCCTAAGAAAGAGTTGTAATAGACTCAGATGGAAAGGTTAATGGAATGGGTTGGTTATTTGGGAGAGGTGATTCAACCAATTGGTTAGTAATGACCTACCCTTTAATGTATTTTTGGTGAACAAACTCAAGATTGAACTTGACCAAAAGCATGAGCCACTTGGCCATTTGCTGATGTTGGTATGGCTTGGAGTGCATATACTTGAGTGGGTTGATATTGGTGATAACATATGTTTTTTGATTGAGGAGGTAATGACAGAGTTTGGAGGTGACAAAAATGAGAGAGAGATAGATTTTTAGGGTGGGTATATCACATCGCGTACTCCAAAAGCATGCGGCTAATATAGTAGATGACTTTCTCTTTATTTTGTTTATCTCTATGAGCCAGCATGGCACCTAAAGAGTGATCAATGGTGGATATGTAAAGGTAGAAAGGTTGGTCATCCCTAGGTGGGATAGGAATTGGTGGACAAAGTAGGCACTCTTTGAGTGAATCAAAGGTTTGTTGATAATATTTGGTCCATCTAAAGGAGGTGCCTTTCTTTAAGAGGTGGTGAAAAGGTTGGCATATATCTGATAACTAGGAGATAAAGTGATAGTTAGATTAGAGTTTTCCCTATAGACTACAAAGTTTCTTTAGGTTCATTAGAGGAGGCATTTCTAGGATGGCTTTGATTTTAGCAAGATCAATTTCAATTCCACAAAGGGAAATGATAACGCCAAGAAACTTCCTAGAGAGAACCCCAAAAATGCATTTCTTGGGATTGAGCCAGACATGGAATTGGATTAGATAATAAAAAATGAGCAAGAACATATAAATGGTCCTCTCAATGCTTGGATTTTCTAAGGATATCATCCACATAATCTTCTAAAATATTATGGATAAGGTTGTGGAAGACATAGGTCCTGGCTCATTGATAAGTCGCTCCTACATTTTTTAAACTAAAAGGTATGAATCGATAGCAAAAGGTTCCCCAAGGAGTAATGAAGGTGGTTATATGTTGATCTAAGGAGGCAATCAAGATCTGATTATATCTTGAAAAATCATCCATAAGGGATAACATCTCATGGCTCGTGGTAAGGTCAATTAGTTGGTTGATGTTGGGTAAAGGAAAGTCATCTTTGGGGCATGCAAGGTTAACATCATAGAAATTCACACGAAGATAGAGCCCCTCCATGGGTTTGATAATAGGAATGATATTAGAGACCCATTATGGATAATAAATGGGTTAAATGAAGTTGATGGATAGAAGATGTTGAAGTTCTTCTTTGATGAGAAGAGCTATATGAGGGTCTATTTTTCAAATATTTTGTTGTATTGGCTTAGCCTCAAGATGGGTAAAAATATTATGGAGGGAGATGGAGGGGTCAATCCTAGGAAAATCCTAATAAGACCATGTGAATGTGATACTATGGTCTTAAAGGAAGGTAGGATAATCCCAATTCTCATTTAGGTTGAAGGATTGGCCCAGTTTAATGATCAAAGGATCCTCTTGGGTCCCTAGGTTAATAGTGATAGTTGATTCATTAAGCATGGTTTGGTCCAAAGGAGGGAGAGTTTTATGGATAGAAGAATCTCCTACACAGAGGTAGTTGAGGATGGAATCAATGTCTTGACATTGAATGATATGAATGGTAGGTGAATCATGATTGATCATTTTGGGATGGATGAGAGGAAAGGTTTTGGTTTGGCCACCTTGCTGATAAGTCAATGGGCCTAAACTAATGGTATTGATAAAAAAAAGTTGGATGAAATAATTTCAGATTCATTAGATTGGGAAGATGAACTAGGTGAGGATGGATTTTATTTCATGGGGGTAGAAGTAGGTTTTGGTGAGGTGGGATCTTCTGGTGGTTCAAACACAAGCCCAAAGAACTCATGAGGTTTCTAATTTTTGATAATGGGAGATTCGTGAGGTCCTTGTCTGTAAAGTCCCATACCAAATCCTTTCTAAGCACAGTAGTGAAGATAAATTTTGGCAAAGACTGGATTGCTTAGATAGGAAAAATTGGAAGTAAAAGGTTGAATATATGGGGTGGTGATAGGAGATGGGAGTGGTCAATCAAGTCCCTCATATACAAAATATGTTCAATTATTGGTAAGTCCAAAGGGGATGAGGGTTCCTATGTTGGGATCATATGAAGGGTCATTTTGAAGGTTCCCATATTCATGCAGAGTGGGAAGAGCATCTAAAGTTAAAAATTGATTTTCACCAAGGGAGAGACATTGGAAAGTTTGTGCCAAAGATTCCTTAATGGGAATCTGGGAAGAGGAGATAAATACACTAGTTGAGGCTTCATCATTATTATGGTAGAAGCATCATTAGTCATAATTAGTGGTACAATTATGGTAATGGGGTTGGTTGACTGTGTAGGAGATGAATGTGGAAGAAGGACATCATTAGGCTAATAGGTCATGTTGTAAGATCTAAAAGGACTGGGGTTGGCTTTGATGGCTATGACATGTCCTTCATGTTCAAATTTAACACAATAGTGCAAAGTGTAGGGGATGTAACTTATATCTTAGATCTAAGGGCATCTGAGTAGAATGTTATATTGGAACTCACCCTCCATAACATAAAATATCTTAGGGATGGTGCGAGGTCCTAAGTGTAATTGAAGAACAATAGTCCCCAAGGTAGTGTCCATGGTGTCGTTAAAGGAGTGAAGGATGGTTACGATTTTGACCATGATGTTCTTTGGTAAACACAACTAATCAAAAGTATGGGAGGAGATTATGTTAATTTTCGTGCCTCCATCAATTATCACCCTTTTGACATGAATGTGATTGACATATGCATTGACAAAGAGAGGAGGATCAAACTCCTCTGAACGGGCTGAAGGTATCTCAAAATCTTGGAAGGTGATGATGATAGAATGTTAGAGGGATCTAATAAAGGATGTAATAGGTTGAGGGTCATCTAGATGAACCTCAATCGTTTGGATTGCATCTATTAATGCCTAGCAATGGTGGGGTGAGCTATTGATCAGGTCGTAAAGGCTCATCTTCATCGGTGCTTGGTGAAGCTACTTCAAAACAATTTTTTGAACATATGCAAAAGAGTTGGTGGGATGGGCACTAAGGATGGACACTTTAGGTCCTAATGATGGCATGGGAATTAGTGTTTTAACTTGGTTAAAAATCTGAGAATCCTAAGAATAAATCCATGGAATGGATGTATTGGCTCTTCCTTTACCCTATTGTTGAGCCTAAGATCAAGTAATCATGTGGATAATATAGATAATGGGATTAGTTGGACTAGGTGACTATTTAGTTTCCTCACCCTTATTTGTAGATGAAAGTGAGGAAGTAGGTGTAGGTTGGGATAGTGGTTGGATTGTTTGGGTTGTAAATAAGGTTAGTAAGGTAGGTGAAAGTGGTTCATTTTATAATAGATCATCATCTTCATATAAGCGATGAACAAGAGCTTGGAGAGATTTACAGTTCTCTATATTATGTCTTGGTGTCCTATGGTACACAGATCTAAGTATCATCGAACCAAGAGGGTTTGTTGTTAGAAGGGGTGAATGGCTTAATAGGTGGAAGTTTAATGGAGGAGGTTTGCAACATCCTCTATAAAATAACAAAGTAATATTCCTTCAGAGATGTTAAGGGTGTTTAGATGATCATTAGGGAAAGAAGAACCTTCTTAGGCATGGTTTTGACCTTAGAGAGGGTTGGTGGTTGGGAAATTTTGGTAGATGGTTTAGGTTGAGTTAGCTTAGCTATGATCAAGTTAATGGTAGATGGTTTCGAAGTAGAGGATGAGGGGTTGATAATAGGTGAAAAAGTAGAGGGGAATAATTTAGCTAAGAATAATGAAGAATTAAATGGCATAGGTGGTGGAGGGGTAGTCACAGAAAAGGGTGTTGGTTTAATTGAAGCAGAATAAAATAGATGGAAAATGAGAAGGAGGTGACATAGGTTGAGCTTGAGGATGAGTTTTAAGTAAATTCACCCTTTAGTCCATATTGGTTGGTGGTTTTTTAGGTAGCTTAGAGGGGGTTAGGTCCAATTTGATGGGGGGATGGGCAATGTTAGGTGTGGGAAGGATACCCAAATTCTTGGCTAGTTTAGATAAAATATTATGAGATGATCTAGGTGGAGGTGGGTGATATGGTTCCCTCACATCTTGGAAGAAAGAAAATTTTGATGATGGGGTGATAATAGGTTTGAAAGTGGATGTTAATGAAGTTGAGGGTTCATCTCTATTTTTGTATGGGATCCCCAAATGATGGCAGAAAGTAGCTTTATCTAGGTTAGGTTATGAGGCAAATTCCAAACTTTGTACTAATTAAGAAAAGGGCTTATAAACGGGTTTTATTCCTTGATCTATTGTTTAAAATGTCAAGCTTTTGTGTAAAGAAGAGGGGATGGTTCCTTCATCTTTACTTGAGCTAGAAGATTCCAAAATGATGGTTGCTTGTGGGGTGATTAAGGGAGGATATGGTTGTTTGATTGGGAGTGTAGGTATGGTTCTAGCTCCTTCTTTTGTTAGGGTATCCAAAGGACAAAAAGGGAGTACTATCATTTCATTTGGTGGGGTATAGGAAGGGGTGGTTAAATCAATGGTTGGTTATATGAAAGGAGAGGTGGGCATGGATATGGTTTGATCAAACGGAGAAGTAGGGGCTATAGATCCTTTTACTTATGTCTCCAAAGGGATAAGAGATGAATTTGCATCATCCATAGGTGAGGTTGGTGAAGAGGCAATGGGAATATGAGGCTCATCCTCCATGGTCTCATTTATGATGATGTTAATTATGTGTGCCTCATGAGACAAAGATGGTTCAAATTGATTGTCATGGGCTTGGGTAGGTGGATGATGGTTAGGAAATGGTTTGAGAAAAATATCAAGAGAATGGTTGGGGGATACGTTAGGGTTGTCAAACATTAATTCACCATTGTCAATAAGGTTTTAGACAAGACTTTTAAAAGTTTTACACTAGTTTATGTCATGTTTGATGACCTAATGGAAATCAAAATGGTCATTTTCATTGTACCACCTAGGTATAGGGCTAGACGGGTCAAATTGTTGAGGTGGCTTGATCGGTGGAATTTGAATAACATTAGATTTTAGCAATGTATCCAAAATAGAGGTATAAGATTCACCTATAGGGGTGAATTATTTAGGGGGAACCCAATTTTGATTTTGGTTTGGTGGGTAAGAACGATTGGAAGGTGTGTTTTGACGTGATTGGTTAACAAATGGAGGTGGGGAAGTTTTCAAGACAACCACATTTGTAGATGTTTTGGCTTTAGAATTGGGTTGGTTGGTTATTTTGGTGGAAGAGGGGTCATTGGGTTTAAAAGTGGAATTCTTATTTTGCAATTTTAATTTACCCTCATCTATGGCTCATTTCTCAAGTTTGTGCACCATTGTGAACACTTCATCAAAGGTTTTAAATGTTTTCACCTGAAGGGTGGGAGTGATGTGTTTTATGCATCCCCTATAGAAAATTTTAATGAGTTCCATTTGGGATAGTGAAAAGGATAATTGATTAATGAGGCCTCATCATCGTATTATGAGGTCGGTAATTGATTCATCATCAAACTGCCTGATGGAATAGAGGTCAATTATGAAGACCTTCTTAGATATATTGATAGAAAAATGTACTAAGAAAATTTGGGTGAGTTGGGAGAATGAGAAGAAAAAATTCCTAACAAGGGCGTTGTACTAATCCAAAGTGGGCCCTACTAAAGACATAGGGAAGGTTCAGAGGAGGGTGTTATCATGTGTGATTAAGTAACAAGAATGGTAAAATGACCTCAAATGTTGTTGAGGATCCTCTTTCCCCTAAAACTTAGAGAATTTGGGGAGCTCCCATTGAGGAGGATAAGTATGAATCAAGACAAAAGGTTTGATAGGTTCATTGTAGATTTGGTCGTAGGATAAAATATTATGGGACCCAGAGATAGATGATTTGAGTTGGGTCATCTTATCTACAATCATACTGATCAAGTTGGATTTGGGTTGGGAAGATGCATAATTTAATGGCAATTTCTATTGAGGTTGGGTTGCAATTATGAATTGGTATCTGGTAAGAGGTACATAAGTGGGCACATATTGGTATGTGGTAATTTGAGGCTGGGATAGTGTCCCAACAAGACTAATAGGCATTAAAGGTTGAGTGGAAGGTTCAATATATCCCAATGATCTGGGGATATAATGATAGGAGGCCATGGGGGCTTGTAGAAGAATTGATAATGGTTAGTTTAAGGATACATTTAAGTTGGTTGTTGGGGGCTTATATAAGAATTGATAATTGTTAGTTTAAAGGTATATTTAGGTTGGTTGGTAACACTAAAGTGTTGTGTGTCATTGATAGGTAGTGACCCTAGTGATAACAAGGGGAAGTGTTTGTGGTATGGAGAGTATCAAGTTATGAAAGGGCATTGAGATTGGTTTATTGGTTAAGCTAGAGGGAATGGTGGAAATGGGTGTGGAAGACACCGTGCAAAAAAAAGGGATAGAAGTGACAAGGGGTAAAGTTGAGCCAATGTTAGAGGTATTGGCTAGGTTAATAGGTGTTTGAGTGGTGGTGATATATGGACCAATGGTAGAAGATGAATCTTGGCTAATAGAAGTGTGGGATGATGTAACACCAACCATGACGTGGTGTGACATACCATAAGGTGAATCCATGGGAGGAACTGAAGCCATCAAAGTATGATAGGCTAATGTATTAAGATAATGTTATAAAGCAACTAGATTATTATCTAGAAAGGCTATAAAATCTAGATCACTTTAGGGACTATTGAAGGCACCATAGGGGGCATAATGGTGTGATAAAGCATGGGGTGATCTATCAATGTCTAAGGTATAATCCATAGATGAGGATGAAGAAGAAGATGGTGGTTGGTTCTTTTGGTTTCTCACTTGTTGTCTAGTTAAGACCATATGAGAAGTTTAGAAATGGATAATGAACCTCTCACCTTAAATAATGAGCAAACAAAGAAAATCCCAAAGCAAACAAAACACAAACTAAAAGTTCAATTAATCTTAGGATTTATTTTAAATCACTTTTGACTTATGCCTTAAAGAGTTTGAAAGTAAAAATTGGATTATGAGTTGGGTAATAGAAGAGCCATCTAAGGATGGTTTCGGGTTAAGTTTTGGTACTCAAAGAATATGCACTAGACCAGGAATGTGGCTTGGTACTGGGGGCTTGCTTCCCACACTTCATGAACCCAAAGCTGAGCTAAGACACTTATCCAATATATACCATTTGTCTAGAGTTTATACTCCATCAGAGAATGGAATGGGTCCTCCCCTTGGTGATGAAATCCCAATAGACCTTGTCTTAAGTAAGTCTTGATGTTTATTTTGTGCTAGTGGCTTGGTAGTATAACATATGTGTGCTATGATTAGTTCATAATGTGTTTATCTAATCTAGGTGAGCTAATCATTAAGAAGAAAAAATAATAGATACACTCAATTTTAACCTAAAAGATTTTTTTGGTGTTTTTTCATGCAAACAAGGAATAGCTAAAAATGCACTTAATGCAGGATGAAAATGTAACCTTTCCCTAGGATGAAAACTTCTTTTTTTTAGATTTTTAGGAAGAAAAAGAGATAAAATTTATATCCTTTGAAACTTTAGAAATAATAGAAATGCATGAGCATGAATTTTCACTAATGCAACTATATGCCTAAAAGAACTATGAACCCAGAAGGGGTCCCACCGGGCATGCTAGAATGTTTCCTACTATGGCATGCTAGAATGTTTCCTACTATTTCTTACTCTATTTTTTTTAGGAAAAAAGAGAGAAACAAAAGATGAGGGGTGTGTACCTGGTAAAGATTACACTTGTTGATGACCGGATGAAGTGAGAGATCCTTTTTGATGAGGAAGGACTACCTATAATAAGACCACACTAAACCAAATTGTTTATTAGACAAGTATGAAGGGTAGATTGTCTAGCAATGCTAGATACAAGAATCAAAAGTTCCATTGGACAGCTATCAATCCATGCCCCTAATGATAAAAATGTTCTATAAATAGAAATAAAGGATGATAAATAGACAAGAACATAAATTATTATACAAGAAAATACATAACATACATGTTCAATAGAAAATGTAACATAGTGGGTCAATACCATGCATAAATATATCAAGGTCAGGTCCAATAAAGTCTAGGTAGGGTCTGCAAATAGGTCAAAAATAGAAATAGGGGTCTGATTGGGTGAAAAGGAGAGAATTTTTTTTGTTATTTTCCTTGATAGTGACTGTTAGTGGTCAAGGTGATTGACGATAGTTGGGTATGATTGGTGATGGTTAGGTAATCAGTGATAGTTGTGGTGATCGGTGATGGTTACAACAAATGGCAATAATTACCTATGGGAGGTATGTGGGGAATTGAAATGGAGCTGGGGATGACGTGGATGATGGGTAAAAGGTAGAGTGTGGACTATTGGGGTGAGGGGTGATGTGCAGGTGACCAGGCTGAGTCAGAAAGAGATAGTATGAAAAGAGAATGCTGAAAAGAAGAGAAATAATACCTAAATAATGCAAAGTAGAAACCAATGACCATATGAATGAAATTGGGTAGTATAATAGTACTCCAACCTTAAAAATTCATGTGACTAGAGTTTCAAGTTGCTAACAACCTTCAAAAGACCCTGGATGCAAATTTTCATATCCACAAATCCTCCAAGAGCCTTGTATTTATAGCACAAACTTGCTAAGTGAGGAAAGGGAAAGTTGCTAAGTTGAGTGAGGATAAAGATGCCAATTTGAAGAGAGGGAAAGCTACAAAGTGTGCATGGTAAAGTTTATATTTTTTCCTTACATGCATGTCTTACAATTGGATGATTTTTTTTTTTTAGGAGTAAATACCTAATTATAGATGGTTAGGCTAACCATTGATAGTTAGGTCAACTATCAATGGTTGACCCTGAAGTTAAAAGTGGGTTGAAATGGGTCTAAATTAATATGTTAAAAATATTTATTAAGGTGTGCTTAGGTATGTTATCAAATATAAAGGGTGAGTAAACTAGGTGAATATCTAACTAAGGTCAGGAATAGGCCCATGATGAAGTGACATCAAAAACTAGTCGAGGGGGGGTTTTTGAGTGTCTATATTTATGAATGAGAGGTCCTGTACTCTTTAGAATTGCTTTAAAGTGGTGCCTTGAAAGATCAAGCCTATAGATAAATGGTTATGTGATACCATTCTCACCTTGTAGGAGATTATAAAGGCTTTGAAATATTTAAGTAATGATAAGGACTGTAGCCTCGATGACTTCCCATGTGAGTTTTACAAAGCCAATTGGGAATTCACTAGCCCTGATTTGTTGCAAGTCTACAAAGAAGCCATATGGACTCAGTCTCTTGGCCCTATGATCAACTAAGGAAATATCAAATTTATCCTTAAATTTATGGATCTAGAGCTTCTCACAAGTTGGAGGTTGATAATCATGCTAAATATTTCTTATAAGATCCTCACCAAAGCCCTTGCCAACTACGTCTAGCTATCTTACATGCCATTATTAGACCAAAGAAAACAAGTTTTATTAGAGGGAGGTATATCCTTGATAATATTATTTTAGTGTGGGAGGGAATGGCTTGGGCTTGCCGCTCTCTATAGAGATTTATTTTTATGAAACTAGATTTTGAAAAAGTTTTTGACAAGATTGAGTGTTACTTTATTCTTGCCATGCTCAAAGCTCTTGGCTTTGGTCTCTATTTTATTGGACTTGTGCAGACCTTACTTCATTATACCTTTGCATGTCTCACTATCAATGGCTATCAGACCTTGGGAATTAAACTCTAATGCTTTATACATCAAAGATGTCCCCTTGCTCAAGAACTTTATATTCTTGTTGTTGAAGCTTTGGGGTACCTTTTAGCTTGTAAGGTCTCTCAAGGGCTTGTTCGAGGCATTGTTCTACCCAACCACACCTCGAAGCTTATTAATGGTCACTTTTTAGATGACACCTTTCTCACGATTAAAGATCAAGAGCCCAACTTTAATGAAGCCATGTAGTATCTTGACACCTTTTGTTTGGATTCAAGCTCAAGCCTTCAATGGAGGAAAACCTAGTGTTTTTGTCAAAGCATGATATTGGTACTTGAGTGGCTTAAAAAATTTAGTTGGTAGTAGATTGCTTTGGGAATATAATTTAAGTTCTTGGGAATCCCCTTTGCATTTGAAATCTTTCCTTCTAATCTTTGGTAGTATGTTCTCAATAGGATTGTAAGGAAAATTGATTTCTAGATCACTAAGCCCCTCTCTCTAGTAGGCAAGTTCTAGATTTGCACTAAGATTTTAGCAGCTGCTCATGTTTATTACTCTTCTTGTTGGGTCCCTTACAAATCCTCCTATGATAGTCTAGAAAATTTTCTTCATGATTTTCTCTAGGCCAAATCTAACAAACCTTGGGGTTTTTATTGGGTGGCATGGGATATTTATCATCTTCCTCATGACAAAGGTGGTATGGGCATAATTGACACTTGTCGACTAAGCATGACCTTATGTTCTAAATGGGTTATTCAGGCCATTGAGGGAAATGAGGCATGAAAAAATATCCTCTACCACTATATTTCTTTTGGTTTTCCCTATGGCAAAACCAATTGGCAAAATATTGGCTTTCAGTCCCTTCTTATCACTACTGTGCTAGTGAAAATTATAGGGTCTTTTATGGTCAAGAGTATCTAGAAATATTTAAAAGAATTCAAAACCCACTTAAAGTGGCTAAGGGATGGATTTCATATAGGTTTATCCTTCAATGATTATATTTTATGGTGGTCTCCTATTATCACTAGTTCTTATATTCCCTTGGCTAAAATGCCTAGTATTAAAGTGTTACGATTATTTCATAAGGAAATTCACATAATTTATGATTTGGTTAGTTCCAAATACTAGATCCCTTGGCCAAATTTAAAAATAAATTATCAATTAAACAATGTTAATTTACCTTGTATCCTTCACATTCAAGAGTTATTCCCTGATGTTATGCTCCACAAGCTTGGCCTTCAACATCCTCAGGTAGTGTGAAAAGATTGGAGGTGGAATCATGATACACATTTTAAATCTTGCTCTCTAGGACTTCGGTATCAAGTGATGAGTCCCTTCTACCTAGATCTTAACAATCTCAATAGATTTTAGGGCCTTTAGTCCTCTCCCAAGACCTGGTTCACCCATTTGCAATGTGTGTGGCACCTAATATTGGAGCTTAAATTATCTCACTCGCTTTGGTGTTTAATATACCAAGGGGTACCCATCGATGAGATGCTTCTCCACCTCCACATTCCCCATCCCTTCTATCCATCCTATAAGTGGCCTAAATCCTTCAAACATCTATTTTGGTTTTGCCCCAAAGCTGAATCTACTTAGCATTAGATCCATTCTCTATTCCAACATTTTCATATTGAACCATTTTTTTGGAAACAAATGCATTTTAGGGATTATTCTAATTAGCTAGCTTATATTTATTTTTTGTGACATTTTTTCATGATATCATCCTTTTTTAGCTTTGAAAATCTAGAAATAATTATATATTTAATCATGAAGATTTTGATATTTCATTCTCTATTAATGAGAAAGTGATTGTTATCTCCTCAGTGTACTTGTAGATCTAGGCTCAAGTACAGAAGATGGTGTTAGAATTATGTCACCTATAAGAGATCCCCGACCACTAGGGGAGTGCCTTGTGAACCATGAGTAGAGCTCCACTAGATGGACTACCTTGCGGGCCCCCACCACCTCCTCCTATAAGTCATCGAATCAAAATTCAATCCTGAAGTAGGGGCCACTTTTTTCCTTGCCTTCCTCTATGGGGTGGTTGGGGTGATTTTGGAAAATCTAATGTTAATCTTGTTTGGTAATCTCTTATGAGTACTATTATTCTTTCTCAACCCATCAATGGTTGGCCGATAATAATTCATGATGACCCTCTAGATGGCTAAATCACTCCAGAGATCCCAGATGAGGAAATACCTACTTAGTCGACACTTCCTAAGGATGACCCTCTGCCTCCACCTCCTAGGGAAATGACATGTGCTTGATGTTCTCTCTAATTATTTATAGTTTTGATTTTTATTTCCATGTTTTGTCCAATAGTTTATTGATGTTTTGAGCTGATGTTTTTCCCAGCATGGAGTATGGGTTGTGATTTATTTGTCCACATTACTATGTAACCTTAAATATTATATTTTGATTTTTTAATATAATATGAGGCTTTATAATAGTAAATATATAAAATAATTATATTATTTTATTAGGAATAAATGCGTTACAATAGCATGTAACATAAATTATTTATTTATTTATTTTATAGTAACTAGCAATTACCTTGAAGGTGCAAGTTATATCAGAAGGAACGTATATTTGATTTTTGGGATTTTTTTGGGTAAGTGTTTTATTTTCATTTATAAAGTATATTCACTTTTGATTGTATGATGTGGGCACCATATAATTATTGAGGATTAAACCTACCAACCCTCCTATCATCGATAATGGATCACCAATCAACCACCTTTTCTCTCAACCGGTGACTCCTCTACTATGTCATTCACATTGTATCATGAGCAATGTCCCCATATGTACCCATGTGGCATGCATTTTGTAAAATATTTGTTACTCACTTCAACCACAATGAAATCAACAAGATAAAATCCATAACCTTAATGTATTTCCCCCGCATTAGTGTCATTGCATTGTTGATTTGATTAACACATCAGATGTGGAGTTTTTTGTAATCAAATAGAAAGTAGTTAATAAATTATGTCACCACCTTGAAAACTAAAAACCCTTTGTAATGGTTTTAGGGTATGTAAATCCAATTTATGCCTTGAATTTAGGGCATGTGCATGATATGGGCCCTTTGATGTACAATATCACATGAAATATGCTATCGTTACCTAGCATCATCACCACCTAGTTAACTTTGAATCATCACCACCCAACTCACTTTGAAATCTTTCACTACTTGCATTTTCTATAAGTCCTTATCGTTACCCACCACTTCATCATTGTTCTATTTCAACATAAAACAAAACATCTCCTCCCACACAATGCATTTTCACACCATATGAATAAACACATAACCTAACAAACTATTAGACAGGGTTAATGGTCATGGTCTCTAAGTGTAAAACAACTATAGATTTATACTCTCTCTTTACAAATCCCCATTTTACTTAAATAAAAACCCACATCCCTTTCGATGTAACTTGCATTTTATAATATTATAATATATTAGAAATTAATATATTATATTATAATAATATATAAAATAAAATTATAATATATTATAATAGTTATTATATTTTAGTACAATGCATTTATACAATACACTATAATAAAAATATTTTATAATTAAATAATATTCTATAAGATAATTATATTTATTAATATATAATAGTATATTATAAGTATATAATATATATTAATAGTAATATATAATATATTAAATATGATATAAGAAATTATATTATATTTTAAATATATATTATTATAAATTATGATAATAATTGATATAAATATATTATAATTAATAATATGTAGTATAATGCTTTCATAAATTATTATAAATTACATTATATATATCTATAATATATAGGTGTAATGTTATTATATATGTATTAAATATTATTTTAGTACCTAAATTCACTCACCTACATTATTGTCACTAATATTACTATTAGTTGACACTAATTCCACTCATCCCATTTATTCTAATTTATTTCATAAATTTATCTCATTTTCTAATATTAATCTAATGTCCCTCCTAATATTTATTCATATACTAACCTTATTCTATCCCATTTCATCATTAATTCACCTAATCATCTCTTTATCTTAATCTAATCCCATTTATCTATTATTTTGAAATTTTAAATTCCCAATGGCCCACCTACTAGGCCTATTTCTAGGCTCTCCTACACCCCTAGTTCCTAATCCCTATTTAATATTCATTTATTCCTCTATCTAATCATTATTAGTCCCTAAAAAGTATTTTAGAACCCTCCAAATATATAACCTTCCCTATTCTAACCCCTCCTCTCTAAAAGCCTCTAAATCTAGAGGATTCCAAAGAATTTTAAATTCCTTGGATAATCCCCAACCCTTGATCTCCTCATCCAAGTTTGAATCTATACTATAGATATTTCCCTCCTCTTTCTATTTAAATAACTCCTCTCCTCCATGGAAGGCCATCTCCAAGCTTCATAACAAATCCATGTCAAACTAATCAATAATCTTTGGAGTTTATAATCAAGCATCCATCATCCTTGATCAAACATCCATATCAAAAATCTGAGTCAAGGTAATTGCAATCCTATTTGTCTTTTATTCCATTTAAACATGGTTTAGAGCATTTATCTTTAGAATTATATAATGTTGGTTTTAATGTTTATTCACCTATTGCATTATGATTCTAATGGCTCTATCACTTTAACTAGTAGTTTAATCTTTAGGTTTGAATTTACATAGTTAAATCCATATTGTGATCAAATTTTACCTACATTTTGGCAACCATGGTGGGAGCTTGATCCCAATTTAATCAATTTTGCTTATTAGTTTTTTTTTACTAGCCTACAATTCTGATTGGATCAAGAAGATCTTGGAATTTTGAAATTTTTAAGATCTTGATCCCAATTTAATCAATTGTGACATTACTATGGTATTCATGACCTTGTAGTTATAGTTTTGTCCCATGAATTATGACTTTGTGACTAACTATTCGACTTGAATACTAATGGTTTGGATTTTTATAGGTTTTTTGACCTATTGACAATATTGTGACTCAAAAATTATGATTTTGTCTTGAGATTTGTGACTTTGCATATAAACTTGTGATTTTACCTAAACATTAATGGTCTGTTTTGTAAGTTAGTGTCTCTTGACAAAACCATGACTATGCAATTTATGACTTTATTTTGAAATTTTTAATTTTGTCTTGTGTAGTCATATAAAATGTGAAAATTGGTAACTTGAGTGTGGCTTGTGAAACCCAACCCATAGGTCCCTCTTACTTGCTCTCATGACCCTCAAACATATTTTCACTAATTCTTAATCATCCGCAGCTTTCCAGACAGTGATTTCACCTCCTCTAGACAAAATTTTCAATGATGATTCCATCTCCCTGGGTCTAGTTCCTTCAAGACTATAGTTCCCAACTTGGACTATATCACTAGACCCTAGGGTGTCTATTTTTAGCACTCCTTTCCAAGTGTATTTTTACCTCTAATGGTCAATTATTTATAGTTCCTATCTTCTTTCTTGTTAGCCTAACATGAATACATTTGACCCATGACCAACATATCCCTATAAAATCTCATTCAAAGTTCATTGATAAGGGGTTGGCAAATATCACAAAGCAAGTAAGAATACAAGCATGACTACTCAGGCATATTTCCCTATTCTCTGCATCCAACCAAGCAATACAACTACAAACACATCCAAATCCTTTGCCCTAGTCCCTATCCACCTCAAACACACCCAATTTAGCATTTTGCATTCTCATACACAGTATTGCATAAAACACATCAAGTTGGAGAACTACATATGGCTTGATCCCTCTTCATATTATTGGTATGTAGGTAACATGCCCACACAAGGGGTGTGGATACACGTTCAATGCATCTTACACATACTAACCCCCCTCTTCTTTCTCAAAGTTTTTAAAAGTAAAATAGAGTCTAGGATTTGAAGAATGAATTAGATCTATAGGGAGTTCCATAGACATTCAATATCTAGAACTTCATAGGTAGGCTCACATAGGTACAACAGACAAAACTTAGAAAGCTCAGGTCTCCTAGACAATAGAGATATAAGAGGACTATAGCATCTGACCCTAGGGTGTCTTATTTTAATTCTCCTATCTAATCATAAAATGAAGGCTAGATCCTGATTTGCAACACTATCCTAGTCCTGCATGGTGAATTTTAGATTCTACAACAGCTGTCTTAGTCAATTTCTAGCTAACTCTTATTTTCTTCACATTTATTATTATTTTTAGAAAGGTTAAAATTACAATTAAATTATAAAAATAAGAATTTTAATTATTTTCATATTATTTACTAATTTTATTGACTCAAACCTTTAACTAAATTAGGAATAATACTCCAATATTCTCAAAAGTGTTAAATCATTTGGTGAACCTGACTTACTTTGTGTGTGTATAAAAACCCTCGAAACCCTAGGGTAAATTCCTTGAAAATTTTTTCAATAATTTTTTGATTTTTTCCTACATATTTAAATCATAAATTCATAGTTAATTTTTAAATTTATTTTAGTAATTTTAAAAATAATTTATTTAAAACCCTAGTTGAATTTACTAGGTCCTTTTAAGCATAAAAATCTTAGAAACCCTAAGAATAATTTATAGCTAATTTTAAAAATATTTTATGATTTTTTAATTGCATATTTAAACCATAAATTCACTTTAATTTTTAAAATTCCATAGTAAATTTGAAAACCATAATTTTCTTCCAAACCTTAGTTGCACATACTAGGTCCTTTTAAATCAAGAATTGTCCATTTTTTTTTTACCTGCATTTTTAAATAAAAAATTCACATTAGATTTTAAAATTCCTTAGTAATTTTAAAATCTATCATTTTTCAAAACCCTAGTTGCATATACTAGGTCCCTTTATTTTCTTGAAGTATCACTTTACATCTTAAATCAAATTCTGTAGACACCAAAATTATGTCACACATGTGCATAACTTCCTGTGTCGAAACCCCCTTGAGACCTTTTTCAATAATAATGATTAGCCTCCCTAACCCATGCTTTTACCCCTCACACATTTAATTAATTTAAAATATTTAATTAAGTTAATTAAAAACCCCTTTTTCCACCTTACCCAGCCACCTCATCCTAAGACTAATTTTCACTTGATGAGTCACCTCAAGACTTACTCCCCTTATCCTAACTACCCAAGACTTGTTCTCACCCCAAAAATAAATTCATAACCAACTACATCCTTCTTAACCTCCTATTTCTATAGTTTTATAATGGATACCACACTTGGCATGAGAAATAACAAAAAATAGGCTAAAGATAGTACTTTTACCTATTCTAATGCCATCAACGTCAGTCAACCTACGACTGACATCGATGGAATCACCGATGTTAGTTATATAATCCAAACTCCAAACTAATGTTTAGTCATTAAGATTCAAGAAAACTTGTTCTTATTTGCATATAGGCTTTCAACATTCAATTTTTGACATCTTCGCTTACTGTTATCTTACATAAGTCAACCTAGATCAGGAACCAAGCTCTTGAGAACTAGCAGCACCTACTTATTTTCTCTATTTAAGACATAGATTCAGACTGATTGATAGGAGCCATCTATCTGACACTTAATTTTTAGTCACCTGTGTAGCTAAGTACATCACTTATTCTTTAAGTCTTTAATTAGTTACTTTGCAATCACTTTATATCTACTATGTATTGCTTTACACATTCCTGATCGAACCCCCATGAAGGAGTTATAAAGCTTCCCTGCTTGTTTCCCCTTGTACCAACACACTAAACCTCTAACCAAATCCATCCAAATAATACTTTCTCTCTCACAACTCTCCCCCAATCTTCTAGACCTGACCAAAACCTTTCCTAGACCCAAAAAAACCTTTTGTAAGCTCCTAAGCAATAATTTCCCCTAATGACATCGATAGCCTAACAGATATTGATCACATTTATTCACTAACCTCGACAACCTAACTGATAATGGTCACACTTGCTAACCAACCTCGACAACCTAACCAACGCTAATAACTATGGATTTCCAATAACCCTTCTAAGACCTACCCAAATAACTTCCAAAATATAAACTGAATATACCACCTGTACTCTATTAGTTTCTATTATACTCAGGTTATGAATAATAGTAACATTATCTCTTTTACTCTCTTTTTTCATCTCTTAGTTATTTATTACTCTTTTGTCTCTCAAAAGTGGACTGTCATCTCTAAGAAAGTTTGACACTTCCTAAAATAATCATGTAGCTTGGCATCCCACTCATATATCTACTAACAATTATTTTGTGGTAGATCTTTCTTACTTGCAGGTAGTCCTCCCCAGTGAAAGAGGAGTGCTCACAATATATATATATATATATATATATATATATATATATATATATATATATATATATATGTATATGTATATGTATGTATATATATATATATATGTATATGTATGTATACATATACATATATATATATATATACATACATATACATATACATATATATATATATATATATATATATATATATATATATATATACATATATATACATACATATATATACATATATATACATATATATACATATATATACATATATATATATATATATATATATATATATATATATATATATATATATATATATATATATATATATATATATGATGTGTAAATCAATCCAGGTTCATTCTAATCACTTATCTCTATCCTTCGTCTCTATTTTTCTTTAGACTTGAAATAGACAAATTTTAGTGAAACATATCTGGCATGCCTAGTGGGACCATGGAGTTTTCCTTGGGTTCATTTCTTATTTTAAGCATGCATATAGGTGAATTATAGTGAACATATCATTTCTTGCACTCTCTCCTTCTTTTCTCTCTCAAAATGAAAAATTCAACATTTTATTTTCTATTTAAGGGAAATAAACTAAAATTTTCTTCTTCCTTGCCACTGTTCTTTTTTCTTTGCCTTTAAAAGGAATTTATCATTTTTATTACAAGTTGAAAGAATATCTTATTTATTTATTTTTTGCATGCACATTAGGATAGTGAATTTCATTCTGTACTCCTATTTCATCTTTATTTTCATTCAAATCTAAACATTTCAGATTTGGATTTAAAACTTACTGCACTTCATTATTTGCTTGTTGCATATTAGCTCACCTAGTTAATTGAAAACATTATGAATGAATTGTAGTGCACCTATGTTATACAACTAGATCACACTCACAAAAACAAACATATAAACTCACCTGAGAGAAATCCCATCAAGATTTTATCACTTGGTGGATCACCTTACCCTACCTGACTATCCTACTTGGATTTCGCCATCAAGGGGAGAACCCACTCCATTCTCTAGTGGAGTATAAACTCTAGGTAGAAGGTATATTTTGGATAAGTGGTATGGCTTGGCTTTAGGTATGTGAAGTACATGGAGCAAGATTCTATAATAAGCCACATACCTAGTCTAACATAGATGTGTTCTTGAGCACTAAGACAAACCTAAAACTAGCTCTAGATTGCTTTCTATTACATTCATTAACCAAATTCTCTTCTCACTATCTAATTAAGGCATAAGCTAATATGAGACTAAAATTAATCTCTAGAAGTTAATAATTAGTGGTTGTATGTTCTTTTTCTAATTTTCTATTTCCTTCTATATTTTGGAGTTGGTAAGGACATTTTTTCCATTGATTCATAAAATCAACACTATTTATAATACTTAGTTTGTATAACTTATTATATCAAGTTTTCTGAGTGATCTTCCTTCTTACACAGACCTCTTCCATCCTATATTCTACCTAGATTATACCTCTAGATTACTAAAATGTTGGATTTTCCATCTCCTAAGATATCACAATGATTGACATCGATTAACTATACTAACATCAACAGACTTTATCTACTGACATCAATTAATCCCACCAACATTGGCAAACTTTTACTACCGACATCGGTTAAGTGACCAATGTCAGCGACTATATAATTTTTATTTACTCAAAATAGCAAGCTAAAATAACCCACTTACCTACACCCAAACATAGTTTTTTCTTATTCTATCACTAATATAGAGTATTAAGACTATTCTTACTTCTTCTTACATGGTATTGATATGAGCTCAAGCCAAAATACTTACCGATTATGCAAGCCGATAACCACTTCCACCTTCCCCTCTTGCTTTTGATTTTATAATGGAGCATACTTTAGATACAGAGCATACTCTAAGCCCTAACCAAATTCCCATTGTGTCTAAAGGAGATCAAAATTTTGCTAAATTTCTTGATCACAATGTGGCAGCCCTTCAGCATTACCTTGCTATGAGCCGAACCCAAAATTCTTTAGGTGACCCAATCTATGGTATGCCAACCTCTTTAATGGAGACAAATTTAGTTTTAGCTATCTCTACTATTTTTCCCATGGTTACTCAAACCACCACTTTTACAAGTAACCCAACCATAAACAATGTCCAAAGTTTAGCATTGCCAACTGCCCAATCCCACTTAAACCCTAGTGTGACTTCCCAACTTTCACAACTACAAGAATTTAAGTCAAGTCTCACCATATTTCAAAATTTGGTAGTACCTATTCCATCTACTCTCGTACCTATAATTACTTGAGTTACAACTCACCCTTCATCTAGTCTAACCATGCCAATAACCCAACCTATAATAACAACATCCAACCAAAGCATAGTCTTTAACCAAATAAGATAATCCCCTTTTCTTTTTTCCCCCAGCCTATGACTCATTATCTTGATGTTTCCCCAACACAACCTTAGAAATCTATGTCATACACTCCCTTTACTTCCTATTAGGTTCCCTATAACTTAGGGGGTATCTCCCAGATGATCCCCCTCCAGACCTCATTAAGATGATGATGGACAAGATGTCTAATCTAGAGACATCTATTTCTGGTTTAAAGAATGTGTTATCTTATGATCAGATATGCAATGAACCTATCCATCCTTCTATGCCTATTCTTCCTTTTCCAAACCAATGGTAACTCCCCAAATTTACTCATTTTGAGATTAAAGAGGATCCACAACAACATTTATGAGCATTTAGACATGCTTGTTATTTAATAGGACATGATGATGTGTTATTACTTCAAACTTTCCCTATGTCTCTTTCGAGTACTGCCTTGGATTGGTATAGCTCTATACCTTATCACTCCCTTTTCTTATTTATCGAACTCATAAAAATATTCCTAGACCATTTCTCTATTAACATTTTCAAAAAGGTTTCTATTATAGACCTTTATTCTATTAGACAATTTGATGATGAGTCTACCATAGATTTTGTCATTTGTTGGAGAGGCTTGATCAATAAACTATCCTTATCCTTACCCCAACCTAAGCTTATTGAGCTCTTCTCAAGGGCATATGCTAAAAAAGTTTCATCCACACTCTGAGTACAAACTTTATGCACATTTGATGAGGCCTTTACAATGGTGCAGAAACTCAAGATTTGAGCTCTAGACAAAGGTAGAGTCAAGTTGTGAAGTAATAATGCCAATTCCAAATTGAATGACTCCTACTCTTCTAAAACTTCTCCTTCTAA
Organism: Torreya grandis; assembly: GCA_037957365.1. Taxonomy (NCBI): domain Eukaryota; kingdom Viridiplantae; phylum Streptophyta; class Pinopsida; order Cupressales; family Taxaceae; genus Torreya; species Torreya grandis. Next base: position 3,517,511 of record JARHVA010000771.1, on the reverse strand, counting down.
CCAAAAATATAAAGGCTCTACCAATGCAGTGGTTGTTAAATTAGCTTTTTCCACAACAAAAACCAGCCTAATTCCTTGACTTCCCAAAATATGACCAAGCAATTACAACAATGGTATGAACAAAGATAATAAACTCCCATTAGGGATTCATATACATCTATTTTGGAAAAAAATATTACAAGGTGTCATAACCCTTCCTCAAATGAAACCTCCTATATAGTTTGACCCCTCCCATCCTATTCTAACTTGGTACAAAGAAGATGAGTTTTACAGCTACCATCAAGTTAAAGGCCACAATTCTAATAACTATAAAACATTTAAGAACATTTTTCAAGACATGCTTGATAGGGGTGATCTCATCTTGGATAATCCTAATACACTTACTAATAAAAATATGGATGTGTTCAAACATAATTTTCCTAACCATTCCCCCAATCAAAATATTGTATAGACCACGACTAACTCATGTGATCATAATATCCATATGGTTAATATGGTCTTTCCTTTACCTCTAGTTTGACCTCTTCCACAATAAGAGGCACCCATTTTATTGACTTCTCCCCCACAGTTAGTAGCATTTATTTTTCCCATTCTTCTTCCCCAAGTAGAAGAGCCTATTTCACCTATTCCACTCTCATGTGAGGAATATCCTCCTTTACCACTTCTTTTGCCACCTGAGGATCAAGTATTACCAATTCCTTTTATACCAATATTACCTATCCTCTTACCACTTGAAGACCATGCCCTATCTATTTCACAAGCACATGTTGAGGGGAACATCATTCATGTCTTATACCATCTTTAGGAACCCTCTTCATCTCCCTCTCCTCTATTGATAGAGAGTAATACCCCATCTACTCCACCTTTGCACTTAGAAGAGTTAGTGTTATCTACCCCCACATTAGCTGAGAGACCTATTGTGCCAACTCTAATTCCACCACTCTTACCACTTCTTTTACCTATAGAGGATCATACTTTACTTATTCCTCACCCACATGTTGAGGGAGAAATAATACCTATGCTCTACCCCTTTGAAGAACCCTCTTCGCCTACCTCTCCTCCACCCATAGAATACCATGCCTCTTCTCTTGTCTCTATCGAAGAAGACCCTGTTATGACTCTTTCTCATCTTTGGCCTGAAGTAGTAGAGACCAATAATTTCCCTCTTTCTCAATCACCTCAACCTTTTAAATAAATAACTGTAAGGCCTACCTCAACTTCATCTAAACACTTCTCATGGTTGGTGAAAAGTCTAGAGTTTTTAGACTCCATGAAACTAGATCATGCAACATTCTAAGACCGACTTAAAACTCCTTATCCAATATAATGAGTGCCAACCTTTACCACCAACCCTCTCACTAACCTTCACCCCAAGGTTTTTGACAAAGCTAGAGCTTTTTCACCAAAATCACTAGAAGTTCATCCATATATGTCAAAACCCTCACCCTCATAGGAATTTTCCACATTATAATAGATCAAGCCTTTAGGCATACAACCTATCTCTAATATTATTCATCTATAGGTGAAATTAGATCTAACTCTCCAACCCCAAGTTGGATTTTTGCAACCTAAACTACAAAAAAAAATTAAACTTCCTAGATCTCACTGATCCTTCCCTCTTAACCTTTAACTTTACCATCAATTTTAGGACCTTGCCCCTCTAATTTAGTTGGAGTATCACTAATCCAAGAAAAACAAAAGGCTAAGTTACCTCCACTACCACCTTTGCCACCTGGTAGGCCTTTCACATCTGACACCATGATACCTAACACCAAGAAAGTGTCAGCAAAACACATAACTCCACCACCACCAAACAAGGCACTATGCAAAATCAACCCTATGACTCCTAAATTGAAAAAGGTGTCCACTTTTATTACCATAACAAGTGTGAGCTCACTCACAGGATCTCAAAGCTTTTTCCTATGTTAGTTTTTGCAATATTTCATAATAACTCTTCCTCCTATTAAGCCTTATAGTCCTCTTGGAATGAATCCATCTTGTTTTAATGATACACAAGTGTGTCTTTATCATCATTCACCTAGACATAATACTAAGAGTTGTAAAGCCCTCACAATAGTCATTCGACAACACTTTGATGTCGATGCTCTCTTTATTGATATTCTCATTAACCTTCCTATTATTCCACCTCTGGCATCCACAATGCATCCTACTATTCCACCTAAATTCAAACCCAAAGATGTTTTTGTACCTTCGTTGCCACTTCCTTCACCTACATTTTAGATCAACACAGTTAATGTGGCCACACGATCATAAAACCAAAATGATAAAATTAAGGAAAAAGTCACTTCTCCTTGGGCTCATCCCTTTTCCAAAGACACTCCTCTGAATTCTAAGATTTCCATTTTGGGTGTCCCTAAACTAACATCTTTAGATGTTATTCAAAGCTCAATGGTGAAATAGATTTACCAAACTCCTATGAAAATGTCCTTGTATGAGTTAATCCAAAACTCATCCCAACACCGCTAAGCTTTGATTAGTGCCTTTTAATTCATTGAGGTACAACCTGATGATCTCCAACCTCTTACAGCTTTGGTTAGCTCTCTTAATTCCATCTCCCTGATTTCCTTTAGTAATTCAAAAATTCCACTTCAACACCCTAAAGATCAAGATTCTGCCATTTTTATTACTACATATATTGATCAAACTCATGTCAAGAGAGTCATGATCAATGGGGGAGATAGTATTAATATTATTTATACCCATGCCTATAAAAATCTAGCTCTTCTCAAGAATTACATGTCTCAAACTGATGCGGTACTCTGCTCCTTTAACGATACCATAGCTTCTACGGTGGACACTATTGTCTTATATATTTATGCAAGTCCTCACACAATTCTCTAGATCTTATATGTTGTAGAAGGAGATTTCCAATATAACATACTACTTGGACAACCTTGGATACTTATTATGGCATGTGTACCCTTAACTTTACATTATTGTGTCAAGTTTGAGCACGATGGGTAAGTGCATGTTATCCCTATTGATCCACCTCCATTTAAAACATGCAACATGACTTATAGTCCTAATTATGTTCTCATTTCATTAAAGACATCATCTTCTTCGAATGATACTTTTAAAGCTTCCACAAGCTCCACTACCCTGGTTACATAGATACTGGAAACATAAATTCCTAACAAAGACCCCATGGAGGAAAGTTTTAAATGTTTGTCACTCGAAGAATATCATTTATTAACATTCAACATGTTATATACTCCAAAAGAGTATAGATAGCTTCAAATAAACCTAAATTATGATCCTTGCATTGGGATGGTCATCCCTTATGGGCCCCCTAACCTTCAAACTAATTTCACATATAGTGGAATTGATCAGGCTCTTACTATCAAAAATCCCTCTTCTTCACCACAACCATTTACCTGTGACTTCTCTTTCTTGAGTAAGCCTAGATTCACTCACACCTATCTCTATAGGTGTGCCTGGAAAGGATTTGGTTTGGGTTGTTATGATCAGGGTGTCCATACACCCATTGAATATCCCACTTAAAAAACCATTGAAAATACCAAAAAGAGGTATGGAGTGGGTTATGATGAACCAACTAAACTCACCAAAACTTCCTATGTACAAATTATTGAAGAGCTAATCTCTCCTTCTCCACATTCTTCTCCACCATCACCTACCAAATCAAATGTATCTATACCTCCTATTTTTATTTTTTTCAATAAATTCCATCCATTTGGGGCCTCTCACCTATCACCAGGGTAAGGAAACAAGGTCCCTTCCTCTCATTCATCTTGAAATAATTGATGAAGACTCTCCCACTATTAACACTATCTAATGTCAAGATGATGATGTTATTCTCACATACATGGGTGCAAATGATTCCTATATCTAATGATCACTCCTATTCAAAACATAAGTTATGTTCAATGAATCAACCATTGACATCAATTTGCCTCTCATGATAACCCATGCATCCTCAAGATTGACCAATATTTAGATTCCTTTGAGCAAGTTGATTATGCCACATTTCTTAATAACCATAGAAAAACCTTCACTTGGTCTTATAATTACATGCCTGGTATTGACCCCTCTATTGTCACCCATAACATTATCACCAATTGAGATGCTAAACTTGTTAAGCATAAGCTTCACAAGATACATCCTCATATTGCTCTCCTTGTCAAAGAAGAGTTCCAATGCCTCCTTTATATTAACTTCATCCAACCCATCAACTACTCACAATGGATTTTAAATATTACTCCTATCACAAAAGTGGCTAAGGGAATCTGCATTTACACTGACTATCATGACTTAAACCTTGCTTATCCAAAATATGACTTCCAATTGCCAAGAATTGACCAACTTGTTGATCTAACAACTAGCCATGAGATGTTATCACTTATAGATAGGTTATCTAGATATAATTAAATCCTAGTTACTCCTGAGGATCAACACAAGACAACTTTCATTACCCTATAAGGGAGTTTTTGTTATTGGGTCATGCCTTTTGGTCTAAAGAATGCTAATGCCACCTATCAATGCACTATGACTTACATCTTCCATGATCTCCTACACAAAATTATGGAAGATTACATAGATGACTTACTTGGAAAGTCTAAACTTTAACAAGATCACTTGATGATTCTCAAAATCATATTTACTCATCTCTTCCAATATAACATTCGACTAAAACCAAAGAAATGTGTCTTTGGTGTCCTTTTTGGTAATCTCTTAGGTTTTATCATTTCTCTCCATGGTATTAAAGTTGACCCTACTAAGGTTAGAGAAATACTAGAGATGCCTCCACCTACTAATATCAAATAACTGTGTAGCTTGTAAGGCAAACCTCAGTCAATCCATCAATTTATCTCCCAATTGTCAAATTGTTACCAACCCTTTCACCATCTCCTCAAAAAGGATGTCTCTTTCTATTGGAATATATATTGTCAAGATGATTTTGACACACTCAAACAATATCTCCTTTCCCTATTGGTTCTTATTCCACCTAAGGAAAATTGACCTTTCTACCTTTATATCTATGCAATAGACCATTCTCTAGGTTCTATGATTACACATTGAGATGATCACCATCGAGAAAAGGTGGTTTACTACATAAGCCATAAACTTATTTATTAGTAGACTTGATATGCCCATACCAAAAAAATTTGCCTCGCATTGGTATTTTCAACCTCCAAGCTTCACTATTATCTCATAAATCATAAAACCTATGTGGTCACCCATATTGATTCCCTTAAATACATGCATTCCAAGCCATATCATAACCAACATGTAGCTCGATGGCTCATGCTCCTTGCTGAATTTGACTTAGAATTTATTCAACAAAAGTCTATTAAGGGACAAACCATCATTGACCAGTTAACTATGACCCCTTTACCTAATAACCAACTTTCAAACCTCAAATTCCCTGATGAATCCATCACAATGCTCTCCATCGATGACATCTCCTATCAAATGATGATGTTCTTTGATATATCTAAATGTCAATATGGTGGGGGTGCAGGTGTCATTCTTATTCCTCTAGATGGTGAGCCTATGCCTTTGCCATTTAGACTAGATTTTGAATGTACTAACAATATGGTAAATATGAGGCTTTGATCTTAGGGCTTCAAATAGATCTCTTCTTAGGTATCATGTTTATAACCATTTTTGGTGATTCTTAGCTAGTGGTTAATCAAGCTAATGGTTCCTACCTACGCAAAAATGAAATTTTGTAGTGGTATAAACATCATGTAGATATGTTATTGGGATCATTTGACTCTTATCTCTTACAAACTATTCCTTGATCTACAAATAAGTTTGTTGACATAATGGTTTCACTTACTTCACACATACCCTCTTCATCCTCTTCCACAAAATCTATGTCATCGTGTATCACTTAACATTACCCTCCTATGTATCAACCAACATCATCTTTATTGAAAATGTTACATACAACCCACATGACTTATGGTACAAATAACTTACAGATTATATTTCATTTTTTATTACCCTTTCTGATCTCTCTAATAATGGGAGACGTGCCTTCATAACACATGTCACTTGTTACACTATGTTAGGGGGACTTCTCTACAAGTGAGGTTTTGATGGTCTCCTCTTTAGATGCCTAACTAGTATTGAGACTCCCTTCACTATTAAGGAAGTCCATGATGGGATTTATGGTATACATTTCAATGATCACATAGTTGTCAAGCGTATCCTTCGACTTGGCTATTATTGGCCAACACTCCATCAAGATTGTGTTGATTATGTTTAGAATTGCATCAAATGTCAACAACATACTAACCTCCTTCACATTCCAAGTCATGCATTACAATTCACCAAATAATTCTAGCCCTTTTGCCAATGGGGCTTGGATCTAATCGAGGATATTAACCCTCATTCATCCCTCCGTCATCATTCTATCATTATTTCCATTGAATTCTTTGCCAAGTGCATCAAGGCCATTCCTCTCATCTCCACTAAGGCTGACAAAATTGTTGATTTTATCAACCATCACATCATCTATCATTTTGATTTCCCTCCTAAAATCATAATAGATAATGATAAATCTTTCAAAAACAAAACTATCTAAATTCTTTGTGATACATTTGGAATCAAATTAAGCTTCTCATCATCATAGTATCCACAAGAAAATGGACAGGTAAAAGCTTCTAACAAAATATTGACCAAAATTTTCATGAAGGTAGTCAATGATACGGGCAAGGATTGACACACACACACATTCCCTTATATTTATGGGCTTACCACACTAGCATTCGAACCCCTACGGGTGCTACACTTTTTTTCTCCACACTAGCATTTGAACCCCTACGGGTGTTAGACTTTTTTTCTTAGTGTATGGGATGGAGGTTGTTTTGCCTCTTTAGGTTCAGATTCCTTCTCTTCACATTTCTCTAAAAGAATACTTACTAATGATCAATTTTACCAAGAATGTTTGGCTCAACTTGAATTGCTTGATAAGCACCATCTCATAGCCCTCAACCACCTCCAAATCTATCAAGAGCGAATCAAACGTGCTTACAACAAAAACCTCAAAGAGTGAGATTTCAATATTGAAGATCTCATCTTAAAATAAAATCAACATGTGATGAACATAGAGAGAAGCAAACAATGTAAGTTTTCTCCTAATTGGCTTGGACCCTACATCATAACTCACAAGTATGGCTCAGGAACTTATTGCTTATCTTCTCTTGAAGGAAGGCCAGAACCCAAGCCTTTAAATTCCTTACACCTATGACCATTCTCTTTTTAAATAAGCATCTCTTCACCTTGTGTTTCACTTTAACTCATCCCTTGAGCACCCCTATTACATTCATCTCCCTTCTTCTTAACCCTTACTCCTACACACTTAGTTAACTTATGAGGTGCTATGGTTTTTCCCTCAAAATGGAGAAATCCTAAGCCTCTATAGACTTGTCCATGACTAAAAGAAAATAAAAAGGAGTAAAAAAAGGGGGATATGTAGATAAATTATAATCTCTCAGGTCATGATTCTCAATGTAAACTACTCC